>MCJB01013216.1:32792-149315 GCA_002018475.1 Nicotiana obtusifolia | reverse complement strand
GGGGGTTGTAGGGGAGGGTTACATCCTAATTTTAAGGGATGCTCTCTTTATTAAGGTTTTGTATATAAATAGTAAATATAGATAGAGAATGTAATATTTAAGGAACCTAAAGAAAAATAGTAAATAAGTTTTTATTCTAGTATAGCTAGGTAAATTCTCCTTTAAAAAATTTATACTGCTTGACATGACATATCCAGAAACTGGTAGTAAGATAAATATATGTGTGTAATCTATAATGGGCCTGACCCATTTTGGATTCAAACGATAAGTTAATAAGGGGCCTAATTTAACCGTCTATTCTGTTCAGGTAAATCTAGTGTTCTTTTTGTGAGTTTTACTACTCATTGATATTTGAATAAATACTTATAGCTTTATGATCACGTATAATACCATTTAGATTAAAAGAGTTTGATAGAAGAATGAGGAAGATTATTAGATGGTGATCGCATATTGATTATTAACACTTGAGGTGCTCTTAATGGTGCTTTAAATTCGTTAGGCGATATGTTTGGGATGAGTGGATTAGCTAGAATGCAATAGACTAAATTTAGCTAAGCTGAATGGCTTAAATCCTTAGTTAATTGGAATATAAATTGCTTTGAACTTGTATGATCGAATTGAACCCGATCTCCATGTAGATTGGGAATTGCAATTCAGAATTTTAAGGTAGCTGATGGTAGGCTAGGAACACGCGTTTTAGCCGCATTTCATACTCTAATTATTGCACTTTGAGCGTGCTTGAGCTTAAATGATGGTGATTTGCACTTATTACATGTTTTATGCTTTGTAGGAGATGATTCCGAGTTAAGAAGATGTTCCAGAGCTAAATCGAATAATTTGGAACTTTGAAGTCTAAATAAAAGCCCAAGGAATTAAATCGGGATCGCGTCCGGGGCTCGTGGCGGTGTTGCATACAAAAGTTGGAAGAAACCACAAGGGCTAAAGCAAAATGTACTAGTGCGTCGCATAAGGTGTGGCATAGAGCGATGCATTAGTACAAAAGTTCGTCAGAAATTTGAGAAGTTCAGAGACTTGTAATTTTTAGGTCTAACAGAAAAATACACTAGTGCGACGCAATGCTTGGCATGGTGCGACACATTAGTACAAATTTTTTTCAGACAAGCTAAGTTCAAAGAGTTTATAACTGAGCAAAATGCACTAATGTGCCGCACCCTGCATAGCACTGTGCGACGCATGAAGTGTAAAAAGTTTGCAGGTTTTCCCACTTCGGATCAAAGAGGATAGTTTCGTCCGGGTTCGTTCCTACTTGGTATAAATACACTGGAAACACGTTTTTTGAAGGGACTTTTGACCTACGGAAGATTGGAAGAGCATTAGAGACTCAAAGCACAAGGTGTCAGCACAGTGCTTTCCTTAACTCAACACCCGAGTTTGGATTGAATTCATGTTTTCTTATTATTCAACTTTATTTGCGATGAATTCCTCCATGAATATGGAGTAGTTTATCTTAGGGTTTGATGGATATGGTGTTTTGATTGCTATTTATGAATTTTAACTCTAGTTATTTACTTGAATTCGTTTATGGAGCTTTGAATTGATTACAACTTTATTCACCAGTTTATTTAATCGAAAGAGGAATATTTCAGTGATTATCTTTGCATTAATTATTTTGGTTTAATTCAGTAATTCTTTTAAGTAATCAAAAGAGCTTGTTGAATAGTTGATTAAATCAAGTTAGGAGAATATTCGAGAGACATTTTCCCGAAGACTAATCCATTAACGCATGCTTGCATATGTTCACAGTGTCTATATTAGTTCACCTTGTAGAGTTAAGATTAAATCGAGAGGGGGGTCTTGGCTACACATTTGAACTAATCATCGAGTGAATTCGTGAGAATCATTAGAACTTTAGAGTGAATTAAACTAGAGTTAGATCCCAAATAGCTATCTTGCACCTATCCTGTCATGACCCTTATTTCTTCCATTGATATTTTGGTGTTGCTCAACTCTTGTCTTTCTGTGATCAATTGTTAATTGTTTTAGTTTCATCGTTAATTTTAGTTATTAATCATCCCAACCAAAGTGTTAATCATCATGAATAGCGTTAAGCTAGAAATTACTTGAGCATTGTTTAAATCCAATCCCCTTGGAGACAATAATTAAATTACACTAACTTTGGCTAGCGAGCATCAATTTCGTATTGCGTTTTGCGCTCGTCAAATTTTGGTGCCGTTGCCGGGGATTAGTAATCAATAGTGTTCAAAATAGTTTTTGGTGCTAATTCAGAAACCACTTTTATTTTATTCTTCACGTTTTTTCTCTTTTGTGTCCAGGCAACAAGTTAAGTTCATTGGTGTATGACTCAATATTCTTCAAAAGAAATGATCCTATACGATTCAGAGGCGGAAAAGCATCTGCGACAGTTGAGGAAAGAGAAAGAACTCACCGGGAAATTCTTGGGGCAATCTTCAACCCAAGAGAACATGGCTAAGAACGGTGAGGAGATAGTTGATTTGGCTGCACGGGAAGCAGCCCAATACGAAGTAGCCACACAGGCAGGTGCTGAAGCAGCTCTCACAGCTGATGAAACGGCAGACAGGAATGGAGGACGAAGATTCAACCTAAACCAACCTCTGGTTGAAGACGAATATTAAAATATGCCCAGGCCTGGACGATCACTGGGAGACTACGCCAGGCCAGTCTACAACCAAGGAGTATCTAGTGTGCGACCTCCTCCAATCACGACCAATAATTTTGAGATCAAGCAAGGGCTACTTCAGACCATTCAGCAAAAACTGTGCCTTCCGGGGCAAACCCAACGAAGATCCAAATGCTCATTTGATGGATTTTGATGAGATTATGAATACCTTCCAGCACAATGGGATATCGAAAGATGCTATCTACTTAAGGACATTTCCTTTTTCACTAAGAGAAGGTGCTAAGCACTAGTTGCTGAGTTCGCCGACTGGGTCAATTCAAACTTGGGAAGACATGACAAAGAAGTTCCTCGAAAAATATTTTGTAGCTGCAAAAATAGGGAAAATTCAAAGAGAGATCCACAACTTCGAGCAGAAAGATATAGAAATTATGTTTAAAGCATGGGAAAGATTTAAGGATATTGTGAGAAGATGTCAGCATCATGGAGTAGACTTATGGATGCAACTACAAGATTTCTGGGATGGGCTGACACCTTATGGCAGGAGAACGCTAAACAGCGCAGTTGGAGGTTCTCTTATGAAGAAAACTCCTGAGGAGATTGTTGCAATTCTAAATGAATTATCTGAAGATGCAAATCAATGGCTTGTAGATGATAACGAGAGAAGGAAAAAGGTTGGGGTACATCAAGTGGATTCTAACACATCAGTGCAAACCCAGCTAAACACCATGGCTAGAGAGATAAGAAAGTTAAGCTTAGCTACGGTCCAGAGCTAGTCATCCTCGATTTGTGATTTTTGTGGAATGGGTCATCTAACGCATGAGTGTTAGGTCTCAGCTGTAGATGAAGTGGTAAATACCGTGGGAAGTTTTGAGAGAGGCAACTACTAGAGTGGTAACGGAGCAGAGGCAACCAGGCTTTTCTTAGAGTTCACCAAGTGGTAGTCTGAACTCATGGCAGTGGAATAATCTGAGACCCCAGGGACAAATAGCTCCAGGATTTCAGAATCAGCAGAGGCAACAATACCAGCCTCCACATTCTAATCAGTCTAGCATGAAAGATCTAATGAAGGCTTTTATTATTCAGACGGATGAGAGATTTGAAACTCATGGTGCAGCTATTCGAAACTTAGTAAGGCAAGTGGGGCAGATTGCTAGTCTTTTATCCGAGAGGTCTCCAGGAGCCCTCCCTACGGACACCGAAAGGAATCCAAAGAAAACAATAAATGCAGTGTCTTTGATGTATGGCTAAGTATTGCAAGAAATGTTGGTAGCAGAGAAGAATGAGTTGACGGGAAATCAAGTTAAGAATGAAGGAGAGCAAAAAAGTGATGAGCATCGTAGGAATGAAGTGAGGGCAGGGCAAGAGGATGATCTGAAGAAGAAGAAGAAGAACAAATCTGAAATTCCAACAAAGAAAAGAAAGAAAAACAAAGAAGTAATGATGAGATTGAAGAGAGTAAATATACGCCTGCTCTACCTTTCCCTCAGAAGAAAAGAAGAAAGAAGCTAGACAAACAATTTGGGCATTTTCTAGAAGTGCTCAAGCCGGTTCATGTTAATGCACCTTTCACAGAGGTACTTTTACAGATGTCAGCATATGCCAAGTTCTTAAAGGAGATATTTTCCGACAAGCAAAAAGTAGAGGAGACATCGGTAGTCAAGCTTACAGAGCGTTATAGTACTATTCTGCAAAATAAGCTCCCTCAAAAGTGTGGAGGTCTAGGGAGTTTTACTATACCTTGCTCTTTGGGAAGTACTAAATTTGAAAAATCTTTGTGTGATTCAGGTGCTTCCATTAACCTTATGCCTTTATCTATTTATAGGAAATTGGAGAGAGAAATTGGAAAAATAATAGAAGATGTGCTAGTTTGGGTGGACAAATTTGTGTTCCCTGTGGACTTCATCGTGGTGAACATGAAAGAGAATAGGAAAGTCCCTCTAATTCTAGGGAGACCCTACTTGGCTACTGGTAGAGCGATTCTCGACATTGAAGCAATGCAGCTCATGCTCAGAGTTGGGGAAGAAAGGGTGGTCTTTAAGATGGAGGGAGCAATGTGGCGCCTAAAAGAACTAGCTGGATAGATTAAGCATGATAAGTGTATGGTGTACCCAAAGAAGGCAGAAAAAAAGCTTTCAGCATGGATATGTGCACTGGGTCGGGCATGCAAAAGAGATCTCGACTTCGATTCAGACCCCGACAAGATGAATCATGGGAGTTTCCTTTACCTCTCGATTTTTATTTGTGTGTTATGGGGGCATGCCGCAATTTAAAGTGGGGTGGGGGATGTAAATATGTACATGTATGTTTGTTTTCTTATGTTTTGTTTGACATTTCTTTTTGACTTTATTTGATGATGAATTTCCTCGACTGTCTTCTTGAGGGATCAAAGTCGAAGAAAAAAAATATTTTTATTTTTCTTAGGTAGTGTAACAATTCCCCCTTGATTTTTCTTTGTGTCGCTATTTTTTTCAAGGGTTTTGATTGAACCGGGTGTAGTTAGTTTTTCTTTTATTAGGAATAATGAAGTCTTGTGCGATCGTATTAAACATAGATGACTTTTCTTGACTTATTTATGCCTTGAGAGTAGTGAGTGCCTTGGTTATGACGCCTAGGCTCAGTTTTTGATTCATGTTTAAGTGCTTGAATTTGGTTGATTTTGATGTTGCTTAACTGCTTTGACTTGTAACGACCTGACCGGTCATTTTGCTTTCTAGGTCCCCGTTCCCCTAATTAAGACTCCCCATATGTGCCTTTACTATTTTATGGCTTGGGGGGATGGTTGACTTGGGTTTGGAAGGGTTCGGGTTGAAATCAGAACACTTGGTTCCTTAATAGTAGCCTAAGATGGCCAAGTTTGACTTTAGTCAACATTTTTAGTAAATGACCTTGAAACTGGGATTTGACGGTTCCAATAGGTTCATATGATAATTTTGGACTTGGGCGTATGTTCGGATCGTGTTTCGGATGACCTGGGATCGTTTTGGCGCTTAAGGTTGAAAGTTGGCGCATTGAACGTTTTTAAATTCTTTAAATTTGATTTGGAGTAGACTTTGGTGTTATCGAGGTCCGTTTGGGATTTTGAGCCTGGTAATAGTTTCGTATGATGATATATGACTTGTACGCAAAATTTGGTGTAATTCCGAGTAATCTAATATGATTCGGCGCGTTAGGAGTAAGTTAAAAAGCTTGAAGTTAATAATTTGATTCAATTTGATTTTGGGGCGCGATTCTTTGTTTTGATATTATTTTACATGTTCCATGAGTTCGATCAGGTCCGTATTATGTTTATAGACTTGTTGGTGCATTTGGACAGGGTCCCGGGTGGCTCGATTGAGTTTCGGACCACCCGAAGCTAAGTCCAAAAATCTGCTGTTGCTGTTTCTAGTTTCATTCTTCGCAATCGCGAGGGTTATGTCGCGTTTGCGGAGTAGGAAATTGGGGGAATGAGTAGTTTCTCTTTGCATTCGCGACACCCAGTCGCGTCTACGAAGGTCTGGGACCTGTGGCCTTCGTGTTCGCGTGAAAGGGCCCGCGTTTACGGGGGAAAAGGGGGTCTGGGAGGGGGGGTCAACTCCGTTACGCTTCGTGTTTGCAAAGGGGATCCTGCATTCGTGAAGTTTAGGCAGGTCAAGCCTTTGCATTGCAAGTGGGACCTCGCGTTTGTGATGTTCATTTTTCTAGGGCCTGGGCAGCCTTCCTTCGGGATTGTGAGGCCTTTTCCGCGATCGTGAAGAAGGAATGCTTGAGCAGAGATGTTTTTAAAAACGGTACTTCGGCCATTTTCTCTCATTTTTCATTTCCCTTGGCTAATTTTGGAGCTTCTTGGAGAGGGGTTTTCACCTAGCTATTGAAGGTAAGTAATTCCTATTCAAAGTGAGTTTAATACCTAGATTATGGTAGATTTTAACATGTTAAATGTGGAAATCTTAGGAAATTGTTGAAAAACCTAGATTTTGATAAAAATGAGATTACACCACGAAAATTATTATGGAACTGAGTAGAAATTATATATTTGGGTTCATGTGGTTATGGGTACCTTATTTACAAAAATTTCCGGATTCCGAGCACGTGAGCTCAGGGGCAAATCTTAAGAATCTTCCAATTTGGATTGGGAAATTACTCTAATAGTTAAATTATAAACTTTTTGAGCATATATTGATTAATTTATACAATATTTGACTAGTTTCGGATTGCGTGGCGCCGATTTGAGACTTTAGTGTGAATTGTGGACCGGGAAGAGAACTTGAAAACGAGGTAAGTCTCTTGCCTAACCTTGTAAGAGAAAATTCTCTTCGTAGGTGCTATAAATGATTGTTTTGCTAATAATTGTGGGTGCTACGTGCAAACGATGTGACGAGAGTCTGCATGCAGCTAAAATCATGCTTATGTCCGGTTAGTTTTTGGACTCTACCATGTATTACTTGTATTATTTGTACTCAACTTGTTAGTTTAATTATTTTGAACTATATTTGATATTCAATAAAGGATTTGTAAAGACCGAACTTCATTACTTTGATTTTTGGCGAGTTACTTGACCGTTAGTGGAAATTTCGCCTCTTTGTGTGTTATTCTTGTAGTAGCCATTAATTGGAGTTTGTAGAGTATTCTCTCTTCTTGTGGATCGGGCTGAACGCCTCGGCAGTATAATAGATGCATCTATGATTCACTCCGGTCGACCCTCGGTAGTGTACACATTATTCTGGATCGGACCGTACGACCTCGGCATAAATCGTGTGAGATATTGCTTGGGGTCCGATTATACTTGATATTTCTTTCATGACTGGAGAAATTGTAATTACTCAATGGCTCCTTTTTGTTGGAGTTACTATGTGATAGTTTGTGACGATCCGGCCAGTCGTCTCATGAGTTACCGTTCTGTTTCCCCCCAGTTCTGCTTCATTATGCTTCGTTATCCGTGTTCTCTGTGATCGAGTTGAGTAGTTTGCGTTCGGAGTGGATTTGGTAAGAAATGAGACACCTAGTCTCTTTTAAGAAGGTTTAAGTTGGAAAAGTCAACTGGATGTTGACTTATGAGTTAGAGCGCTCGGATGTGAGTTCCGATGGTTCAGTTAGCTTCGGGAGGTTATTTATGACTTAGGAGTGTGATCAGAATTGGTTTTGGAGGTCTGGTGTAGAATTAGGCTTGAATTGGTAGAGTTAGTATTTTGGCGATTTCCGGTTGTTAGGCGAGATTTTGATCCGAGGGTCGGAATGGGATTCCGAGAGTCGCTATAGCTTTGTATGGTGATTTCAGACTTAGGTGTATGTCCGGATTTGAAATTGGAAGTCCGTAGGACAATTCAACGCATTTTGGCGAATGTTGGAAAATGAAAGATTTTTGAAAAGTTTGACCGAGGAGTTGACTTTTTGATATTGGGGTCGGAATCCAGTTTTGAAAATCTTCATTGGTCCGTTATGTCATTTATAACTTGTGTGCAAAATTTGAGGTCAATCGGACTCGATTTGATAGGTTTCGGTATCGAATGTAGGAGTTGGAATTTATTAGTTTCATTAGGCTTGAATTGGGGTATCATTCGTGTTTTTAGCATTGTTGGATGTGATTTGAGGCCTCAACTAAGTCCGTAATATGTTTTAGGACTTGTTGGTATATCCGGACGGGGTCCCAAATGACTCGGGTGCGTTTCGGAGTAGTTTCGGACCATTCCTATCCATTTGTTTACTGCTAGTGCATCGCAGAAATTTCTGCTGCACAGAGCTTATTTTGGGAACTTATATCTCGCAATCTATAAGGAATTCGAAAATTATCAAAACATAGAAGTTGTAGCCCTTTGCATCTAGTTTCAGGAAATATAAACCATTCATCATTTGGATATATATATATACAGAAAGTTACGATAGATTAACCGAAGCCTGGTACTGCTGTTGTTTTCCAGGCAGTGTGCATAGCAGAAATTTCTGCTGCACAGGACCGACTTTGAAAACTTTTATCTCGTAATCTGTAAGGAATTTGGAGATGGTCCAAAAATGAAAGTTGTAGCTCTTTGAATCTAGTTTTCAGAAATATAAGCCATTTATCATTTAGACATTTGTATCAAAAGTTACGATAGATTAATCGAAGCCTGGTACTACTGTTATTTTTCAGGCAGTGTGCGTAGCAAAAATTTCTGCTGCATAGGACTGATTTTGGAAGCTTATATATTGCAATATATAAGGAATCATGAGAAGATCAAAACATGAAAGTTGTAGCCCTTTGAATCTAGTTTTCAAAAAGATAAACCATTTATCATTTGAACATTTGTACCGAAAGTTATGATCGATTTACCAAAGGCTGGTACTGCAATTTTTTTCCTGGAAATAGGAGCCAAGTCGCATTTCACACATGCGACTTGCGTAGACAGAATGTTTTTAAGCCTTCTTGTCCGTGATTTTGGGTATATTTTCACCCATAGTTGCTCATTTTTGGAGGTTCTTGAAGGAAATTAATGAGGGATTCAAGGATAATCGATTGGAGGTAAGAATTTTGGACCTAAAACTCGTTTATATTGTGAAATCCACCTAGAAAATCATTGAAGTCTTGCTAAAAATGGAAGAAATAGGGCTTGGGATTTTGAAATTTTAATTGGGTATTTGGAGGACCATTTGGGGTCGGATTTAAGAACTTTTGATATGTACGAACTCGCTGGGAGATAAGGAACTCGTTGATGTGAAAATTTCTGAGCTTCGAGAAGTGGGCCCGGAGCTCGAGTTTTGCTAATTTTGGAATTTCTTGTATTTTTCGATTGTTTTCGCTTGGGTTTGTCCCCTCAGCATATTGTGACATATTCGTTCTGATTTTGGATAGATTCGATGCGCGTGGAGGCCAATTCAAGGGGCAAAGGCATCGCGGGCTAGGGATTTAGCCGGTTTGAGGTGAGTAGTGATTGTAAATGATGTTCTGAGGGTTTGAAACCCCGGATTGTACACCGTAGTGCTATATTAAGGTGAGACACACGCTCGATGATGAGCGTGGGGTCGTTTACTATTGGGGATTGTGATTTGGTTCGTCTCGATTGATGATTTTTACCGCGTATTTGTCTGAAACTTATTTGTTATCATCATGATTTGGGTTGATTGCTATATTTGGGCTTCGTGCCAATTATTTGAACCCTTCGAGGATTTTTATCACTGTTTCCTCACTATTTTGACTTATTACTTGAACTCAGTCATGCTGTTTTCACTATTTTACAACTCAGCCACTTTTACTCAATTTTGAGACTTAAATAATATTTTAATGATGTTTTTGGGCTAAGAACTACTATTTACTATGCCCGAGGGGCTTGTGATGATTTTCTGACTGAGTGCGACCGAGGGCCAGATGTGAGGATATATTGAGTGATATGAGGCCGAGGGCCTGAGATACTTTATATGCCACGAGGTGGCTTGTGACTGATATGAGGCTGAGGGCCTAGATTTGATGCCATGAGGTGGCTTGATATTGCGCTTGGGCCGTAAGGGGCCCCTCCTGGAGTCTGTACACCCCCAGTGAGCGTGGGTACCCACTGTGATGTGAGATATAGCCCGAGGGGCTGATACTGTTCCATGTGATAGCCCGAGGGGCTGGTATTGTTCTGAGATTTGAGCCCGAGGGGCTGGTAATGTTCTGCGATATTGCCCGAGGGGCGGAATTGTTGATAAGGAGATTTTACTTGATTTCTCACTGATGTACTATTTTCAAATGATGTTTTATTGCTTCCTTATAGAATGCCTTGTGCTTTACGTGTTTTCTTACTTTCAGTCGTTATTTATATTTTTTACTCACTGAGTCGGAGTACTCACATTACTCCCTGCACCATGTGTGCAGATTCAGGCGTTGTTGGTTTCGCTCCGGAGTGCCGACTCCTCTTGTCCAGGCGGTGATTCAGAGACTACGAGGTAGCTGTTGGCATCCGCAGCCCCGTATCTCCCTTATCTTATTGTTTCCATGTTTTTCAAACAGTTGTGCCAGATATTGTATTTAGTAGACTTGTATCAGGATCCATAGTTGCTCATGACTTGTGACACCCCGGTTTGGGCGGTGTCGGGATGGTTTCTATTATGGTTAGCTATATTTCCGCGAATTATTGCTACTAAATCATGCTTCTATTATTTTCATGTTAATTAACTGCTTAAAATGAGATTTTGGTTAAATTGGCTGGCCTTGTCTTCACGAGAGGTGCCATCACGACCGGGTTCGGGGTTAGGGTCGTGACATAGTTGGAGATCCTAATTGACATCTAGTTAAAGAATCACTTATTTATTGTTTGTTATTGTGTTATTATTATTGATGTATTCCATGCCTATTTAGAATTTCTATACTTTATTATTGGCCCTTAGTAAGTGTCGCTGTCGACCCCTCGTTACTACTTCTTCGAGGTTAGACTCGATACTTACTGGGTACATGTTGTTTATGTACTCATGCTACACTTCTGCACAATCGTGCAGGATATGAGGCAGGTACATGGCAGCCATTCAGGCGCGTACCCCTGTTACCCAGAGGCTTAGTGATGAGTTGCTCTCTATGCCCGTTCTGCAGCGCGCTGAGTCTCTTCTTATTGTATTTATTTTCTGTCTATCTTAATCCAGACAGTAGTATAAGAGGTTTTGTATATTCTGCTAGTTTGCTCATACACTTGTGACACCGGGTTTTGGGAATATTCTAGTAGACATTTTATGGTTCTGAGTATTTATATTCACTATTTTACTCTTTTGTTATTTTATGCTTTACTTTACTATAATTACCTATTAATCATTCTCTTATTAAATAAAATCATTTACTTTAAAAATATTAAAAAGGATAATTACATGGCTTGTTCACTGTTGGCTTGCCTAGCGGCAATGTTGGGCGCCATCACGGCCTATAGCGGGAATTGAGTCGTGACATGAGTAGAGAGTAGGGATAGATCCGTTCTTAAGTGAGTTATGTGCCAATGTGTGTGTGAGATTTTGTTGATATTCTGTGCATATCAGTTGATGTCTAGAATCTGCCCCGTGCGTTTGCAAAGGAAATAGTAGTCTTGTTAAGTCTAGGAAGTGATATAGGTATTTCTTTGTTGAGGCAATTATATGCTTATGATCCGCCTAACTATTGTGTATCCTAGTATCCCCTTTGATCCTGTAATCCTACTTCGTTGGAAACCAAACTACAAGCCTGATCCATTTTGTTTGAATTAACTATCTGTTTAAACTTTTTAGCTCTCTTGAGCACTTGAATTTGTTATGAGCTTGTAAAAGCTAAGGGAGGTATGGTCAGGTTTTTGAGTGGAACTATTGGAAAGGGATAAAGGCGCATTGTTTGAAAAATTATGAGAGCCACTTGCGGGGAATTGAAAAAAAGAATGAGTTTGTTTGAAAAGAAAAAAAATCAACACTTAGAAAAGAAAAAAAATTGATTCCTTGCTAGTGTAATTCTCATCTTGTCTGTGCTTAAAAAAGTTGGGAGCTTGATGCTATTATGTGTTAGGTTTGGTTCAACACAAGGTGCGTTTTAAATTGTTTATGTATATATATTAAAGTGCCTAGGGAGGTGTAGCCACTATATCCAAACGTATCCTCCTGTCCCGCAGCCTACATTACAACCAAATAAAGTCCTACCTGATCTATGAATGAATGAGCTCAATTAGTAGAGTATGACACTACCGGAAAGCATATGGTGTGTCTTCTATAGCACATGAATTTTAATTATGAGAGAGTGAATTCTTTCTATCTTGAGTTACTATTTGTTCTTGAATTTTATTGTGTGTGGAACTACTTTCTACCTTTAGTGTGAGGGCACATGATTTGCAAAGGAAAGATAATATCTTTGGACTTTAAATTAGACTAAGTGAGTATGTTTTTGAACTACGTGGTGCGTGTGAGTCAAGTCTCGAGGCTAGGATGTTTTGATAGGGTGTTTAGTCTGCTTTTAATATTCTTGGCATGATGCGTTAGGGAAGTTGTCTGATGAGAAGGTCATCTCTATGTAAAGTGTAGTTTGATTGCTCGAGGAAGAGCAATGATTTAAGTGTGGGGTATTGATGGTAGGCTAGGAACACATGTTTTAGGCGCACTTTGCACTCTAATTACTGCATGCTGAACGTGTTTGAGCTTAAATGATGGTGATTTGCACTTATTACGTGTTTTATGCTTTGTAGGAGATGATTCCAAGTTAAGAAGATGTTCTGGAGCTAAATCAAACAATTTGGAGCTTTAAAGTCTAAGTAAAAGCGCAAGGAATTAAACCGGGATCGCATCCGGGGCTCGTGGACCAGCATCGCATATGGAAGTTGGAAGAAAGCGTAAGGGCTAGAGCAAAATGTACTAGTGTGTCGCATAAGGCATGGCATAGAGAAGTTCGTCAAAAATTTGAGAAGTTAAGAGACTTGTAGTTTTTGGGTCTGACAGAAAAATACACTAGTGCGGCGCATTAGTACAAAAGTTTTTCAGACAAGCTAAGTTTAGAGAGTTTACAACCGAGCAAAAAACATAATGCTATGCACCCTGCATAGCACTGTGCATGGAGAGCAAAAATTTTGCAAGTTTTCCCAATTCGACTCAAAGAGGGTAGTTTCATCCCGGTTCGTTCCTACTTGGTATAAATACACTGAAAAAATATTTTTGAAGGGACTTTTGACCTATGGAAGATTGGAAGAGCATTAGAGACTCAAAGCACAAGGATTGATCATTCTTTCCTCAACTCAACATGATGAGCTTAAAGTTACTTATTATTTATGCCCATTTTGCATCTTTGTTTTGGCTAATTCGATAGAGATTTGGTTTGATTTGGGTCTAATATGTTGTCTTTTAGTGCATGCGATGCAAAGGGGATCAATGGACGAATACTGCACTTAGTGGGAGGAAAAAGAGTTGAGCAAGAGGAAATCCCAGGTGCGTGACCGCACATGAGTGACCCACAACGCTCACTTGAGCACGTAAGTGACACAGAATGCCGCTAGAGGTACGCGGCCATGAGCATTGTCACGTACGTCCACCTCCGAAAATTTGACCCAGGCCTATTTTTGTAATTTTGGAGGCAGCCATTTTGACCTATATGAAGCCTAGCTTGTCTTAAACAAGGCATCTCGTATTTTGGGAGCTACTTTTGGAGAGAAGAAGGCAAGGAAACCACGGAGACTCTAAATACTTCATCCAATTCATTTAATATGGAAGTTTGTTTGATTTTGAGAATTGTAATGTTTTCTTGTTCTTCTAGTACTCTTGTGATGAACAACTTCTCCACTATGGGGTAATCTTTCTTAGGGTTATTGACAGATATTGTGATTTGACTATTGTTCTGGGTTTTCTTTGTGTTAATTGCCCGAATTTGTTGAATGAGTTATTAATTGAATTGCAAGGCTAATTGTGATTTTACTTTAATCGAAAAAGAAGTGTTGCTGTAATTTGCATCACGTTATCTTGTTTGGGTTGATTTCACGCCTCTCATAGGTAATTGGAAGAGCTAACAAAGTTATTAATTGACCCAAGTTAGAAGAATAGTCGAGAGACATTCTTCATAAGATCATTCGTTCAACATTTTAGTACATATTTTCTCAGCACGTATCATTAGGTTGTTTAGCGCACTCGAATTCATTAGAAAGACGAATTTGGATCCTCAAGATAGCTAAATCATCTATTGAATTCGAAAGAGTCAATAGAAATTAAGAGTGAACATAACGTAGAGTTGCCCACAATAATAGTTGATCACTTATCTTGTCAAAGCCCTTGTTTCTCACCTTGATATTCAATCGTTGCTACTTAGTTACTAATTTCCCATTATTCATTCAAAATTGGGAATCTTAGTTTTTATTCTTAATTTGTTCATAATTCAAATTTAAAGGTTGATTTTCCTGAATAGTGTTAAGCTTAAGATTTCTTTGAGCATTATTTAACCCAATCCCTGTGAAGACGATTTAATACTATACTATCTTTGACTAGCAAGCCCAAGTTTTATACACCGATTTTGCACTCCTTAAATTTTGGCGCCGTTGTCGGGGATTGGCGATCAATGTTGTTTGAATTGATTTTCAGTGGTAATTCAGGATTTTTTTTCCTTTTTTACACTCTTCTTATCTGTGTGCAGATAACATGTTAAGTTCAGTCGTGTATGACTCGATCCTCCTCCAAGGAATTGGTGCCATACAATCCATAATTAGACAACCACCTGCGATAGTTGAGAAGGGAGAAAGAATCGAGCAGATCATTGTTGGTCAGGCTTCAAATCAAAATACAATGGTGAACAACGAAAAGGAAGTGAACCTAGCTGCAAGAGAGGCAAATCAACAACAGGCTGCACGGTTAGCAGCTGAAGCAGCCTTTAGAGTTGATGATGAAACAGTTGAACAGGATCGGAGGTTCAATCTCAACCGAACCATGGTCGAAGATGAATTTGAAAATGCAGCTACCAGGCTTGGGAGGTCTCTAGGAGATTATGCCAGACCGCCGTACAACCAGCGGCAATCTACTGTGAGGCCCCCACCTATTGATGCCAACAATTTTGAGCTCAAGTAGGGAGTTATTTAGACCATTCAGAACAACTGCATATTCAGAGGCAAACCTAATGAAGATCTCAACAACCATCTGATGGACTTTGTCAAAATTATGAACACATTCCTCTATAATGGAGCATCACACAATGCCATCTACCTCAGAGTGTTCCCTTTCTCACTTAGAGATGATGCAAAGCAATGGTTAAGAAGTTTATCTAGTGGGTCAATCTGTACGTGAGAGGAGATGCCTACCAAGTTCTTAGAAAAATATTTCTCTGCTGCTAAGACTGGACGGATGAGGAGGGTGATTCACAATTTAAGCTAAGGAGAAAGGGAGACAGTGTTCGAGGCATGGGAAAGATTTAAGGAGCTATTCCAGAGGTGCCTTCATAACGGAATGGATCAATGGATGTAACTCCAAGATTTCTAGGATGAGTTAAATTCGTCATCAAGGAGATTGCTGAATGGTGCAGTTATAAGCCCTCTGATGAAGAAAACTCCAAAAGAGATTGTCACACTTCTGAATGAAATTTTTGAAGACGTAGAACAATGGTCTACTGACCAAGGGGATCAAAGAAGATCAACAGGGGTGCACCAAGTAGAATCGTCTGTAGCAATGCAGGCCCAAATTGTAGCTATGACTAAGGACATCAAGCAAATGACGATAGCTCAGGTGCAAAATCAACCACAGGTGGGATATGACATATATGGAATGGGACACCCAACTCAGGAAACCTTCATCGTAGAAGAAGTGGTTAAGGCATTGGGGAATTTCAACAGAGGTAACTACCAACGAGGTAGTAATTTCAATTCTATGGGACAAAGGCATCCGGGGTTCTCATGGAGTTCTTCAAATGGTAGCTTGAACTCATGGCAGCAGCAAAATCCTAGAGCACCAGTGCAAGGACCTCCTAGCTTCCAGAACCAACAAAGGCCACCGTACCAGCCTCCACAGTCCAACAACTCAAGCTTAGAAGATCTAACGAAGGAATTCATAAATAAATTAGATGAAAAACTTGAGACTCAAGGAACAACTATCTGGGAGCAAGGCACAGCCATCCGGAATCTAGAAAGACAACCTGGCAGCTCACATCATTATTATCAGAAAGGGCTCCGGGGACTTTGCCTGCCGACACTGAGAAGAATCCAAAAGAGACAATCAAGGCCGTGTCTCTCAGGAGTGGGAAAATATTAGCAGAGCCCATTGCAAAACCAAGGCTTGGGAAGGTGATCAACTCAACAAAGATAGCAGAAGAACAGAAAATTGGTGAATCTTTGGCTAATGAGGATATCAGTACCAAGGAGGTTGATAAGCAGAAATTAAACAGCGTAGTTGAGGAGAGCAAGCACATGCCAGTGTTACCTCTTGGAGATGCTAAAACGGTTGTATGTGAAAATCCCGTTCACTGAGGTGCTCACCCAGATGCCTGCCTATGCCAAATTCCTGAAGGAAATCCTGTCAAGTAAAAGGAAGCTCGAGGAAACGAAAGTGGTCAAACTCAATGCACACTGTAATGCCATTCTACAAAACAAAATTCCTCAAAAATGTAGGGATCTTGGAAGCTCCACTATACCCTGCACGTTGGGGAGCAAAAGTTTTGACAAGGCCTTGTGCGACTCAGGTGCATCCATAAACTTGATGCTATTATCGGTGTTCAAGAAATTTGAAGGAGAACTAAGAGTGATCAAATCTGTGCTGGTATCTTTGCAATTGGCTGAACAGACCATAATCATATTGGAGGGCATAACCGAGGACATTCTGGTGAGGGTAGACAAATTTGTCTTCCCAGTAGACTTCACTGTAGTAGACATGAAAGTGAATAAGGAGGTACCTCTAATCTTGGGAAGATCATTCCTTTGCACTGGCCGGGCTATTCTTGATATATATGAGGGTCAACTCATGCTACGAGTAGGAAACAAAAAAGTGGTGTTTTAAATGAAGAGAATGATGAAATAGCCATGTGATGAGGCATTTGCCTATGCTTGTTTCAAAATGGATATGGTAGGAGAGTTAGCTGAACAACACAAGCTGGACAAGCTGGTAGGTGATTCATTGGAAAGATGCATTAGTCATCGAGTATAGCAAAGGATGATGATCCTGAAATCAAGAAGGAAGATGAGGCACTGGAAGATGAAAACCATGTGGTAGATGAAGAGGAATTTGAGAAAGAAATGATCAAGCCAAAGCTGGAATTAAAAGTACTCCCGACACATTTGAAATATGCTTTTTTGGAGACTAACAATTTTTCTGTGATTGTTGCTGCTGATTTGACAGGTGAATAGGAACACATGCTAGTGGAGTTACTGCAGAAGCATAAAAAAGCAATTGGTTGGAGCATAGCCGATATTTAGGGAATCAGCCCCGCAATCTGCATGCACAAGATTTTGTTGGAAGAAGGGAGTAAACCAGTAGTGCAACACCATCGCAAATTGAATAAAAACCTTGAGGAAGTCTTACAGAAAGAGATACTCAAACTGCTGGATGCTGGTATAATATTTCCCATCTCTGATAGCCAATGGAAAAGCCCCGTACAAGTTGTGCTGGAAAAAGGGGGTATGACGGTGGTGAAAAATGAGGACAACGAGCTGATTCCTACTTGAACAGTTACTGGTTGGAGGATGTGCATAGACTACAGAAGGCTGAACGAGGCAACAAGGAAGGATCACTTCCCTCTTCCCTTCATTGATCAAATGTTGGAGAAGGTGGCAGGGCGCGGTTGTTACTGCTTCTTAGATGAATATTCATGGTACAATCAAATACCCATTACTCCCGAAGATGTTGAGAAAATGACATTTACCCGCCTTTCCGGAATCTTTGCATACCGAAGAATGGCCTTCGGACTTTGCAATGCACCAGCTACTTTTCAGAGGTGCATGATGTCAATCTTTTCAGATTTGAATGGGAAGTGTCGAGTGATGTTCTTGGATGACTTTACTCTATTTGGAGATGACTTCAAGGTTTGGTTGAGGAATCTCGAACTTGTACTGAAACGATGTGAAGATACTTACCTAGTACTCGACTGGAAAAATGTCAATTTATGGTTAAGGAAGGATAGTCTTGGGCAATAAAGTCACAACCGAAAGTATTGAGGTTGACAGAGCTAAAGTAGATATGATCGCTAAGCTCCCACCACCAACTTCCACGAAGAGCATCAGAAGCTTTTTGGGGCATGTAGGGTTTTACAGAAGGTTCATCAAGAATTTCTCCAGCATTACCAAGCCCTTAACATCATTACTTGCCAAGGATGTGAAGTTTGTGTTTGATGTAGAGTGCCTTAGAGAATTTGAACGGATCAAGGAAAAGCTAGTGAGTGATCCCCATAATGGTGACTCCTGACCGGAGCGAACCCTTTGAGATCATGTGTGATGCCAGTGATGTGGCATTGGGAGCAGTGCTGGGGCAGAGGAGAGATAAAATGTTTAGACCCATTTACTATGCAAGCTGGACATTAAATGATGCGCAGGTGAACTATGCTACCATAGAGAAGGAGTTCTTTGCAGTGGTCTTCGCTTTCGACAAGTTCAGATCCTATCTAATGGGAAGCAAGGTGATAGTGCATGCAGATCACTCAGCACTGAAGTATTTGTTGAGCAAGAAAGAGTCCAAACCGTGTCTAATGCAGTGGGTATTGTTGCTGTAAGAGTTTGATCTAGAAATCAAAGATAGGAAAGGCACAGAAAATCAAGTGGCTGACCACCTCTTGCAATTGGAGAAACCACCTGTTGAAGCGATGGACATTTGGGAAGAGTTCCCAGATGAGCAGATATTTTCCATTGCAGCGCTCTCTGATAGACCGCCATGGTACGCTGACATAGCTAACTTTTTGGCTAGTGGATGGCTACCACGCGACTTGACCTCCGACCAGAAGAGGAAGCTGCAAAGTGAGGTAAAAAGCTATTTCTGGAATGACCCATTTTTGTTTAAATTGTGTGCAGATGGTGTAATTCGGAGATGTGTACCAGAAGGGGAAATGGGAACTATATTGTCCCATTATCATGATAGAGAAGCTGGAGGACACTTTGGAGGAAATAGGGCAGCAACGAAGGTCACAGAGGCTAGTTTTTACTGGCCATCCCTGTACAAGGACGCTAGATCTTACGTGGCTGCATGTGACAAGTGCCAACAGATAGGTAACATTAGTAAGAGGGACGAGATGCCCCTGAATTTCATTTTGGTATGTGAAATCTTTGATTTCTGGGGCATCGACTTCATGGGTCCCTTCCCATCATCCCATTCCTATGAGTACATCATAGTGGCCGTTGACTATGTCTCCAAGCAGGTCGAGGCAATCCTCACTAGGGCAAACGATGCTTGGGTAGTATGTGAATTTCTTCGAAAGAATATTTTCACCCGCTTTGGAACTCCCCGAGTCATCATCGGTGACAATGGGTCACATTTTGTCAATGAATAGTTTGCCACTCTGTTGTCTAAATATGGGGTAACTCATAAAACAGGAACCCCGTATCATGCTCAAACTAGTGGGCGGGTAGATGTAGCTAACCGTGAACTCAAAAGAATTCTAGAAAATATGGTTCGTGCTTCCACAAAGGATTGGTCAGTAAAGTTAGATGAAGCTATATGGGCGTATAGAACAGCGTTCAAAACAACCATAGGGACTTCACCCTTCAAGTTGGTATATGGAAAGTCATGTCACTTACATGTGGAGATATAAGATAAGGCTTATTGAGCAATTAAATTGCTTAATCTTGATCTTAGTCATGCAGGTGAGCATAGAATGTCACAAGTGAATGAGCAGGAGGAATTCAGATTAGATGCGTATGAGAATGCGTAAATTTTCAAGGAAAAGACGAAGAAATGGCATGACCGTCTGATTAAACCGAAGGGATTTCATGAAGGGGAAAAGGTCTTACTATACAATAGCAGACTCAGATTGTTCCCTTGAAAGTTTAATTCTAGATGGACGAGACCGTATGTAGTGAAACATGTATCACCATATGGGGCGATAAAGATCCTAAACATGGACGGAACAAAGAGTTTCAAGGTGAATGGGCACATGCTAAAACCATATCTTTCTGGAGGATTTGCTCAGCAATCCTCGAGCATCATAATCAGTTGAGGATGCCCGGTTGAGTCAAGCTGACGATTATAACTCAAAACTACCTCTAAGTCTTCTACTTGCTTAAATTTTCCCTTTTGTTTCTATATTTTTTTGTAGCGTAGATTAGGTAAAATTTAGTGTATATTATGACTTTTTTCTTGCAAGAAGGAATATATTGTAGAAGGTCAGAATTGAGGCTTTTAAAAGGCACCTTGTGCGTGTATAGGTGCGCAACTGTGCACCTAGAAGGGTGCACCGTGCATGTGATAGTGCAAAATACGACGTCAGCCAAAGCTTGGACATGCGCGGTCGCGCACCTGGAGGGAGGGTCGTGCACCCCACTGCGTATGTACACCAATCTTTTGACTTATGTGTGCGTCCGCGCACGGGAGGACCTGACCGCGGACCCGACCGTGCACAGGTTAGTACTCTGGCCTTTTAATTTTAGGCCCTCCTTAACCCCCCCCCCTCTCCCCCAGTCTTTCCCCCTTCTCTCTCCTCTTTCACTAAAGCAAACCCTAACCCCCCCTCTCTCTCTGCGACCAAACACACACCCATTCTCCTACTTTCTCCTTTCCCCCTTCCTCAAGAGTACTTCTTCCAAGTGACCCCTCAGGTATGTAACTTTATTTTTCCTTGTTTTGTTTATTCCTTGTTCTTTTGTAGTTCTTTCTTTTTCATTTCTTTTTACTTTTCTTATACGGTTGAAGATTGAGTTTCACCATGGGGACTAAGAGTATGGTTGCTAGGTAGTGGAATTGGTGTGTATGTAGGCCACCTAGGGTTTAAATTACTTTGTGTGGAATAGAAGCAACTTTGCATGTTAAGTGTTTGTGTAAAGGCCACAATGAGGTTGAGAGATGTATTCTTGAATCTGTTGCTCACCCGATACTAATCCTAGTACTTAATATTGAGTGAACTCATAATGGGGATATATTCCCCTGATTGGGGGATGAGTCCTTTTCGTGGATAGGAGAGTGTATTTTTATGACCACTATAAGGGTGAAGTCTGAGTAGCCTTTCTTGGTCCGCAGAGTGATCTAATTGCTGATATTTGTCGGGTTGTTTCAGGTGCAATGGATCCTTCCAAGGAAAGAAAAACTTCAAGTGCCTCCACTGGTAGTCAAGTAGGCACATTCAGGTCGCGAGCTTCTGCATCCACTCGGCCATATAATCTGAATAAGTTTGTCTCATGGGAAGCCCAAGAACGATTTAATTGCAAAGCGGGAAAAATGCCAACAGAAAGGGAAATCGATATTGGGTCTCTCCAAAATGACTGTTACAGAGTGCATGAGGAATTGGTTAGCGAGGAATGGGGGTGTTCTTCGAAGAACCTGACGAGGAAAATTTAATGGTTTTTCGGGAGTTCTATGCGAATTGCCCGGAACATAAGGACTACGTATGTACAGTCCGGAAGAAGAAGGTGGACTTTTCCAAGGAGGCTATCCAAAGGGCCTATCATCTGCCAGAGTACGTGGAAAATTCCGATACAACCAACTACTATTTGGCGCACAGCAAAAAACCATATCTGTGGCTACGTTCTTTGCGACTATTAGTGTACTTGGGAAGGAGGTGGTGTGGTAAAGGCAGGGCCAAAAATTTCACTCGGCTTCACTCATTTTTGAGGGGAAGTGCTGGCTATACATCATTAATAACCGCCTGATGCCTTCAGGCAACATAATTGAGGTGAATGGTCCCCGGACTGTTATGATTTGGTGCTTTGTCACTGGCCACGACTTTGATGTGGCTCAGGTCATTCAAGACGAGATGACAATTCATTTTCTAGTGCAGAGGTATGTTTTATTTTTCCCATCATTAGTCACTCAGTTGTGTCGTGAGGCACGGGTCCCAGAAAATAGGGCTATGGATACGAAGGTCAAGCATGAACAGAAATTTCGGGCTGATAAAGTTATCATAGGGAAGGAACCTGCTGTGGCTGCTGAGGTGGATGGTGAGGAGTCCAATGCGCCCAGCGAGGAAAGATAAGTGCACGGAGAGGTATGTTGATGCTTCTCCCCCCATGAGCAGGGTGTTGGACAACCTTCGGGCGCTGGACGGGAAACAAGAATGGTTGCCTTGGAACAGGAGATGGCGGGGATGCGCACTTCTGTCACTGATTTGGGAACTTGAGTGGACTCACTTGCTACTCAAAATTCCAAGTCCAAGAAGCAGATCATGGCATGGCTGCATGCACTTGGCCAGGCTTGTCACTTGGACCCCGGCACCGTCTCCGACACGGAGTGACCCAATCAGGGGAGTTTTCTTCACCTTTACATTTTAATTTTATGACATGGGGACATGCCACTAGTAAGTGTGGCGGTGGGGGTAGGGTAAATAGCGTTGTTTAACTTGCTTCCTATTGAAAAATAAAAAACAAAAATTATATTTTCGTAAAATTTTTTAGGATAACTTCTTCACTTGTACTTCAATGGGTTTCTTGTTTGATTCTTTACCATGGTCGTAACATTTTGAACCAGACACCTTTTAGGGTAGATTTTTGTTATGTATTTGTTTTAGATTTTTGAAACGTTGCTTGTGGTTGTCAAAGTTGACTGTGCCTGACTAGTGGGATGCATGATCCTGCCCTTGTAAGTCAGAGAGACCATTGGTGACTACGGTCTGAATTGTGTGCCTATCTGAGATGCTATGTGTGGTGAGGCAAATGTTTGCTTAGTGATCATGCTTGACAGGTCTAGAACTTGTCTTGGTTGTGACTTAAGTCAAAATCTTAGGTAATAGTCGAGTTTGGAGATGACCGTAGCCTTGCTTTGATAGCTTCTTTTTTCTTCGACTACTTTGAAACCTCCTAAGAATTGATAATTTATCCCTAGTCAACCCAGTTGAGACTAATTCGCTCTTTCTTCGGCAACCACAGTACAACCTGAACCCGTAGCCATCCCTAAGCACTTTAGTGCCTTATATGTAATGCTAAAAGATGAAGAGACATAAGAGAGGGGATGAGGCTGGTTTTGGGTGGAACCAATGTTAAGTAGAAAAAATGTGCACCATCATGAATGTATATGAGGTACGAGCATAGAGGGTTATGAAAAAAAATGAAAAAAAATGAAAAAAAAGAAAAGAAAAGAAAAAGATCTGCTCATGTTGAGTAAGGAAATGAAAATAAATATTCCCTTGCAGATGTAAATACTTGTATGTTGTGCTTAAAGAAATGAGAACTGGCGTGCGCTTTTGAATGGGGAGTTTGTGGACAATTGTCAATGAAAAAGGAGTAGGTCACATATGAAGTTGTAGGTATTAAAGTGCTTAGGGATGTGTAGATACTCTTATATAGATTATATCCAACCCATCCCATAGCCTACGTTACAACCAAATACAAAGTCCTACATGATCTAGATGAGGTTATTCCTACATTAGTGGAGAGTTATACGATAGCCAAGCTTATGGTACTTTTGAAAGCATGATTCACTTCTTTGTGAGGGTGAGCGATCGTTGTGTACTTCCCTAGGCCGTTTAATTACAATTGGAGTGTGAATGAACATTGTCTCTTTCTTGTGAGGTGAATCAAGGATTTGGAGCCAATTTGACCACAACAATAGTAGAATATTATGACCGAGGTTGAGGTTGAATGTGACCCCAGGATGGTATCAAGTTGATTTAACCGGCCACTTGTCTAAGGTGGTTGTAGTGTTAGGAGCATTTTCATTTTAGATTTGCTCGGGACGAGCAAAAGCTAAGTGTGGGGGTGTTTGATGAGCTTAAAGTTACTTATTATTTATTCCCACTTTGAGTCTTTGTTTTGGCTGATTCGATAGTGATTTGGTCTGATTTGGGTCTAATATGTTGTCTTTCAGCGCAGACAACGCATAAGGGATCAATGGATGAATACTGCACTTAGTTGGAGGAAAAAGAGTTGAGCAAGAGAAAATCCCAGGTGTGCGACCGCGCACGAGTGACCCCCAACGCGCAGTTGAGCGCGCAAGTGACACAGAACGCTGCCAAAGGTGTGCGTTCATACCTCTAGGTGCGTGGCCGCACACGTCCGCCTCCGAAAATTTGACCCAAGCCTATTTTTGTAATTTTGGAGGCAGCCTTTTTGACCTATATGAAGCCTAGCTCATCTCAAAACAAGACATATCGGATTTTGAGAGCAACTTTTGTAGAGAAGAATGATACTTCATCCAATTCATTCACTACGAAAGTTTGTTTGATTTTCGAAATTGTAATGTTTTCTTGTTCTTCTAGTACTCTTGTGATGAACAACTTCTCCACTATGGAGTAATCATTCTTAGGGTTATTGACAGATATTATGATTTGACTATTGTTCAGGGTTTTGTTTGTGTTAATTGCACGAATTTGTTGAATGAGTTATTAATTTAATTGCAAGTTTAGTTGTGATTTTACTTTAATCGAAAGAGAAGCGTTGCTGCAATTTACATTGTGTTATCTTGTTTGGGTTGATTTCACGACTCTCATAGGTAATCGAAAGAGCTAATAGAGTTATTAATTGACCCAAGTTAGAAGAATAGTTGAGAGATGTTCTTCGTAAGATCATTCATTTAACATATTAGCGCATATTTTCTCAGCATGTATCATTAGGTTGTTTAGCGCACCCGAATTCATTCGGAAGAAGAATTTGGATCCTCAAGATAGCTAAATCATCTATTGAATTCGAAAGAGTCAATAGAAATTAAGAGTGAACATAACGTAGAGTTGCCCACAATAATAGTTGATCACTTATCTTGTCAAAGCCCTTGTTTCTCACCTTGATATTCAATCGTTGCTATTTAGTTACTAATTACCCATTATACATTCACAATTGAGAATCTTAGTTTTTATTATTAATTACTTAAAAATTCAAATTCAAAGGTTGATTTCCTGAATACTGTTAACCTTAAGATTTCTTTGAGCATTATTTAACCCAACCCATATGGAGACGATTTAGTGCTATACTATCTTTGACTAGCGAGCCTAAGTTTTATACGCCGATTTTGCGCTCGTTACAACACCCGATTTTGGATTGAATTCATGTTATCTTATTATTCAATTTTATTTGCGATGAATTTCTCCATGAGTACAGAGTAGCTTATCTTAGGGTTTGACGGATATGGTATTTTGATTGCTATTTGTGGATTTTAACTCTAGTTCTTTGCTTGAATTAGTTTATGGAGATTTGAATTGATTGCAACTTTATTCACCAATTTATTTAATCGAAAGATGAATGTTTTGGTGATTATATTTGCATTAATTTGTTCGGTTTAATTCAATGATTCTTTTAAATAATCGAAAGAGCTTGTTGAATTGTTGATTAAATCAAGTTAGGAGAATATTTGAGAGGCGTTTTCCCGAAGACTAATCCATTAACGCATGCTTGCATTTGTTCACAGTGCTTATATTAGTTCACCTCATAGAGTTAAGATTTAATATCGAGAGGAGTCTTGACTACACGTTTGAACTAATCATCGAGTGAATTCGTGAGAATCATTAGAACTTTAGAGTGAATTAAACTAAAGTTAGCTCCCAAATAGCTATCTTGCACTTATCCTGTCATGATCCTTATTTCTCCAATTCGGTGTTGCTCAACTTTTGTCTTTCTTTGATCAATTAATAATTGTTTTAGTTTCATCCTTAATTTTAGTTATTTATCATCCTATCTAAAGTGTTAATCATCTTGAATAGTGTTAAGCTAGAAACTGCTTGAGCATTGTTTAAATACAATCTCTGTGGAGACGATAATTAAACTATATTATTTTCGGCTAGCGAGCATCAATTTTGCATTGTGCTTTGCGCTCGTCATCATCGCCAGCCTATCATCGCGATCGCAATGAACAAAATCTCACACAAGAAACCAACAACTTCAAGACAAGATGAAATGGTCTGAAACCACCTTAAATCACACCCAAGGCCCTCGAGATCCTGTCCAATCGCGCCAACAAGTCCCAATGCCTTATCCAAACTTATACAAAGGCTCGAAACGCCACAAATAATATTAAAATCACAAATCAACGATCAAAATCTTTCTTTCAAATTTCAAACATTCAAATTTCGACGAACGCGTCTGAATCACATCTAAACATTCCGGAATGACGCCAAACTTTACGTACAAGTCACAAATCATAATACCAACCTATCCAAGGCTTGGAATCCTAAACGGACATCAATAACACCAAAGTCCACTTCAACTCAAACTTAGAAAATTCTAAAACCTTCAAAATGCTAACTTTCCACAATAAGCGGCGAAACGCTCCCGGACCATCCGATACCCAATCCGAACATATGCCCAAGTCCAAAATCATCATACGAACCTATTGCAACCATCAAATCCTGATTTCGAGGTCGTTTATTCAAAAGTCAAACCTTGGTTAACCCTTCCAACTTAAAGCTTTCGAATTGAGAATTTTCCTTCCGAATCAACTCCGAACTTTCCGAAATTCAATTCCGACTATGCGTACAGGTCATAAAACATTAAGTGAAGCTACTTAAGGCCTCAAATCGCTGAACAACATGCTAGAGCCTAAAACGGCCGATCGGGTCGTTACAAGAATTGTCTAAGATCTATTTAGATTATGTCTAAGATCTATTCATTCAACTACTTCCATTAATTATGTTCCATTTATAATTCCTAATTATTAACGTTGTCTTAAAATTGCAAAGTGGCTTATTTTAGCCTGCCACTTGGCTTAACCACAATGCATACTACTATCCTTTTAATATAATATAGATCAGCAAATTTTAGTGTTATTTTATATTTTACCTTACTCCAAAGTATAAATAGTCACAGGTTATCTCAATTACGTCTTTCTATATTTTTTATTTTTTCTATTATATATATATATATATATATATATATATATATATCTTTTAAATTAATTCTTTACCTCCATAGTTCTAGCTAATGTAGAAAAAAATCTATGAGTGGATTAGTATATGTAGGTATAGATATAGATATAGATATATAGATTAGATTTGTGTAATACCTATTTAGATTATGTCCTATTCATTCAACTACTTCCATGAATTATGTTCCCTTTATAATTCCTAATTATTAATGTTGTCCTAAAATTTCCAAGCAACTTCTTTTTAGCTTGCCACTTGGCTTAACCACAATGCATACTACCCTCCTTTTAATATAATAGAGATGAATAAATTTTAGTTTTATTTTATATTTTAACTTACTCCAAAGATAAATAGTCATAGGTTTTCTCCATTTACGTCTTTCTATATTTTTTTTCTATTATAGTTTTTTTAATTAATTCTTTACCTCTATAGTTCTAGCTAATATAGAAGAAAATCTATGAGTGGATCAGTATAAAGATAGGCATAGATAGAGATATAGATATATGGATTAGATATTTAGTAAGATCTATTTAGATTATGTCCTATTCATTCAACTACTTCCATTAATTATATTATCTTTATAATTCCTAATTATTAATGTTGTCCTAAAGTTTCCAAGTGGCTTCTTATTCGCTTGCCACTTGGCTTAACCACAATGCATACTACCTTCCTTTTAATATAATAGAGATAAACAAAATTTTAGTTTTATTTTATATTTTAACTCACTCCAAAGTATAAATAGTCCTAGGTTATCTCAACTTACGTCTTTCTATATTTGTTTTTCTATTATATTTTTTAATTAACTTTTTACCTCCATAGTTCTAGATAATATAGAAGAAAATCTATGAGTGGATCAATATATAGATAGGTATAAATATAGATATAGATATAAAGATTATATTTGTCTAAGATCTATTTTGATTATGTCCTATTCATTAAACTACTCCCATTAATTATGTTCCCTTTATAATTCCTAATTATTAATGTTGTCCTAAAATTATCAAGTGATTTCTTTTTAGCTTGCCACTTGTAACGACCCGGTCGGTCGTTTTGAGAGTATTAGCCCAGAACCCCTAATTATTTCTCCCTCTATTTCATTTTATGGTTACGTGACTTGCTGGAAGGATTTGTTTTTGGTTTTGGCATGAAATAGGACACCTAAATGGAAGTTTAAGTCGTAGAAATCTACCATAGTTTTAGTTGTGTGAAGACGACTTCGGAATAGAGTTTCGACTGTTCCAGTAGCTCTGTAAGGTAATTTTGGTCTTAGAAGCGTGTTCGGATGTTGATTCGGAGGTCCGTAGGTCATTTTAACGTCAATTGATGAAAGTTGGAAACTGGAATTATTTTTGGGGAGTTTGACCGGGAGTGAACTTTTGATATCGGGGTCGGATTCTAATTGTAGAAGTTGGAGTAGGTCTGTAATGTCAATTATGACTTGTGTGCAAAATTTGAGGTCAATCGGACTTGATTTGATAGGTTTCGGCGTCGGATGTAGAAGTTTGAAGTTCTAAAGTTCAGTAGGATTGAATCGATGTGCAATTCGTATTTTTAGCGTTGTTTGATGTGATCTAAAGGCTCGACTAAGTCCGTATGATATTTTAGGACTTGTTGGTAAGTTTGGTTGAGGTCCCGGGGGCCTCGAGTGGATTCCAGATGGTTAACGGAGCAAATTTGGGCTTGTGAGAATGGTTGAAAGCACCAGCTCTGGTGTAATCGCACCCGCGCAAGATTGACCGCTGGTGCGAGCCCGCAGAGTGGCACATTGATAGCAGAAGCGGGCTGGAGCAGTATGGGCAGAGGTTCCCTCACATCTGCGAGATCATAGATGCAAAGGAGGCAGCTTAGAAGCGGAAGAGACCTGGCATGGGGGCTCCGCAGAAGCGGTCTTCATCTCGCAGAAGCGGAATTAGGAATGCAGAAGCGGAAATTCCGCAGATGCGGAAGAGTTGACCGCAGAAGCGAGTGAACCACATATTCAGGTATGTTGTCGCTTCTGCGATGCCGCAGACGCGGCAAAGTGGCTGCGGAAGCGGAAGTGCTGGGCAGAACACTTAAATACAAAGGTTTGCAATTTTTCCTCATTTTAAACATTTTGAGTTCGGGTTTTGGCGATTCTTGAGAGCATTTTCGAAGGATTTATTGAGGTAAGTCTCTTGTACTTATTTTTGATCAATAACCTTATTTCCCCATTGATTTTCCCATCTATATTATGTATGTTTAAGGTAGAATTTGGGAGTTGGAGGCTAGGGATTTAGAGAATTAAATTTGGGGATTTGGGTGGTGACTTGGTATCGGATTTTGGTAATTTTGGTATGGGTGAACTCGATATCGAATGGGTGTTCACATTTTGTGACTTTTACCCGATTCCAAGACGTGGCCCCGGGTCGATTTTTTGGGGCAATTTTTCAATTCTTTGCAAAAGTCATAGATTTATGATTTAAATTAGTTTTTTTATAGTTGTATTCATGGTATGTAATTTCTTTTGGCAAGATTTGGGCCATTCGGAGTCGAAAAATCGAGGGAAAGGCATACTACTTGACTAATTGAGCGAGATTTGAGGTAAGTGACTTGTCTAACCTTGTGTGTGGGAAATCTCCTTAGGATTTGGTACCGTTGTAACAATTTGTGATATGTGAGCGCCATGTACGCGAGGTAACGAGTGCATACACAGGCTAAATGTGAAATTTTTTGATTCTTGCTGAGTTGTCTTCTTTTAAATTCCTTAACTGAGTTGCCTTAGCATATGTAGTGATCATGTTTAGCCTAGTATCGCATGTCTACTTGCCTTAACTCTTACTTGAAATTTGTGCAACATGCTTAGTTGAATTACCTGCTTCCCTTGATTTGAATGAAATCTTTAACTATACGATTTCTTGTTGTAAATTCGTTGTTCCTTTGGTTGTCTGCTGCATATTTACTTTTGGACTACGAGGCGGTTCCTCGGAAGATCCCCCTGTCTTGCATATCTACTTTGAGATTACGAGGCGGTTCCTCACGAGATCCCCCCTATCTTGCATATTTACTTTTGGGACTATGAGGCGGTACCTCGGAAAATCCCCCTATCTTGTATATTTACTTTGGGACTACGAGGCGGTTACTCGGGAGATCCCCCTGTCTTGCATATTTACTTTGGGACTTTGAGGCGGTTCCTTGGGAGATCCCCCTATCGTGCATATTTACATTTGGGACTACGAGGCAGTACCTCGGGAGCATCCCTATTGTTTACCTCTATTGCTGTGCTGTTACTTTTTCTAAAATTTCTCGTTGTTCACTTCTCAGTCATTCCGTTGTATTATTATGTTTTTCTGCCTCATTTTCTTTTATTCCAGTAGGTCCCTGACCTAACCTCGTCACTACTCTACCGAGGTTAGGCTTGACACTTTCTGGGTACCATTGTGGTGTACTCATGCTACACTTTTGCACATCTTTTGTGCAGATCCAGGTTCTTCTTACCAGACCAGATACAAGTGAGCCAGACCGTACGCGGAGACTTCAAGGTATATCTGCCAGCGTCCGCAGACCTCGGAGTCCCCCTCTATCTTTATTATGTTATTTTCCTTGCTCTCTTTGGACTCTGATGTATGGAGACACTTAATATTTTCCCTTAGAAGCTTGTGACTTATTTCTACCGGGTTTTGGGATTTATAATTATTAAAAATTATAGTTCTTGTTTATATTTCATATGCTGAGATTTGAGTTCAGTTTTATATTCAGTTATTCCGCAAATTATTAAGCTTACTTAGTCTTACAGACTAGGTGCCATCAAGACATCCTACGGAGGGAAAATGGGGTCGTGACAAGTTGGTATCAGAGCTCTAGATTCGTAGGTGTTATGAGTTACAAGTTGGTTTAGTAGAGTCTCGCGGATCGGTATGGAGACATCTGTACTTATCTTCGGGAGGCTTTGGAACTGTTAGGAAAAGCTTCACTTCTTTGATTCCTTATCGTGCGCGACTTTGGGTTTCAGATTCTAAATTTCTATATTTCTATTCTCTCACAGATGGTGAGGACACGTACATTGTGATAAGATAACCAGACACTCGCGCCCCCTACTAGAGACGCGGGAGGCCGGGAACGGAGTAGAGGCCGAGGACGTTCATGTGGTGTAGCTAGAGCACCCGCACGAGCTGCTATAGAGGAGCAACCAGTAGCTCCAGTTGGAGGGCAGGCACCTGTGACGCCTGTTACTGCACCAGCCCTCCAGGAGACTCTAGCCCAGTTTCTGAGCATGTTCAGCACATTGGCTCAGGCAGGATTGATACCCCTTGCTTCTGCCACATCTCAGGCCAGCGGGTTTAGGTCGACCAGGTTCTAGAGATCATACCGATACAGCTAGTAGCTCCAGTTCAGCCCACGGTTAGGGCAACAGTTTTTGAGGCAGGCCTGCTCAAGCTCGGGAGGTACAAGAAGTACCACCCTCCTACTTTCAGTGGCTTGGCGCCAGAGGATGCCAGGGTTTTCTTGAGGAGTGCCACCTATCCTCCGCACTATGGGTGTCGCGGAGACTAGTGAGGTTTCTTTCACTACGTTCCAGATTAGAGGAGCGACCTATCCGTGGTGGGCGCACATATGAGTTAGATAGTCTGGCTGAGGCAGCTTCACTCACTTGGACTCAGTTCTCATATATTTTTTGCGGGAGTATGTTCCGCAGAGTCTCAGAGATGCATAGCGTGCAGAGTTTGAGCAGTTGCGCCAAGGTTCTATGACCGTGTCAGATTATGCGGTTTGACTAGGCATGCACAAGTCTTGGTTGCTACTGTTCGAGAGCGGGTTCGCCGGTTTATTGGCTCAACCCCAGTATCAGATTGAGCATGGCCCGAGAGTTGGAGATGGATATTGTATACCAGCATGTAGTAGGGATTGCTAGGAGGTTGGAGGGTATGCTGACTCGGGATAGAGAGGAGAGAGAGGCCAAGAGGTTTCGAGAGTCTGGCACTTATAGTGGTACTCGTGCACCAGCTACAGCTCGTCAGGGCAGAGGTTATGTGGGTCGCCCTGTTCATTCAGCACTTCCAGCCGCCAGCAGTGCTCCGGCCACTACTAGGCCTCGGGGTTCTTATTATGCACCGCCAGTGTCTAGTGTACCTCTTGTACAGGGTGCTTTTAGTGTGCAGTCAAGTCGATCAGGCCCAAGAAAGTCGCAGTAGCCACGTCCTCCAAGAGCTTGCTTTGAGTATGGCGATACTCGTCATGTGGTGAGGGATTGCCCCAGATTCAGGAAGGGTGCACCTCCAAAGATTTCTCAGGCACCGCGTGCTCCACTAGGTCCTCAAGCTATGGTTATAGCACTTGCTACCACCCCCTGCACAGCTAGCTAGGGATGGAGGTCGGACAGGTAGAGATCGCCTTAGAGGGGGAGGTTAGGCCGAATATTATGCCCTTCTTGCTAGGAAGGAGGTAGTTGCATCAGATTCTGTTATCACAGGTATTGTTCCGGTCTGTCATAGAGATGCATCGGTCTTATTTGATCCAGGCTCCACTTATTCCTGTATTTCATCTTATTTTGCTTCATATTTAGGTGTATCCCTTGATTCTCTGAGTTCATCTGTTTATGTATCTACATCCGTGTGTGATTCTATTATTTTTTATCGTGTGTATCGGTCATGTTTGATTGTTCTTAGTGGTTTTGAGACCAGAGCCGATTTATTATTGCTCAGTATGGTGGATTTCGATGTTATTTTAGGCATGGACTAGTTGTCACCCTATCACGCTATCCTTGATTATCATTCCAAGACGGTGATGTCGGCTATGCCAGGTCTACCGTGGCTAGAGCGGAGAGGTACCTTAGATCATGTTCCTAGTAGGGTTGTCTCATTTCTTAAAGCTCAGTAAATGGTTGAGAAATGGTTTGATGCGTATTTGAGGGATGTTAGTGTTGATACTCCGACCGTCGAGTCTGTTCTGGTAGTGAGGGACTATTCAAATGTATTTTGGGCGGATCTTCCGAGCATGCTGCCCAACAGAGATATTAACTTTGACATTGATTTGTTACCGGGCACTCAGCCCATATCTATTCCACCTTATCGGATGGCCCCAGCGGAGTTGAAAGAACTAAAAGAATAGTTGTAAGAGTTGCTCGATAAGGGCTTCATTCAGCCCAGTGTGTCGCCTTGGGGTGTTCCTGTCTTGTTTGTAAAGAAGAAGGATGGTTCTATGCGAATGTGTATTGATTATCGCCAGTTGAACAAGGTTACAGTGAAGAATAGGTATCCATTGCTACGTATTGATGACCTATTCGATCAACTTTAGGGTGCCAGAGTGTTCTCTAAGATTGACTTGCATTCAGGCTATCATCAGCTAAAGATTCGGGAGCCAGATATCCCGAAGACTACTTTTAGGATTCGGTATGATCATTGCGAGTTCCTTGTGATGTCTTCTGGGCTGACCAACACCCAGCAACATTCATGCACTTGATGAACAGTTTAGTTCAGCCCAATCTTGACTCCTTCGTCATTGTGTTTATTGACGACATCCTGGTGTACTCCCGGAGTCGGGAGGATCATGAGCAGCACCTGAGGACTGTGTTTCAGACCTTGAAAAAGAAGAAGTTATATGCAAACTTTTTCGAAGTGTGAATTCTAGGTAGATTCAGTGGCATTTTTGGGTCATGTAGTATCGAGTGAGGGGATCAAGGTAGAACCGAAGAAGATTGAAGCAGTGCAGAGTTGGCCCAGACCATCCTCAGCTACGGAGATTCGGAGTTTTTTTGGCTCGGCGGGGTATTAACGTCGATTTGTAGAGGGGTTTTCATTTATTGCAACACCTATGACCAGATTGACCCAGAAGGGTGCTCTGTTCAGGTGGACTGCAAATTGTGAGGAAAGCTTTCAAAAGCTCAAGACTGCTTTGACCAAAGCCCTAGTGTTAGTGTTTCCTACTGGATCGGGGTCCTATGCGGTGTATTGTGATGCGTCACGCATTGGTCTCGGCGCGGTGTTGATGTAGGATAATAGGGTGATTTCCTATGCGTCTAGACAGTTGAAGGTGCATGAGAAGAACTATCATGGAGATCTGGTGGTACTATTTGTATGGTGTTCTTTGTGAGGTTTTCACCGATCACTGGAGTCTACAACATCTGTTTAAATAGAAGGACCTTAGCTTGCGGTAGCGGAGATGGTTGGAGTTGCTTAAGGATCATGACAGCACCATTCTCTATCATCCCCGGAAGGCCAATGTAGTGGTCGATGCCTTAAGTCACAAGGCGAAGAGTTTGGGCAGTTTTAGCATATCTACTAGTAGCAGAGACTCCTTTAGCCTTGGATGTTCAGGCCTTGGCCAACCAATTTGTCAGATTGGATGTTTCCAAGCCGAGCCGAGTTTTGGCTTGTGTGGTTTCTCAGTCTTCTCTTTATGATCGTATCAGAGAGCGTCAGTATGATGACCCCCATCTGCTTGTCCTTAAGGACACAGTGCACAGTGATGCCAAGAAAGTCACGATTAGAGATGACGGTGTATTACGGATGCAGGACATGCTATGTGTGCCTACTGTAGATGGTTTCCATGAGTTGATTTTCCGGGAGGCTCACAGCTCGCGGTACTCCATTCCTCCAGGTGCCGTGAAGATGTATCGGGATTTGAGGCAGTACTATTGGTGGAGTCGGATGAAGAAGAACATAGTGGAATATGTAGCTTGTTGCCTAAATTGTCAGCAGGTGAAGTATGAGCTTCAGCGACCGGGTGGATTGCTTCAGAAGTTAGAGATTCCATAGTGGAAATGGGGGCGGATCACTATGGATTTCATTGTTGGGCTCCAACGGACTCAAACGAAGTTCGATGCAGTTTGGGTGATTATGGATAGATTGACCATGTCAGCTCATTTCATTCCTGTGGTTACTACTTACTCTTCGGAGCTGCTGGCTCAAGTTTACATCCGCGAGATTGTCAAGCTTCATGGGATACCGGTATCTATCATCTCTGACCGGGGTACACAATTTACATCACGGTTTTGGAGAGCTGTACAGCATGAGTTGGGTACTCGTGTGGAGTTGAGTACAACATTTCACCCTCAGGCAGACGGACAGTCCAAGCGCACTATTCAGATATTGGAGGATATGCTCGTGCGTGAGTGATTGATTTTGGGGATGCTTGGGATCAGTTCTTGCCACTTGCGGACTTTGCCTATAACAACAGTTATCAGTCGAGTATTTAGATCTCACTGTATGAGGCTTTGATGGTGCCGGTCTCCAGTGGGTTGGTTCGAGCGGGGCAAGGCTAGGCTATTGGGTACAGACTTGGTTCAGGATGCTTGGAGAAAGTTAAGTTGATTCAGGATCGACTTCATAGAGTCCAGTCCAGGCATAAGAGTGATGCGGATCGGAAGGTTCGCGACGTTGCATTCATGGTTGAGGAGCGGGTCCTGCTCCGAGTTTCGCCCATGAAGGGTGTTATGAGGTTCGGAAAGAAGGGCAAGTTGAGCCCCAGGTATATCGGGCCTTTTGAGATTCTTGAGAGGGTTGGATAGGTGGCTTACAGACTTGCACTGCCACCTAGTCTCTCTGCAGTTCATCCAGTATTCCATGTTTCCATGATCCGGAAGTATCACGGCGATCCGTCTCATGTGTTAACGTTCAGCTCAGTCTAGTTGGACAAGGATCTATCCTATGTTGAGGAGCTAGTTGCCATTTTGGACAGGCAGGTTTGAAGGTTGAGGTCAAAGAACATCGCTTCTGTGAAAGTTCAGTGGAGGAGTCATCCGGTAGAGGAGCCGACTTTGGAGACCGAGCATGATATGCCCAGCCGCTATCCTCATCTTTTCACCACTTCAAGTATGTCTCTATACTCGTTCGAGGACGAACGTTTGTTTTAAGAGGGGGAGGATGTAACAACCCGGCCGCTCGTTTTGAGAGTATTAGCCCCGAACCCCTAATTATTGCTCCCTCTATTTTATTTTATGCTTATGTGACTTGCCGGGAGGATTTGTTTTTGGTTTTAGAGTGAAATGGGACAAATTGTCCCTAAAATAGAAGTTTACGTCGTAGGAATCGACCGTAGTTTGAATTGTGTGAAGACGACACCGGAATGGCATTTTGCGATTCCAATAGCTCTATAGGTTGATCTTGGTCTTAGGAGCGTGTTCAGATGTTGAATTGGAGGTCCATAGGTCATTTTAGCGTCAGTGACGAAAGTTGGGAAATGGGATGATTTTTGGGGAGTTTGATCGGGAGTGGACTTTTGATATCGGAGTCGGATTCCAATTCCGAAAGTTGGAGTAGGTCTGTAATGTCAATAATGATTTGTGTGCAAAATTGAGGTCAATCGACTTGATTTGATAGGTTTCGACATCGTATGTAGAAGTTTGAAGTTTTAAAATTCATTAGGCTTGAATCGATTTGCGATTCGTATTTTTAGTGTTGTTTGATGTGATCTAAAGGCTCAGCTAAGTCTGTATTAGGACTTGTTGGTAAGTTTGGTTGAGGTCCCGGGGCCCTTGGGTGGATTCCAGACGGTTAACGGAGGAAATTTGGACTTGTGAGAATGGCTGAAGGCACCAGGCCTGGTGTAATTGCACCTATGCAAGATTGACTGCAGGTGCGAGCTCACAGAAGCGGCACGTTGATTGCAAAAGCGGGCTGGAGCAGTGTGGGCAGAGGTCGCACATGCGAAGGAAGTTCCGCATCTACGAGATCACAGATGCGAAGGAGGCAACGCAGAAGCGGAAGGGACCTGGCATAGGGGCTCCGCAGAAGAGGTCTTCATCTCGCATAAGCGTCCGCAGAAGCGGATTTAGGACCGCATAAGCGAAAGTTTCGCAGATGCAGAGGAGTTGACCGCAGGAGCGAGTGTATCGCAGATGCGGGTATGTTATCGCTTCTGCGATGCCACACATGCGGCTAAGTGTCCGCAAAAGCGGAAGTGCTGGGGAGAACAAATACAAGGGTTTGCGATTTTGTCTGATTTTAAACATTTTGAGTTTGGGTTTTGGCGATTCTTGAGAGAATCTTTGAAGGATTTCTTGAGGTAAGTCTTTTGTACTTATTTTTTATTAATAACCTTTCCTCATTGATTTTCCCATCTAGATTAGGTATGTTTAAGGTAGAATTTGGGAGTTGGAGGTTAGGGATTTGGAGAGTTAAATTTGGGGATTTGGGTAGCAACTTGGTATCAGATTTTGGTAATTTTGGTATGGGTGAACTCGATATCGAATGGGTGTTCGTATTTTGTGACTTTTACCCGAATCCGAGACATGGGCCCGGGTCAACTTTTTGGGGAGATTTTTCGATTCTTTGCTAATGTCGTAGATTTATGATTTAAATTAGTTTCTTGTAGTTGTATTCATGGTATGTAATTCCTTTTGGCTGGATTTGGGCCATTCGAAGTCTGAAAATCGAGGGAAAGGCATATTACTTGGCTGATTGAGCGAGATTTGAGGTAAGTGACTTGTCTAACCTTGTGTGGGGGAAATTCCCTTAGAATTTGGTACTGTTGTAATAATTTGTGATATGTGAGCGCCGTGTATGCGAGGTCACAAGTGCGTACACGAGCTAATATGTGGAAATTTCTGGTTCTTGCTGAGTTGTCTTCTTTTAAATTCCTTAATTGAGTTGCCTTATCATATGTAGTGATCATGTTTAGCGTAGTATCGCATGTCTACGTGCCTTAATTCTTACTTTTAATTTTTGCAACATGCTTAGTTGAATTAGCTGCTTCCCTTGATTTGAATTAAATCTTTAACTGTACGATTTATTGTTGTAAATTTGTTGTTCCTTCGGTTGTCTGCTGCATATTTATTTTGGGACTACGAGGTGGTTCCTCAGGAGATCCTCCCGTCTTACATATTTACTTTGGGACTATGAGGCGGTTACTCAGGAGATCCCTTGTCTTGCATAATTACTTTGGGACTACGAGGCAGTTCCTTGGAAAGATCCCCCTGTCTTGCATATTTACTTTGGGAATACAAGGCGGTTCCTCGGGAGATCCCCCTATCGTGCATATTTACATTTGGGATTACGAGGTGGTACCTCAGGAGTGCCTCTGTTGTTTACCTCTATTGCTGTGCTGTTACTTTTTCTGAAATTTCTTGTTGTTCACTTCTTAGTCATTTCGTTGTATTATTATATTTTTCTGCCTCATTTTCTTTTATTCCAGTGGGGCCTTGACCTAACCTCGTTAGTACTCTACCGAGGTTAGGCTTGGCACTTTCTGGGTACCATTGTGGTGTAGTCATACTACATTTCTGCACATCTTTTGTGCAGATCCAGGTTCTTCTTATCAGAGCATATACCATTGAGCCGGACTGTACGTGGAGACTTCAAGGTATATCTGCCAGCGTCCGCAGACCTTGGAGTCCCCCTCTATATTTATTATGTTGTTTTCCTTGCTCTCTTTAGACTCTGATGTATGGAGACACTTAATATTTTCCCTTAGAAACTTGTGACTTATTTCTACCGGGTTTTGGGAGTTATAATTATTAAAAATCGCAGTTCTTGTTTATATTTCATATGTTGAGATTTGACTTCACTTTTATATTCAGTTATTCCGCAAATTGTTAAACTTACCTAGTCTTAGAGACTAGGTCCCATCACGACATCCTACAGTGGAAAAATTGGGTCGTGTCACAACTTGGCTTAACCATATTGCATACAACCATCCTTTTAATTTAATAGAGATAAATAAATTTTAATTTTATTTTATATTTTAACTTAGCTTAAAGTATAAATAGTCATATGTTTTCTCAATTTACATCTTTCTATTTTTTTTCTATTATAGTTTTTTTAATTAATTCTTTATCTTCATAGTTCTAGCTAATATAGAATAAAATCTATGAGTTGATCAGTATATAGATAGGTATAGGTATAGATAAAGATATATAGATTAGATTTGTCTAAGATCTAATTAGATTATGTCTAAGATCCATTCATTCAACTACTTCCATTAATTATGTTCCATTTATAATTCCTAATTATTAATGTTGTCCTAAAATTGCCAAGTTGCTTCTTTTTAGCTTACCACTTGGTTTAACCACAATGCATACTACCCTCCTTTTAATATAATATTGATAGATAAGTAAATGCTAGTTTTATTTTATATTTTAACTTACTCCAAAGTATAAATAGTCATACGTCATCTCAATTTATGTCTTTCTATATTTTTTATTTTTTTCTATTATAGTTTTTTTTATTAATTCTTTACCTCCATAGTTCTAGCTAATATAGAAGAAAATCTATGAGTGGATCAGTATATAGATAGGTATAGATATAGACATAGATATATAGATTAGATTTGTCTAAGATCTATTTAGATTATGTCTAAGATTTATTCATTCAACTGCATTCATTAATTATGTTCCATTTATAATTCCTAATTATTAATGTTGCCCTACAATTACCAAGTGGCATTTTTTGCGATTGTCACTTAGCTTAATTACAATGCATACTACCCTCCTTTTAATATAATATAGATATAGATAAGAGATCCGCCACTTTAGCTTTCATAAATTGTTAGAACTTTATAATTAATTATAGAAACTCTATTTCCTTTTGTCGTTATTTGTAAGAAAGCAATAAATTTGAATCCTTCAAGTTTTCATGTTTAAACACATAATTAACGTTAGAAATCCTATACTTAATGAAAATAAGAAAAAACTTGATAATCTAAAATTTTTTGATTCCAAAGTCCTAAATGTAAGAAAAATCACTAAATTACAATGTTGTCCCGAGCTTAATTTAGTTTTAAGGGGTAAAAAAGACGAATGACATTTTGCTAAGGATTTTCGTGCTTTTAATATAACTAGTTCTAGAGTATGCGCGTTGTGCGTGTGCTGCTGTACCAATAATAAGTATAAATTTTTTTAAATTACATAAATATCAATTAAAACAGCATATAGATCAAAGATATGATCAATAGATCCTATAGTGCAAATTCTCTTGTATTAATTTTAGAGTTGAGTTGAGTACAAAATTTAAAAATTACATGTATATAAGTTTGAGTTTGAGTTTGCTCACCGATGAATTCACACCAAAAACTTAGGTATTCTTTTAGTGCCGCCTACAACTACACTTGGATTTTCTTCAAAAGCCGCCTAAGAGATACTAAGGATTATCACAAAATTCAATGTATTTCCCAAATTTGAGACTATGGATGTTAAAGTTCTTTCCAAGGGAAACATCAAACCCTCTACGCCAACTCCTCAGCACCTAAGGAACTACAAAATCTCCTTCCTAGACCAGTTTGCTCCATCTTCCTACGTCCTCATTCTCTTTTACAATAATGCCAACGTTGTTGATGACCACTTGAATAAAGAAAAAACCTTGGCTTCAGATCTCCTTAAGAAATCTCTTGCTGAAACCCTAAGTTACTACTATCCTCTAGCTGGTAGATTCAGAGACTTAAACTCTATTGAGTGCAATGACGATGGAGTTGTATATATGGAAGCTCAAGCAAACTTCCATCTCCCTAAGTTTCTTGAAAATCCTGATATTCCGTTCCTTCCATGCAAAGGAAACTGCCTAGAACAGAGTTGTCAACCTCTCTTTGCTGTACAAACCACCACATTTGAATGCGGTGGAAGAGCCATTGGAGTTTGCATGCTTCACAAGGTTGACTTTTCCATAGTTTAATTTTTACTACTCCCTCCTTGGCATGCTTTTCTTATTAATTTGTTTCAAAGAAAGTGACATATTCAAGCTTTTCATCTAATTCATTTATTCTCGATGAGAAGTTTTTATAGTCGCACAAATTGAAAGTTTCATAAAAGTTTTTACCCTTTGAACTTGTAAGACCATAAATTTTAAATATTTTTTTTAAGCTCTGTGTCAAGTCAAACTTCTAACACATAAATGAAACAGAGGGAGTAATATAGACGAAGACTGAAGTGGGTTTGTCTCACATCGAAAGTCAAATACTTAGAATTTCTAGTTTTTATTAAATTTGAGTTTTTAATTTAAATGAACATGTTTGGTCACGAAAAAAATGAATGTTCTGAATAGCTAGCCTTCTTTAAACTCTATAAATTCTTCTGACATTCTTTAATCTGATTTTCTACTAACAGGTTGTGGATGCATCTGCGATGAGTGCTTTCTTGAAAACATGGGCCAAGCTTACCCATGGTGAAGGTGATAAAACACTGGATCCAGACTTCACCTCAGCAATCTCTCTATGCCCTCCAATAGAATCATTACCAACTAAGTTCATAAGGAATTTGGAGAACGTCTATTTCCAAGGCTCAAAATCGCCGATGAGTGTTGGGATATATACTATTAATTATAGATTTTAGTTTGTATATAGTATTTATTATGGAATAGTTATTTATTCAATTTTAGTAAAAACTAAATAGATCATATATTCGTTTGTGTCCTTTACTTATATAGTAGATGATTTAATGTATAGAGTTTAGCTTATACACGGAAGATCAAACCATAGGTTCTTATAAGTATAAAGATTATGTTCATAATCTAATGATGGAATTGGACAAACCATCAGGAATGATTGTAGCACAAGATTAAATATAATTTATCTTTATTATGAGAATGGTTTAATTCCGACTTCTTGTGCTAGTACATTTTATATATATTGAACGGACCAAGTAGATATAAGTATTTTATATCGACTTAATAAAATAACTTCTCTGGCCACTAAACGTATTTAAACTCTTAATCTTGATATAATTATTATTAGTTGTATATATTATTTATTATTTTTGATTTATTAAAAGGCGAGATTCTTTTGTGGGTCAATATGCCTGGTAATTGGACAATGATGATATACATTGGCGAAGTAATAGTTAGTTGAAGGAACCCATGTCTCAGTCTAGATATTGATGATACACCTTTATGAAAGCTTGTAAGTTTTCATGTGTAAACCCTGCAGATAGATTTTGAATCCGTCACATGAAATAAGTTAAGCGAAAGTCTGAAGGAAATAATCAATGAATTAAATTGTTAGTAATTTAATTTATTTGATTAGTATATGAATGTTAACATGGGGAGTTAAATAAGGTTTAATGGAATAATTTTGAAATTGAACTGAGGAGTACAGTTACGAATTTTTTGTGGAATAATTCATAATTTACTATGGTATTATTAATTCAGATATTTCAAATTAAGTCCATAATAGGAAGTCTCGTTAATTGAGTACTGCGGTCCCTGTTGTGCCCGAATGATTAGGAATTAAATAAAATTCTATTTCTTGGTGGAAAAGGAAGACCCAAGAGGTTTGGAAAAAAGTTCTAAACCCTAAAGTCTGTGGCTATATAAAAAAGGGTCTTATTCCATAAGGAGACGATGGTTTTTACTTTTTACTACACTGTTTTCCTAGGAGAAACTCGCCTACATGAGTTTCGGCTAATCCGGGCATTATTCGGGTCACACAGTAGAAGATCGTGAAACTAAAGGATGACCTTGTGGATGATTTTTGCTCCTGCTTAAAGGTCTTTTCGCGATCGGAATCACGATTCAAAAGATGAGTATCGATTTTATGTTTGATCAAAATCTGTAATTATGTATTGTCTATATTACATACAAGTAATTTTGACTATTTGCTTCCGCTATTTATACAGTTTCTAATAATTGTTATCAGAGCCTACATCTGTATAGATAATCGAGTTGGTATCTGTATGTCTGATTACATATACGTTCATGATTAACAGTCTTGTTGAAAATCATGTGTAAGGTTTAAAAGCTCTTTGTTAGACGGCGCTAGTTTCAAAATCTTATGATTCTGTCTTTCCTCATTGATGCTGCTACTTATTGGTTTTGTATTAAGAATAAAAGATAAAAAGGCAATTGGGGAATGAATTGTTTAAGAAAAAGGGTGAAGTTTGGTTTCTGCTAATGACGTCCGTTGATTTTGACGGCGGATATTAGGTTTCTGCCGATGGAATCAAGTTTTATTTGGTTATTGTCAGAAAATAAATTGATTGTCGTTTTTAAAGGAAATATAATTACAAAGTGTTTGGCTTCACGTGAGGGGTGGCAGTTGTAATTATATGGAGTATTTCTTGTGAAGTGGATTAGTCTTTACTTATCAAAAAGAATTCTTAGTTATAATAAATCTTATTCTCCCAATTACGTTGTGGTGGCAGAGTAACGACCCTATTTAATTAGGGTAAGAGTTATTCTCTACTTTGTTATGATAAGGGTTATAATTATATGAACACGGTCTTTCTCCCTTTTTATGTACATTACTATGTATAACTAAGAATTTATGATAAATAAATTGTTACTGCAAAGATAGTTTATTTATTTAAAATCATTGAAAATTCTTAATATTTTATATGTATGAGATAACATCATACATGAATTAAGAATTTATGATTAATAAAAAGGTACTATCGAAGTAGCTTATTTATTTGAAATCTTTGAGAATTCTTAGTAATTCTATACATGATAGATGAATTAAGAATTTATGATAAATAAATAGGTAGCACTAGAATGGTTTATTTATTCAGAATCATTAAAAATTTTGTAATAGCTTTATACATGTGTAATTATGTCAATGCATGAATTGAGAGTTATGTGTAATAAATAGAATTCACTAAAGTAGTCTATTTATTTAGGTCATTGAATATTCTCAATGTACCACGCGTATATTGACCTTGATTAGTGCATGCTTGTGGTGGAGGTCTTATATACCCAAATGATATTTACCACTAGATACAAGTAAAACTAAATTTATTCATGAGAAAAGATACTGAGGATTTCACCCAAAAGGTGAAAAGTAATATCTTGAATTCTCATGTGTATAAAATGGGAGAACGATTTGATGTAAGAGACGGTCTATGTACTCTTTACACAAAAGGAAGGACATAATGTATGTCTTGTACTCATGGAATAATTGTAAGGATAATTGAAAGCATCATAATATTTATTTTAGTCCATGAAAATGCTTAAAATGGTTATTCTCTGAATTTGGTCATAGATTTGGTGGTCATGGATATTACAATCTCAGCCTGACCTAAAATTTGGTGGGTTAATCGGAAATGACCTGAGAAGAAATACTTACTGCGTTATAGTGAATTAAGTCGTATTTCGATAGTTTGGGAGTGTTTAGATAGTTTTTATTTTGCGGTTTGCAGGATTAAAATGTGATTTGGATATGAAAAGTCATTCCTTTTATGCCAGTATTATTTTTGTTAATTCTGGAGCATGATGACGCATGTGTTATTTAACATGAATTGATATATGGTTAGAATGTATGTCATATTTTAAATTCCTAAAAATGCTTAAAACAGCCGCTTCTCGAATTTGGTCATAGATTTGGGATCATGATTTTAAAATCTCTAATTGATCTGGAATTTGGAAGGTCCATCGAAAATAGTCCGTTGAGCAATACTCACTGCTATGCAGTGAATAACATTAATTTTAGTGTTTTGGGACTGATTAGATAGGTTTTTGAGCATTCTGTGAATTTTAGAACTTAATCCTCAGAGAAAACTTTGTGGTTGTGATTAAATGGTGATAGGAATTAATATTTATGGTCTCCACTATCTATCTATAGTGAGATAATAAATTTACGCGTCGACTTTAGGTCTTCCACCTTATCGGTTAAATCTATTATGAACTCACAAATTATAACTTGTAACGACCTGACCGGTCGTTTTACTTTCTAGATCCCTGTTCCCCTAAATAAGACTCCCCGTATGTGCTTTTACTGTTTTATGACTTACGATGGGGGTTAGTTCGGGATTTGAAAGGGTTCGGGTTGAAATCAAAACACTAAGTTCCTTGGTATTGGCTTCAAAAGGCTAAGTTTTACTTGAGTCAACATTTCTAGTAAGCAACCCCGGAACCAGGATTTGACGGTCCCAATAGGTTTGTATGATGATTTTGGACTTGGGCGTATGTTTAGATCGGGTTTTGGATAACCTGGGAGCGTTTCGGTGCATAAAGTTGAAAGTTAGCATATTGAAGGTTTTAAAGTTCTTTAAATTTGGTTCGGAGTAGGTTTTGGTGTTATCGAGGTCCGTTTGGGATCCGAGCCTAGGAATACTTCCGTATGGTGACTTAAGACTTGCACGTAAAAATCTGGTACCATTCCGAGTAGTTTAGGTATGATTCGGCGCGTTCAGAGCAAGTTGGAAAAACTTGAAGTTCATAAGTTGATTCGATTTGGTTTGGAGTGTGATTATTAGTTTTGGTGTTGTTTTCCGCCTTCTGAGGGTTCGAGCAAGTCTGTATCATGATTTCAAACTTATTCTTATGTTTGGACAAGGCCTCCAGGCCTCAGGTGCAATCCGGACGATGCACGGATTTAGTTAGAACTTGAAAGGGACTGTTGGTGCACCAGTTCTTGTGTGTTCGCACCTGCGAGTATCTCGCCGCAGATGAGAGCCCGCAGGTGCGAGCTCCTGGCCGCGAAGTGGTTTAAGCAAGCAGGATGTGGCCCGCAGAAGCGGCCTCGCTTTTGCGAGGGAAAGGCCGCAGGTGCGAAGGGGCCGTCCAGGCCTAGAGCCGCAGAAGCGAGAGGTGAGCCGCAGAAGAGGGCTCGCAGATGCGGTCTCCTCTCCGAAGAAGCGGCCAATGCTGGGCCTGAAGCTTTCTGTAGAAATGGACTTTGGTCCACAGAAGCAGTGCCGCAGATGCGGCCCATTGACCGCAGATGCGAAAGTCCTGGAGGCAGAAAGGTTCCATTAAAACTAGATTTAAGCCATTTTGACTCATTTCTCCACTTCTTGAGCGATTTTGGAGCTTCTTAGAGAGGGGTTTTCACCTAATTATTGGAGATAAATAATTTCTATCCTATTTAAGTTAAAAACATAGATTATTGGTAGATTTTAGGCAAAATACATAAAGACCCCATTAAACTTGTCCAAAAAACAGGTTTGAGCACTTACACTACACGGGTGTTCTTTTACACTCCATATTCTTGTTCGGAGTGAATTAAATGCCACCCTAAAGCCTGATGTGAAAGAAAAGAAAAAAGAAAAAAAAATAAAAGCGTGTAAAATTTTAAAAAAGTGGGCCCGCTGATAATATGTAATAAAAATAAAATAAAAAATAAGATTGAGCCCCTCTCATTTTTTTAACCAACCACGTGCCTTCTTTCTCCTTCTTCTAACCCCCTCCCTCCTTCCTTCTTCTCCATTTGCCTAGCTCCTCATCTTTTTTCTTCTTCTTTTTTGTTCAAATTTTTTCCTTTCTCACTACTACTCATCTTTTTTTATTTTCTTTTTTGTAATAATTTTTTCTTGCTCGATCTTCTTTCTTCATCCTTCTTTCTTTTAATTTTTTTCTTTTTCGCCATCTGATAAGATAACGAAACAAAAAAAGAGGAGAGTAAACCAAGATCGAAGGGATTTAAATTTGTAGTGTATATATGGATGATAATTCGATGAAAAAATATAATTAAGAGGAATTTATTACTTAATTAGAGATTTATTAGTGTATTAAATAAAGAGCAAGGAAAAAAATGTGAATAGACAAAAAAGAAACGAAAAGGTTAAAGAAAATCAAAATTTAGATGATTTTTGACGTGGCTCTAACATGGTGCTGATATGGCTCTAATGTGGCAATGGTGTGGTGTGTGTGTGAAGCACCTCACATTGTGAGACTGGTATTATAGTGTTAGGGTGGTATTTAATTCACTCCGAATAAGAATAGGGGGTAAAGAATACTCGTTTAGTTTAAGTGTTCAAACCTGTTTTTTGGACAAGCTTAATGGGGTCTTTATGTATTTTGCCTAGATTTTAACATGAAAAATTGTGAAAATCATGGGTTTAGATGAAAAACCTAGGTTTTGATTAAAAATAAGATTTTAATCACGAAAATAGTTATGGAATTGGGTAAAAATTATACATTTGAGTTCGTGAGGTTATGGATAACAATTATCTTCGAAGATCTGGGCACGTGGCCCGGGGGTGAATTTTTGAAATCTTATAATTTAGATTGGGTAATTACTCTAATAGTTAAATATAAACTTTTGAACACATATTTATTAATTTATATAACATTTGACTAGTTTCGGGTCGTTTGGCACCGAGTTGAGGATTTAAATCATATTTGTGGATCGGAAATGAGCTTGAGAACGAGGAAAGTCTCTTGCCTAACCTTGCAAGAGGGAACTGAGCCCCTTAGGTGTATTTGCTGTGAATTACTTGTGTGGGGAGCTACTTACGCACTAGGTGATGAGAGTCCGTGTGTAGCTAAATTTCATGTGGTGTCTGGGTAGTCGTAGATTTACATCCTGCTTTGTTTGCAATGTTATGTTGATTATGCATATTAATTGTCTTAAATAGAGCTGAGATTACGAATTTTTAGATTTGAAGTCTCTAGTTTGGATTTTTTATGTTTGGGAATAATTGAAGAATTTTATAATAACCCTGATTAATTCATGTTCACCCGCGTCGTAAGTATTTTCGCGAGCGAGATAAATTTCTCTACTCACATAGGAGCGAGCCGTGCGCCTCGACAGGTTAATAGATGCATTTATGATTTGTGCCGTTTGACCCTCGGCAGTGCACACAGTATATTTTGGATCGGGTCGTACGACCTCAGCATAAATCGTGCGTGATAATGCTCGGAGCCTAATTCTACTTGCTTATTTTATTGCTTGAGTGGTTCGAATTATCTAATGACAAAAATTGACTTGGAATTTATTATTAGTGAAAGTATAATTATTCAGTGCTTGTTATTGAGTTGTATTTATTATTTACAAAATCCATGCTTAGTTAGACTTCCTATATTTTAATGTTAGCCCATTGTAAGTGTCGATGTCGATCCCTCGTCACTACTTCTTCGAAGTTAGACTAGAAACTTACTGGTACATGTTTATGTACTCACACTACACTTGTGCACTAATCGTGCAGGTTCTGAGGTAGGTGCATCTAGTAGTTGCCCCAGCGCACACCCCTGATACTTCGAGACTTCGTGGTGAGTTGCTTTCCGAGTCCATCTTGTAGCACCTGGAGTTTCTCTTTGCTTTTATTTTCTCTCTACTCCGTCCAGACAGTAGTTTAGTGTTTTGTATATTCTACTAGTAGCTCAAATACTTGTGACACCAGATCTTGAAAATTTTGCTAGTAGGCACTTGACGATTTTTGAGTAATTATTTCATCACACTTGTTCTTATAATTGTTTACACTTTATTTTATTAAATTTCTCACCTCTTACTTATTTAATAATTTAGAATCAACTATTTCTAAAATGTTAAAAGAATAGATACATGGCTAGTTCACCGTTGGCTTGCCTAGCAGCGACGTTGGGCGCCATCACGGCCTGTAGGAAAATTGGGTTGTGACAACATGGTATCAGAGCACTAGGTTCACGTAGATCTCACAAGTTATGAGCAGGCCTAATAGAATCTTGCGGATCGGTGCGGAGACGTCCGTAGTTATCTTCGAGAGGCTATAGGGTGTTAGGAAATTACTCTGTCTTCATCTCCTATCGTGCAGTTGATGTTGTACTAACTATCTTTCTCTTATTCTCTCACAGATGGTGAGAATGAGCGCGCCAGATGTACCCGATCATGCAGGGGCAGCTCCCCCTGTTGCTAGAGGTCGAGGGAGGGCTCCAGCTCATGGTAGAGGACGAGGGCGTCCTAGAGTTGCACCATCTTTGCCACCAGTAGATCCTCTAGAGGATCCTATTATTTAAGAGCAGCGCGAGGCGCCTGCAGTGGAGTCAGCCCCAGCGGATTTCATGTCCGCGCCAGGATTTGAGGAGGTCATGGGCCGTATGCTGCGGTTCATGGATTCTATGTCTCAGGATGATTTATCTTCTCGGTAGACCAGTAGGTTCTCCTCCCATGACTTGGGACCAGTTCACACGCCTCTTCTTGGACAGATATATTCCACCATCTCAAAGGGAAGAGTTGCGATTTCAGTTCGAGCAGCTCCAGTAGAGCTGGATGTCGGTGACCGACTATGAGGCGAGATTCTCTGAGTTATCTCACCATGAAGTTATGATACTTCCGACCGATGCAGAGAGAGTGCAGAGGTTTGTTGTAGATTTGCAATCTAGTAGCCAGGCCACTATGCCCGAGAGGTTGAGATGAGAACTTCTTACGAGCTAGTTGTGGAGATAGCTCAGAGGAATGAGGGTGTCCGTTAGCGGCGTTGAGAGCAGGTGATGAGGGATAAGCAGTTTTGATATTTTGGAGAGTTCATTGGTGCCTCGGCTGGGGGCAGGGGGCAGTTCATGAGGGGTCAGTCTAGCAGGCCCACATTTCCAGCACCGCCGCCTCCTTGGGGTGCTCCAGTGCGTGATACGCTCAAATTACACTTTAATAAATAGTGTAAGAGGTTGATGTCAAATATAATAACCCAACAAGGTTGGGGTCGAATCCCACAGGGAATAGGTGTGAAAAGTTTACTTGATTAGCGTGTTACTCAACTACAGTCGTAATTCTATTCAGTTAATCGTAACAAGAGTATGAATTGAGTTTGGTTTTAAATAAAGTCTAATTGCAATGTTGAGAATGTAAATAATTTGATTAAAGAAACTAAGGTTGTGTCCCCATTAATGAAGTGTAATGCTATCGATGCCAATATGATATATTTCTAACGAATGATTCTTTTTTATATGCAAATGATATCTAAGTGACTACCCAATATTTTCTAATAGTTAGATAGTATTTCCACTTTATGATTTTTCCAAATATAAAAGAGTTGTGATTAAGAACATTCAATTTATGCGAAATAAAAACCCACTTATTCCTAAGCGATTTTATTAAACTAGGTTTAAAGCCTTGAATCTTTGATATTTACTTCTACCAAATTCTACCCCGCTTTCCCAAGCAAAGATAGAATTTAATGGCGCTTGTTAATGTTTGCAACCACCAACAATGATTGAAGAATAAGAAGTAAATAAATATCAATCAACCGTTAAATATATATTCAATGTTAAACACCCAATAACATCACATCCATTTAGGTCCACAACCTTAGTATTTAAAATTAGCTACTCATACTAAAATCTGAAATCAAAAGAGTATTAATTGTCATAAAGCTTAAAAAGTGAAAGATTCTTGACCCAAAAGCTTCCAAAGGAAAGGAATATTCAAGCCTTGTACTTTAGCTTCAAAGTCTGACAAGATAGCCCCCACAAAATCCTATTAGACCTATTTAAAGAGGCCTAAAAATCGAGAAAATTCGGACTAATCTGCCCTGAAGTCAAAAATACGACCGCATTTCTGTCGCATAACAGCAATATGGTCCGCATTTTTGACATGTCTCTCGCAGATTGTAACCCTAGTTTCGCCTTCACCGCATTCATGATTTGCAGTCCGCATTGTAGACATGTGACCGCATCTTTCATCGCATTTTCTTCCTTCAGTAGACTTCATGCTTGGTTTGCGGTTGCTTCTACGGCTCGCAAACATGTTATGCGATCGCAGATACGACCGCATTTCTCACTTTGAACTACGCCCATGATTCTGTTTTGGTCTGCGATCTCCGTGTGCAATCTACGACTCGCAGACAAGTTATGCGACCGCATTCTTGACGTGAAACTTTGCCCAGAAGTCTGTCTTGATATGCGATCTTGATGTGAAGTATGCGGCTCGCATGTGGTATTTGCGATAGCATATCCACCTCTGCGATGTTCTTCTGCTCTTTTCTTGTCTTTATGTGGCTTTTTGAACTCTTTTCCATGCTCTTAGGTCCTTTCACCTCATACACTGCAAAAACACTAAAATTACATAAGTACCTAGGGAAATTGCATGTAAAACAAGTTAACATCTAAGAAATTAGTATCAAAACGTGCCAAAATTCTCCGGCACATCAACACCCCCAACTTAAACTCTTGCTTGTCCTCAAGCAACTAAGATAACACTATCCTATTCTAGACTCCATCTACAAAACATGAAATAATAATGACCTTGGATAGTGTTTGTTGTTAGTGTTTCAAGCATGCATCTTCGAATAGTTTACCCTTCCTGAATCATCGATATATTCAAGGAAAACTAATCAACTTGTGAACTTTGAGCCTCAGACAGCGTGACTAAATGCTACCCTCAGCCGAGTGCACTTACGTTTTACTCAAAAACTCAACTTCTGTTCAACCTCGCAGTTCATGTGCCCTCACTAGAAGAAAAGTCCCAAAATCACAATATTTACAATGAGAACAAAAAGGGACTAATTCACAAATACACTCACTCTCAGAAAAGAATTTCAAGTGTTACCACATACCATACCATAGGCTTGCCCTTATTTTAATTCGTTGCTTACTTCTAAGAACGCTCGGTTGGAGATCCCATAAGGACTTTTCAAGCTTGTAATGTAGGTTTAGGGAAGGTTCGGATAAGTATTTAGATATAAGTGACTACATCCTCCTTGAACACTAATCACATTTTCTTTTCTTTTTGTACTTTGTTTCTTTTCAACCCCATAGCCGCATTGGCATCTAGTTCCCAATATAGAATCACCTTAAATACCTCTCTAATTTTCTTCAAAGCTCCATAAATATACACATATATTTATTTTTCTCTTTTTCAATTTTTTTTATTTTTTTTTAATTTTGGAGCTTGCATAATTTCATATGAGCACTTTGAGGTATATACTCCTACTCTCAATGTATAACCTTTCCCATTTCCATTTTGACACCATATCCACAACTTAGGCTTTTAGCCTAATTCTCAATGTTCAAGGAGGAACGGGTTCAAAAGAGGTAATTATTTTACAAAAGGAAAAGGTTTGTAATGAGGTGGCCAAAGAAAAGGTTAAAGGCTCGAATAGGGCACTATTGATATTATTTATGCAAAGGTAGGCTTGAAAGGCTAAAGAGGTTTCACAAATAAAACAAAGAATGCCTAAGATCATCTCTCCAACTAAGTGTAACTATTATAAGCATCGAAAAACCAACCGGGTAAGTTCTAGATGGCAGAAGCAAACACAAGACTTATCTACACAAAGTGCTCACACACATGGCACCCAAACTGTTTGGTTCACATAGTTTAAAGCCCTGAAGTTAACATTTGGTAACTCAAGACTTTCATCATATATAAATACATAACTCTAGGTAGATATAGTCACAGAGCGAGCCTCAAGTTCACACAGTTGACCTTTTGAAAGGGTATGATCTATGTACAGACACACATGCTTGAGACTAGACAATTACACCAGCCCGGTCAACATGTTTTATTCTACTGTCCTAGTTCTACTATTACACCCTTGAAAAAGAAGCCGGCAAAGAATAAACAAGGGAAATTTTATTTCTAATCACTAAATATGGAAAACTATTTACTAATTAAAGACAAATTATGTACAGAAATCATAAAGCACTAATATATACTACAGTTGTTTAATGTTGCAAAAATACAACAATATAGACAAGGCTACCACCCCCAACCAAAAGCATGCATTATCCCTAATGCATATAAACATAAAGTAGAGTTGAAGGGGCTCCCTGGGGCGCACTAAGCGCTATGGGAGTCAGTAGCCGGTTGACCCTCTGCTGCTGAAGGAGGGATGTTGGACTGGTCGGGAGCCAGAGTTGGGACCTCTGAGCTGCTAGCCTCGCCCGCTGATGGCTGAGTGGCCGATGGGTCTGCAGGGGCAGCCAAATCTACTAGCAAATGTTGAATGGCCCTCTGAATGTTTGCTTGCTCCTCATCCTCCACTGTAGGAGCAGCAATCTGCTTGCCCTTCTCTTGAGGGCCTTCATCCTCCTCAGACCATGAATCCTCCTCCTCTGCCTCTTCACCCTCTGACTCTGAAGAATTTCCGAATGTCTCCTCATCATGAATATCAACACGTACAGAAGGAGCTGGAGGTTGGGACATTCTGGCAATCTGAGGTGCAATGTCTGCCATCAGAGTTGTGAAATCTAGGCCCAGGTCTGGTGCAGCTGTGTCTGCTCCTTGCTCACCCTCTTTGAGCAGGAGGGATGATAGGTCGAACTCCAATTTGCATTTTGTAGAGCTCGGTCTTCATAAACGCAACCTCCTCCCTTAGCTGAGGTAAACCCCTAACCTCACCTCGCTCGATCTTTTCAACCCTTAACTCGTGCTGGTGCAAGCGATCCCCAAACAATGTTTGTTATTATTGGAGAGTTGTCACTGAATTTTATATCGGAGTCAGGGCTTGTTTGATAAGGTTGGGCAAGGTCTTCAAGAGCTGGTCTACCTTGGCATTGGCATGCTGAGCAATGAGACCAAGCCTTGAGAGGGCTGGCAGTGCAGATGAAGGCTGACCAGTGTTGGACTGAGAGGCAGGCTCTGAAGCAGAAGTGGAGGCCTCTGGAACCTGAGGAGGCACAAGAGTCTGGGAGTCTGGGTCCTGGATTGGAGTCTCTGATGGGGCAGCAGCATCACTGATACGTGTGATGTCTATGCCCCTCGTTTCCTTTCCGATTTTATCAGATTGTTGCATGAGAGGAATGTTCACAGCTTTACAAAGGGCTGTGATCAAACACGGAAATGGAAGCGAGGTAGCACACTGCGTTGCCCGGATACCGATCTATTGGAAAATTAGAGTCCCCACATCAATCTTGATACCGGCCATGATACATTCAATGAGGAGAGCTTTCTCAATGCTTATATCAGTTTCGTTCCGGAACGGTATCAAACGGGAGGTGACAAAGCTGAGCCAGAATCGACCCTCCCTTGTGAGATCCTCCTTATATATCTTTTTTCCAGGATTTATCCAAGCAGGGGTACCCTTAGCAATCACCGACGCTATCCACCCACGCTCAATTTCTCTATTTGCATACTTGGTATCGTACTCGGCTGTGCCTGTTTGCCGTTCGGGGAAATATACTTCATTAATCTCCTCACTGTTGCAAAATACATTCTTTCCCCGAACAAGTACGATGCCAGTAAACACTTTGTTGCGTTTGTGGTGCGCCGTCCTGGAAGCTCCATAAGATGCATAGAATTCCCGGACCAGTGACTCATTATACTCCTCATGGGCCTCAGTAAAGCACTCCTATTTTCTTGCTTTTATATTGTCTAGGATGTGGGGGTACTGTTCTTTTAGCCCATTTAAGCTCAACTGCTTCTCACCCAGGATTTTTCTTTTGGTGAGTCCTTCTCGGTAGAGTTCCCTGGAGCCTTCAACCCCAAATCGGAGATGAAAGTCATCTCCATGTTTCCTTCTAGCCTCAGCCTGTGGATTGACTAAGGGCAAGAGTTCCTCCTCATCAGACTGGGAGGTGCTTGGCATATTGGGTTCTGTTCGTACACGTTTTGGATGTGATGTGTGACGACCGGAAGGTGCCCTTTTCTTTGCTGCATGCTTTTGAGGAGCCATATCTGTATAAGGGTAAAATGTGAGCGACATTGTAAGCAGTAGGGAAAATAAAACAGAAGAAATCAACCAAAAAAAAACAAACAAATGCGACATGGTTTGCGGTCGCATAACCATTATGCCAACCGCAAAGTTGTCGCAAACTTGACTGTGCAGTACTGGACTTCAGTCTGCGATGGATTATGCGCTTGCATAACCACTATGCGAATCGCATAACCATCGCAGAATTTACTTGCACATACACAAAACAAAAGAAAAAAATGTGATCGCAAAATCCACCGCAAAGTGGGAAATGCAATCGCAACACAACCGCAGGTAGCAAGGGTTTAACTGGGTGTTCTGTTTCAGTTTGCGGTGCCTTTGCGGTTCGCATATTAACTATACAATCGCAAATGGCACAGCATTTTGTCATCGTCTTCAGGAGACTAGGGTTTAAGGATGTGGCCAAAATACGAACCACATTCTGATTTTGCGGGTCGCAAATGCCTTCGTCCTCACGATTTAGTTCATCCCCCCAACAATGGCAGTCCTAGATTTCTCTACCCATCACCCCAGAAACAACCAAGCAACTACGGTAAGCATCAAAATAAAAAAAATGCAAAATGCAAAATAAAGAAAGCCACAGCAAAGATAGGAGTGACCTTGAGGATATCAGGACACATACCAATGAAGAAGAATAGAAGAAGTATGGAGATTTTGAACGGGTCTTTGTCGTTAGTATGATTGGATCTCTGTTTGCCTCCGGTCTTTCCTTTTCTCTGTTCGTTTTTTCGTTTTTTTTATGTTGTTTTGCGTTGTTTTGAAGGAGTAAAATATGAGAGAATGCGGTGCCTTACCTTGCACTTTTGCGATGGGAAAGTCACCGCATAACACACTATGCGACCGCATACGTGTTACGCAGTGGGTTCTGATGAAAGGGTTACAATGCGATCGCATAATGTAAATGCGGTCCGCAAAGTGAATTACCTTGTCGCATTTTGGTTACCAATTTGAGCCAAACTTACTGCTTCAGTTTGCGATTGAAATGCGGTCCGCATAGTGAAAATGCGACCGCATTTGTGCAGCAAACTTCACGCAATGGTTTTTCTTCCCTTTTTAGGCATTCCTTCCCAGTATTGTGGTCTTTTGAATCTCCTGCATTCTAGCACACTCTTCAAATTGGTTAAGTAAATCTATTTATCAAAAACTTAAAAATTTACAGAACAAAAAAAACAAAAATAAATGTTACCACACATGAGTTGCCTCCCATGAAGTGCTTGATTTAACGTCGCGGCACGACAAAGTTGAGACTCCTCTGAATTTACTCAATAGTCGGGCACGGACCATCTTTGAGAGCCAGCTGCTCCACCAAATGCTTTTCACCATCTGAGCCCAAGTAGTGCTTGACTATTTGGCCATTCACTTTGAAAGTTCGGAGCCCATCTTCCGATGCTAGTTCCACGGCTCCAAAAGGAGAGACATCGACTACTTTGAATGGACCAGACCATTTCAATTTTAGCTTGCCCGGAAATAACTTGAGTCTGGAGTTAAAGAGCAGTACCAAGTCACCCGACTTGAACTCTCTTTTCAAGATCTTTTTATCATGGACGAATTTCATCCTCTCTTTGTACACAGCTGCACTCTCATAATCATGGAAACGGAATTCCTCCATTTCATTAAGTTGTGTTAACCTCAAAGCTGCAGCTTCCATCCAGTCCATGTTCAATCTTTTTAATGCACACAAAGCCTTGTGCTTCAATTCAATAGGCAGATGGCAGGCTTTTCCAAAAACTAACCGATAAGGAGACATACCAATAGGAGTCTTGTATGCCATGCGGTATGCCCACAATGCATCATCTAGCTTCCTTGACAAGTCGGTCCTGTTTGCATTGACAGTTTTTGCTAGAATGCTCTTTATCTCCCGGTTGGAAACCTCCACTTGACTGCTTGACTGCGGATGATAAGGTGTGGCTACCTTGTGCTTGACACCATACTTTTCAAGGAGAACTGGGAAGGCCTTGTTGCAGAAATGAGACCCCCCATCACTAAGAATGGCTCTGGGAGTGCCAAACCGAGTGAAAATGTTCTTCTTCAAGAACGTGGTCACACTCCGTACCTCATTGTTTGGTAGGGCGATTGCTTCAACCCATTTGGATACGTAGTCCAAAGCTACCAAAATATACTTCATCCCGCATGAGCTTACAAAGGGACCCATGAAATCAATTCCCCAAACGTCGAAGATTTCTATCTCCATCACAAAATACATTGGCATTTCGTGACTCTTGGAGATTGGACCTTGTCTTTGACACTGGTCACAAGTCTTAACCATTTGATTAGCATCATGGTAGATCGAAGGCCAATAGTAACCACATTCAAGAACCTTCGTCGTTGTTCGATTTCCTCCATGGTGACCCCCAATCGGTGAGTCATGACATGCCTTTAGAATTTGCATAATTTCCTCTTCTGGAATGCACCTTCTGATAATATTATCCGCACAAAATCGGAAGAGGAAAGGCTCCTCCGAATAGTAGTACTGGCAATCTCTCAAGAACTTCTTCTTTTGATATGACTCCAATCCGTCCGGAATAAGGTCACTAACTAAATAGTTAGCGATATCGGCATACCAAGGAGCAAAAGTATTAGATAAGGCCAATATGTGTTCATCCGAGAATGCATCATTGATTTCAAGATCTCCCTTTGGTCTCCCTACTTCTTTAACCCTTGACAAATGATCCGCCACTTGATTTTGAGTCCCCTTGCGATCCTTGACTTCAAAGTCGAACTCTTGCAGCAACAAGACCCATCGAATCAACCGAGGCTTTGCATCCTTCTCTGCCATGAGATAGCGAAGAGCTGCATGATCTGTGTACACTATCACCTTGGAGCCCAACAAATAAGCCCAGAACTTCTCAAAAGCATAAACAATGGCCAGAAGTTCTTGTTCAGTCACTGTGTAATTCATTTGTGCCTCATTGAGTGTTTCACTGTCATAGTAAATCAGGTGAAGAACTTTGTTGTGACGTTGGCCAAGCATTACTCCAATGGCTACACCACTGGCGTCACACATGAGCTCGAAAGGAAGTGACCAATCGGGTGTGACAATAATAGGTGTCGTGGTGAGCCTTTGCTTCAACTCCTCAACAGCTTTGAGGCATTTCTCATCAAACATAAATTTGGCATCCTTCTCAAGGAGTTTGCACATAGGATTTGCAATCTTGGAGAAATCCTTAATGAATCGCCTATAGAAACCGGCATGCCCTAAGAAACTTCGAACACCCTTAACGGAAGTAGGTGGAGGAAGCTTGGAAATAATCTCTATCTTTGCCCGGGTCAACCTCTATGCCATGCTTTGAAATTTTATGCCCCAACACAATGCCTTCATCCACCATGAAGTGACATTTCTCCCAATTGAGCACAAGGTTGGTCTCTTCACATCTCTTGAGTACTTGTTTAAGATTGTTAAGACAATGCTCAAAAGACTCACCTACCACCGAGAAATATTCCATGAAGACTTCTAGAAAATCCTCTACCATGTTGGAGAAGATGGACATCATGCATCTTTGAAAAGTAGCCGGAGCGTTGCATAAGCCGAATGCCATCCGGCTAAAAGCAAACGTTCCATAAGGGCATGTGAATGTCGTCTTCTCTTGATCCTCCAATGCTATGTTAATTTGATTGTAGCCGGAATATCCATCAAGGAAACAATAGAATGACCTTCCCGCTAGCCGATCAAGCATTTGATCAATAAAAGGCATAGAGAAATGGTCCTTCCATGTGGCACTATTGAGTTTCCGATAATCCATACACACCCTCCAGCTGGTTACCGTTCTTGTTGGGATAAGCTCGTTTTTCTCATTTTCAATTAGGGTCATGCCTCCCTTTTTCGGCACACACTGTACTGCGCTCACCCAAGAACTATTGGCAATGGGGTAGACAACCCCGGCATCCAACCATTTGATGATTTCTTTCTTTACCACCTCTTGCATTGAGGGGTTCAACCGTCGTTGATGTTCCACACTCGGTTTAGTCCCACTTTCTAATTGGATTTTATGCTCGCAAATTCCAGCTGGGATCCCACGAATGTCCGCAATTGTCCATCCAATGGCTTGCCTATGCTCCTTCAAGACTTTCAACAATTGTTCCACCTGCACATCATTCAACAAAGAAGAAACGATTACCGGTAAAGTATCATTTAAGCCAAGAAATTTATATCTCAAGTGCGGAGGAAGTGGTTTAAGCTCTAGTTATTGTGGCTCAATAATAGATGGCTTTGCGGGAGGTGTGGATCTATTCTCCAAGTCGAGAGAGAGCTTTGCCGGAGCATAAGAGTAAGAACTACGCCCCTCCAATGCATTTACCGACTCCATAAAACCCTCCATATCCTCACCGTCAAAGTTCACCAAAATAACCGCCAATGCTTCACCGAGGCATTGTTCTTCCATTTGCATTTCAACTGCATCTTCCACCTCATCAACAATATCAATCACCGAAATTCTTTCATACTCCCGTGGTAGCTTCATACCCTTGCTTTCTTGGAATGTGATCTCTTCATCATTCACACGGAATTTGATTTTATTCCGTTCCGAATCCATAAGTGCTCTTCCCGTGGCTAGGAATGGTCTCCCCAAGATAACACGGATTTCTTTGTCAACAGCACAATCAAGAATTACAAAATCAGCGGGTATATGAAACTCTCCCACTTTTACAATCACGTCATCAACAATTCCAACCGGTCTCTTGATGGAATGATCGGCCATTTGCAATCTCATACTTGTTGGCCTTGGCATTCCTAACCCTGCTTGTTTGTAAATGGCAACCGGCATCAAGTTAATTCTAGCCCCATTATCACAAAGGGCCCTTGCAAAATCACGCGCCCTGATAGTGCAAGGAATAGTAAAGGCTCCCGGGTCTTCTTTCTTTTGAACGGAGGTTGTGGAAATAATGAAACTAACCCGGTGAGTCATGTTCACCACCTCATTCTTGGTGGTCCTCTTCTTGGTGATCAAATCTTTCAAATATTTGGCAAAAGCTGGCATCTCTTAAAAAGCTTCCAAGAACGGTATGTTTACCGATAATTGCTTTAGAATGTCATAAAACTTCTCAAACTTGCTATCATCAACCCTTCTCACAAGTCTTTGAGGAAAAGGAGGAGGAGGTCTAGGAATAGGCGGGAGAATGTTTGGTGTCTCTTTTGCCTTTTCCTTTACCACTTCTCGGGTCTCTTCTTGGACTTGCACATCTTCTGGAGTTTTCTCAATTTCGACAACACTTGGCTCTTCAACCTCAACCCCTTTTTTGAATTCTTTTACCTCAACCATGACATGAGAAGTTGGGCCACTCCCACTACCCTTTGGGTTCGCAATTGTGTCACTAGGGAGTATTCCCTTTTACTTTGGATTTTTCTCCCTGGAGAGATCTCTCATTTGCATCTCCAATTTTTGAATAGCTGCAGTATGAGAACCAACAAGCTCGGTCATGTTCCTCATGGAATTGTCGGATTTTTCTTGATTTTGCAGTATCCTTTCAAGCATACTTTCCAACTTAGACTCACTTGAGGAATCTTGATTTGAGTATTGACCCTTTGGGGGAACATAGGGATTTGAACTCCGATTTGAGAAGTTGTTGTTGTTGTTCCAATTTCCTTGGTTTGAGCCACCTTGGTCGTTTCGCCGTTGTTGGTGGCCTTGCCCTTGCGGGTTTGGCCTCCATTGATTTTTTGATCCTTGACCTTGGTAATGTTGCCTTTGATACCCTCCTTGAAAGTTGTTGACATAATTTGCTTCCTCAAAATCTTCATTTGGTAGGGGTTGCACATTCTCAACCACATTTACTTTCTTCTTTTGGTTTTCGGCGAACATCTTTGTCAACACATTAACATTCGTAGCAAGCTCTACAATCACTTGATCTCTCTCTTGATTTTCCTTGATCATGTTGCTCAAGGAAGGAGAGCCATATGCAATTCCACCTGTGGTGTCCTCAGAATGCCATGCTTGATTATTCTTTGCCATTTGTCAAGTATTTGTGTCACCCTTGCGAATGATTTGTCCATGAAAGATCCGGCAGCTGCATTCTTGGCTATAGATTGGTTCATCGGATCCAAGCCCATGTAGAATTTCTCCAACAAAATAGTATCGGGGAAACCATGGTTTGGAGACCTCACCAAATATAATTTGAAACAATCCCATGCCTCATGTAGTTGTTCTCCCGGTAATTCCTTGAAGAAGAAATTTTATCCCGGAGCTCAGACTTCTTACTTTGTGGGAACCATTTAGACAAGAAAGCTCGGACAAGTTCGGGCCAGGAATGAATGGAGTTTGGAGGAAGATTCTGGAGCCATTTCCTTGTGTCCCCATCTAGAGAGTACTTGAAGCATCTCAACCTTAGGGCATCATCAGAGACATTGTTCTGCTTATGCATTGCACACACACCCAAGAAGTTTCTAAGATGTTGTGTTGGATCATCATCAGTGGAATTCCTGAAAATTCCCTCCACTTTGAGCATAAGGATCAACCCGTGTTCCACCTTGAAAGTTGCAGCACCAATAGCAGGCGGTACAATAGCATTTCTATCCTCAATGTACTCCTCGATATCCGCAAAAGGATTTCTTTCCATTTCTGCCTCCACATTGTCACCACATTCCGATATGTTTTTCTATCAACACCAAGCAAAACAAACGAAGTGTGATAGAGTAGAATAAGACGTATAGTAAAGCACACACTAATTAGTAATTTCAAAACCATATTCTCCGGCAACGGCGCCAAAATTTGATACGCTCAAATTACACTTTAATAAATAGTGTAAGCGGTTGATGTCAAATATAATAACCCAACAAGGTTGGGGTCGAATCCCACAGGGAATAGGTGTGAAAAGTTTACTTGATTAGCGTATTACTCAACTACAGTCGTAATTCTATCCAGCTAACCGTAACAAAAGTATGAATTGAGCTTGGTTTTAAATAAAGTCTAATTGCAATATTGAGAATATAAATAATATGATTAAAGAAACCAAGTTTGTGTCCCCATTAATGAAGCGTAATGCTATCGATGTCAATATGATATATTTCTAACGGAAGATTCTTTTGATATGCAGATGATGTCTAAGTGACTACCCAATATTTTCCAATAGTTGGGTAGTATCTCCTCTTTATAATTTTTCCAAATATAAAAGAGTTGTGATTAAAAACAATCAATTTATGCCAAATAAAACTCACTTATTCCTAAGCGATTTTATTAAACAAGGTTTAAAGCCTTGAGTCTTTGATATTTACTTCTACCAAATTCTACCCCACTTTCCCAAGCAAAGATGGAATTTAATGGCGCTTGTTAATGTTTGCAACCACCAACAATAATTGAAGAATGAGAAGTAAATAAATATCAATCAACCGTTAAATATATATTCAATGTTAAACACCCAATAACATCACACCCATTTAGGGTCCACAACCTTAGTATTTAAAATTAGCTACTCATACTAAAATCTGAAATCAAAAGAATATTAATTGTCATAAAGCTTACAAAGTGAAAGATTCTTGACCCAAAAGCTTCCAAAAGAAAGGAATATTCAAGCCTTGTACTTTAGCTTCAAAGTCTGATAAGATAGCCCCCACAAAACCCTAATAGACCTGATTATAGAGGCCCAAAAATCGAGGCAAAATTCGGACTAATCTGCCCTGAAGTCAAAAATGCGACCGCATTTCTGTCGCATAACAGAAATGTAGTTCGCAATTTTGACACGTCTGTCGCAGATTTCAACCTTAGGTTTGCCTTCATCTCATTCATGGTTTGTGGTCCGCATTGAAGAAATGCGACCGCATCTTTCATCGTAGTTTCTTCCGTCAGTAGACTTCATGCTTGGTCTGCGGTTGCTTCTGAGGCTCGCAAACACGTTATGCGATCGCGGATGCGACCGCATTACTGACTTTGAACATCGCCCAGGATTCTGTTTTGGTCTGCGATCTCCGTGTGCAATCTGCGGCTCGCACAAATTATGCGATCGCATATGCGACCGCATTCTTGACGTGAAATTTTGCCCAGAAGTCTATCTTGATCTGCGATCTTGATGTGAAGTATGCGGCTCGCATGTGGTATTTGCGATAGCATATCCACCTCTACGATGCTTTTCTGCTCTTTTATTGTCTTTATGTGGCTTTTTTTAACTCTTTTCCATGCTCTTAGGTTCTTTCACCTCATACACTGCAAAAACACTAAAATTACATAAGTACCTAGGGAAATTGCATATAAAACAAGTTAAAATCTAAGCAATTAGTATCAAAATGTGACGAAATTCTCCGGCACATCACTTATTTGACCAGCTTCAGGGGGTGAGGGTGTTCTCTAAGATTGACTTGAGGTCTGCGTATCACCAGTTGAAGATTCGGGACTCGGATATTCTAATGACAGCATTCAGGACCTGTTATGGTCATTATGAGTTCCTTGTGATGTCTTTTGTGCTGACCAACGCTCCAGCAGCATTCATGCATCTGATGAACAGTGTGTTTCAGCCTTATCTCGACTCGTTTATCATAATATTCATTGATGACATCTTGGTGTACTCTCGTAGCCTAGAGGATCATGCCCAGCATTTGAGGATTGTGTTGCAGCGGTTGAGGGAGGAGAAGCTTTATGCCAAGTTCTCCAAGTGTGAGTTTTGGCTTAGTTCAGTGGTGTTCTTGGGGCACGTGGTGTCCAATGAGTGGATTCAGGTGGATCCGAAGAAGATAGAGGCGGTTCAAAGTTGGCCCAGACCGTCATCCGCTACGGAGATTCGGAGCTTTCTCGGCTTGACCAGTTATTATCGTCGCTTCGTGGAGGGTTTCTCATCTATTGCATCGCCCTTGACCAAATTGACCCAAAAGGGTGCCACTTTCAAGTGGTCGGGTGAGTGTGAGCCTTCAGAAGCTCAAGACTGCCTTGACCACAGCTCCGGCTATAGGCTTTCCTTCAGCTTCAGGCTCTTATACAATGTATTGTGATGCTTCTCGGATCGTTATTGGGTGTGTATTGATGCAAGAGGTTAGAGTGATTGCCTATTCTTCACGACAGTTGAATCCCCATGAGAAGAACTACCCTCTTCATGATTTAGAGTTGGTTGTCGTCCTTCATGCATTGAATATTTGGAGGCATTATATCCACGGTGTGTCTTGTGAGGTATTTACGAATCATCATAGCCTTCAGCACTTGTTCAAACAAAAGGATCTAATTTTGAGGCAGCGGAGATGGTTGGAGCTGCTAAAGGACTATGATATCACTATTCTGAATCATTCTGGGAAGGCCAATGTGGTGGCCGATGCCTTGAGTAGAAAGGCAGTGAGTATGGGTAGCCTTGCATTCATTCCTGTTGGAGATAGACCGCTTGCAGTTGATGTTCAGGCCTTGGCCAACCAGTTCGTGAGATTAGACGTTTCAGAGCCCAGTCAGGTTCTAGCTTGCGTGGTTTCTTAGTCTTCCTTATATGATCGCATCAGAGAGCGCCATATGATGATCCTCATTTGCTTGTCCTTAAGGACACGGTTCAGCACGGTGATGCTAGAGATGTTACTATTGGGGATGATGGAGTGTTGAGGATGCAGGGTCGGATTTGTGTACCTAATGTAGATGGGCTACGTGAGTTGATTCTTGAGGAGGCCCACAGTTCGCTGTATCCCATTCATCCAGGTGCCGCGAAGATGTATCAAGACTTGAGACAACATTATTGGTGAAGGAGAATGAAGAGGATATAGTGAGATTTGTAGCTCGGTGCCTTAACTATCAGCAAGTGAAGTATGAGCATGAGAGACCGGGTGGATTGCTTCAGAGGTTAGAGATTCCAGAGTGGAAGTGGGAGCGGATCACCATGGATTTCATAGTTGGGCTCCCACGGACTTCGAGGAAGCTTGATGCTATTTGGGTGATTATGGATCGGCTGACCAAGTCCGCGCACTTCTTCCAGTTTGTACTACCTATTCTTCAGAGTGTTGGCTGAGATTTACATCCGAGAGATTGTCCGCCTTCACGGTGTGCCAGTGTCCATCATTTAAGATCTAGTCACGTAGTTTACATCACATTTGTGGAGAGCAGTACAGCGAGAGTTGGGCACCCAGGTTGAGTTGAGCATAGCATTTCACTCAGATGGACGGACAGTCCGAGCGCACGATTCAGATATTGGAGGACATGCTACGCACTTGTGTCATTGATTTTGGGGGTTCTTGGGATCAGTTCCTACCACTCGTGGAGTTTGCCTACAATAACAGCTACCAATCGAGCATTCAGATGGCTCTATATGAGGCTTTGTATAAGAGACGCTATAGATCTTTGGTGGGTTGGTTCGAGCCGGAAGAGGCTAGGTTGTTGGGTACTGACTTGGTTCAGGATGCTTTGGACAAGGTTAAATTGATTCAGGATTGACATCGCATGGCGCACTAGACAGAAGAGTTACGCCAATAGGAAGGTTCGTGATGTTGCTTTCATGGTTGGGGAAAAGGCACTACTCAAGGTTTCACCCGTGAAGGGTGTTATGAGGTTCGGGAAGAAGGGCAAGTTGAGCCCCCGGTATATCGGGCCGTTTGAGGTGCTTCGGAGGATTGGGGAGGTGGCTTACGAGTTTTCCTTGCCACCTAGTTTGTCAGGGGTGCATCCAGTATTTCATGTTTCTATGCTCCGAAAGTATGTTGGCAATCCGTCTCATGTTTTGGATATCAGCACGATTTATTTGGTGGTGATTTGACCTATGATATGGAACTGGTGGTCATTCTGGATCGGCAGGTTCGAAAGTTGAGGTCAAAGGATATAGCTTCAGTGAAGGTACAGTGGAGAGGTCATCCCGTGGAGGAGGCTACCTAGGAGACCGAGTGGGATATACGGAGCAAATATCCACGCCTATTTGAGACTCCAGGTATGTTTCCAGACCTGTTCGAGGTTGAACGTTTGTTTAAGAGGGGAAGAATGTAACGATGCGGCCGGTCGTTTCGAGAGTTGTAGCCCTATTCCCCTATTTACTGCTCATTTTGTACTTTATAACTGCTACGTGTCTTGCCAGGGTAGTTGGTTCGGGTCCGGTGAGGTTTCGGAAAAAATTGAGACACTTAGTCTCAAGGATGAAAACGTAAGTTGAAAAGGTTGACCGGATGTGGACTTATGTGTAGACGACTACGGAATGGAGTTTTTATGGTTTTGCTAGCTCCATTGGGTGATTTTGGACTTATGAGCGTGTCCGGATTTTGATTTGGAGATTTATAGTTGAATTAGGCTTGAAATGGCGAAAGTTGGAAATTTGGAAGTTTGACCGAGAGTGGACTTTGGGGTTATCGGGCTCGGATTGGAGTTTCAAGAATTGGAGTATGTCTGTGGTGTCATTTGTGACTTATGTGCAAAATTTGGGGTCAATAGGACTTGATTTGATGGGTTTCAGCGCCGGTTGTAGAAATTTGGAAATTCAAAGTTCATAGGCTTGAATCTATGTGCGATTTGTGTTTTGATGTTGTTTGAGGTGATTTAAGGGTTCAACTAAGTTTGTATAATGTTTTGGAACATGATGGTATGTTTGGTTGAGGTCTCTGGGGCTTCGGGTGAGTTTCGGATGGTTAACAGATCAATTTTGGACTTGGTGTTATAGCTGCAGATTTTCTGGTGCACTAATCTGGTTTCCTTATACACGATCGTGTGGGAAGGTCCGCGATCGCGTAGGCTTAGCTGGGCAGTGGAGGACTTTGTTCTACGCGTTCGCGAGAAGGGGGATGCGATCGCGTAGTTGTGGGATGCTGTGATTCGCGAACGAGTGGCTAAGGTCACGTTCGTGTAGGGTACAGGAGGAAGAAGCTAGGGTCACGCGTTTGTTCTTCGCGATCGCGTGAAGAGGGACGCGATCGCATAGGTTTGAGGAAGCACTAGTTCGCGCCCGCGTGGATTCCTCCGCGTTCGTGTAAGGCAAAATAGAGGGGCAGACTGTTTTGTGCTTCGCAAACGCTGGAGGATGGTCGCGTTCGCGATGAAGGCGTAACTAGGCAGAATAAAAGATTCAAAAATGAGGGTTTCGAGTTCATATCACAAAATTGATTTGGGAGCTCGGTAGAAGGCGACATTTGGAGGGATTTTCACGTGGGTGTTTGGGGTAAGTGATTCATATCTAGTTTTGGTTAATTTTCATGATTATGCCTTTGATTCTACCATTAAATTCGTGATTCGGGGTGTAAAATTGAGGAAAGCGAAGAAGACTTCTTGGGCTAGATTTTTGAGGTTTTGAGTGGGTTTTGTTATCGGATTTGAGTAAATTTTATATGGTTAGATTGAAATGGGTTTTGTGATTTTGTTGGATTCCGAGACGTGGGCCCCGGGCGATTTTGAACCGATTTTGGATTTTGGGTTATAACTTCGTAATTTCTTGTAGAATTGATTCCTTTCGCCCATATTGATTGTATCGTATTGTTTATGGCTAGATTCGAGGTATTTTGAGGCGATTTGCAGGCCAAAGGCGTGTTGGAGTAGAGTTTTGCTTGGATTGAGGTAAGTAACACTTCTAAACTTGCTCTGAGGGTTCGAAACCCCGAAATATATGTTATATGATTGGTGTTAAGGTGACGCACATGTCAAGTGACGGGCGCGGGCATGCACCTTGAGAATTGTGACCTGGTCGATTCTATGGCACTGTATAGTGGACTTATCTTGTTGATGTCCGTGATTTCATCATGTGATAAAGTAATTAAGCTGCTAAACTTGCTCGGGATCATGTTTAGGCTAGATGTCGGTACTGTTGGAACCCATAGTGGTCGTTTCTTGCAATTGTCTTACTGATTTCCTTGATATTTCGTACTCAGTCATATTCATTAATTTCGCATCATATCTCAATCTTTGTTGTTATTTATTGATGCATCATATCATTATTTTCGGGCTAGTTTCATTGATATGGTGAGCCCGTGAGAGAGACTGGAGAGATTGATGACTGAGTGAGGCCGAGGGCCTAGCTATGAGTGACATTTATGGGATCGGGCTGCACGCCGCAGCGGTTATATTGATTTATGATAGCGCTTGGGCTGAAGGAGCCCCTTCGGAGTCTGAACACACCCCGGGTGAGCGCGGTTGATTATATTGAGGGATGGATCTTTCCTGGACATGGATCTTGTCGGAAGCATTATATACCTAGGAATGGATCATCCCTACGGGCTGGATTGGCCCTACTCAATACTGAGTGGCTGATGGTCAGTCGATGTATATATTCCGGGATGGATCTTCCCTGGGCCGGATTGGCCATATACATTACCGAGTGATTGAGCAATTGAGAGTGTGAGCACATAAGGCAGACAACATAGTGCATCTCATACAGCATGTGCATGGGATATAGAAGTAGAGAAGTTATATTCTTCTTATCATCTAGATTTTATCTATTTTATTGTTTTGCGTTTATCTGCTGAACTTGAAAGCATGCCTACGTTTTTGCACTGTTACTTCTATATTGAACTGTACTGGTTGAGTTCGTCACTACTTTCTGCCCAAAGTTTGGATTTGTTACTTACTGAGTTGGTTGTTCTCACGCTACACCCTGCACCTCGTCTATAGATCCAGGTGCTCCAGGTCACGGCGGCTGCTGAGTGAGGAGTCAGGATCTAGGGAGACTATCAAGGTAGCTGCATGACGTTCGCAGATCTTGACCCTCCTTTGTTATCTTTATTTATATTTCAGTTTTTTTTACTCCTTAGATACTGTATTAGACTATCTTCCGTTGTACATGCTCATGTACTCGGTGACACCCTAATTTTTGGGAGAGATTGTATTGGGTTGCGTGTTTATTTCTGTTTTCAAAGGTTTTCTTCAAATATTAACTGCTTCCATATTTTTCTTTTTAAAGCTTTTGGTTATGTTGGAATAGTTGAGTAATTGGCTTGCCTAGTCCCACGATAGGCGCCATCACAACAGTTGGTTTTGGGTCGTGACAAGCTGATTAGCCAAAGCCAAAAAGGCTTCGCGCACCGTCCGAATTGTATTCGGGGCCCACGAGGCACCGTCCGAATATACCAACAAGTTCGAAATCATAGAACGGACTCGCTCGCACCCTTGGAATGCATAAAACAACATCAAAACTAAGAATCACACCCCGAACCAAATTGAATCAACTTATGAACTTCAAGTTCTTCCAACTTACTCCGAACACGTCGAAACGTACCTAGACTACTCGAAATGACACCTAATTTTGCGTGCAAGTCTTATCACCATACAGAACTATTCCCGGTCTCAGAATCCAAATTGGACCTCGATGACACCAAATCCTATTTCAAACCAATTTTAAAGAACTTTAAAACCTTCAAGATGCCAAGTAGCAATATTAAGCGCTGAAACGCTCCCGGTCATCCCGATTCTGAGGTTTTTTACTAAACATTTTGACCAAAGTCAAACTTAGCCCTTTTTGTTAACCTTAAGGAATTAAGTGTTCCGATTTCAACCCGAACCCTTCCAAATCCCAAACTAACCATCCCCGCACGTCATAAAACAGTAAAAGCACATACGGGGAGTCTTATTTATGGAAACGGGGATCTATAAGGCAAAACGACCGGTCGGGTCGTTACATTCTCCACCACTTAAACAAACGTTCGTCCTCGAACGGGTCTAGAATCATACTTGGAGTGCTGAACAAGTGTGGATATCTACTCCGCATGTCTTCCTCGGTCTTCCAAGTCCGCCTCCTCGACTGGTTGACCCCTCCACTGAACCTTTACTGCAAAAATCTTCTTGGACCTTAACTGGCGAACCTGCCTGTCAACAATGGCAACTGGCTCCTCCTCGTAACCCAGGCTCTCATCTAGCTGAACCGTGCTGAAGTCTAACACATGCGACATGTCAGCATGATACCTCTGGAGCATAGATACATGGAAAACCGGATGAACTCCTGATAGACTGGGAGGCAAAGCAAGCTCGTAAGCAACCTCCCCAACTCGTCTCAACACCTCAAATGGGCCTATAAACCTTGGGCTCAACTTGCTCTTCTTTCCGAACCTCATGATACCCTTTATCGGCGAGACTTTCAAGAGAACCTTCTCGCCCGCCATTAATGATAAGTCACGCGCCTTCTGATCCGCGTAACTCTTCTATCTGCACTGTGCTGTGCGAAGTCGCTCCTGAATCAACTTTAACTTTTCCAAGGCATCCTTCACCAAATCAGTACCATATAGCTTAGCCTCGCTGGGCTCAAACCATCCGATGGATGAACGAGATCCCCGTCCACATAAAGCTTTCAAATGGAGCCATCTCGATGTTGCACTGATAACTGTTGTTGTAAGCAAACTCGGCTAAAGGCAAGAATGATCCCACTGCCCTCCAAAGTCAATCACACATGCTTTGAGCATGTCCTCCAAGATTTAAACTATCTACTCTGACTGCCCGTCGGTCGACGAATGAAAGGTTGTGCTAAGCTCTACCCGAGTCCCCAACTCACTTTGTATTTCTCTCCAGAAATGCAAAGTAAACTGAAGGCCTCTATCTGATATGATGGAAACTGGCACACCATGCAACCTAACAATCTCCTGAATCTAAATCTGGGCCAGCCTCTCTGAAGAATACGTGGTCATAACCGGTATGAAGTGTGCCGACTTGGTCAACCTGTCGACAATGACCCAAATTGCATCAAACTTCTACAAGGTCCACGGCAACCCAACTACAAAATCCAGAGTAATGCGCTCCCATGTCCACTCAGGTATAGTCATCTGCTGGAGTAGGCCACTTGTCCTCTGATGCTCATACTTAACCTGCTGGCAATTTAGACACTTCGCAACATACTCAACTATGTTCTTCTTCATCTGCCGCCACCAATAATGCTGCCTTAGGTCGCGATATATCTTCGTAGCACCTGGATGAAAAGAATACCGAGAACTGTGTGCCTCCTCTAGAATCCTCTCCCTTATCCCATCAACATTAGGAACACATAGACGAACCTGGAGTCACAGAACACCATCCTTCCCGATAGTAACCTCCTTGGCACCACCCTGTAGTACCGTCTCTCTGAGAACCAACAAGTGTGGATCATCAAACTGAGGAGCCTTGATCTGCTCCAATAGTGAAGTCTGGGCAACGACACATGCAAGAACTCGGATGGGCTCTAAAATATCAAACCTCACAAGTTTGTGCCAATGGCATCTCCTCTGCTGAAATGAATGCCAAGCTTACCATACTCTCCGTTTTTCTGCTCAAGGCATCCACAACTACATTCTCCTTGCCCGGATGATAAAGGATGGTGATATTATAGTCTTTTAGTAACTCAAGCCACCTGCCTGCCTCAAATTGAGATCCCTCTGCTTGAACAAATGCTGCAAGCTGCAATGATCGGTGTAAACCTCAGAGGACACCCCATAAAGATAATGTCTCCAGATCTTAAGAGCATGAACAATCGCGACCAAATCCAAACCATGTACATGGTAATTCTTCTCATGAGGCTTCAGCTGACGGAAGCATATGCAATAACACGCACCTCCTACATCAATACACATCCCAAACCAATGCGTGAAGCATCGCAATACACAATATACATCCCTGAATTGGAAGGTAACACTAACACCGATGCCGAAGTCAATGCACCCTTAAGCTTCTGAAAGCTCACCTCACAATCATCGGACCATAGGAATGGAGCACCCTTCTAGGTCAACGTAGTCAAAGGTGCTGCAATAGATGAGAAACCCTCCACAAATCGACGATAATAACCCGCTAACCCTAAGAAGCTCCTAATCTCGATCGATGTGGTAGGACGAGACCAACTCTAAACTGCCTCGATCTTTTTGGGATCAATCTTAATACCCTCGCCCGATACAACATGTCCTAAGAATGCTACAGAATCAAGCCAAAACTGACACTTGGAGAACTTAGCATATAGCTTATATTCCTGCAAGGTCTGAAGCACCGATCTCAAATGTCGCTCGTGCTCCTCTATGTCGCAAGAGTAGATCAAAATATCATCAATGAAGACAATGAAAAATGAATCAATATATGGCCTAAACACCCTGTTCATCAAATCCATGAACGCTGCTGGGGCATTAGTCAAATCGAAGGACATCACTAGAAACTCATAATGGCCATATCTAGTCCGGAAAGCAGTCTTCGGAACATCCGAATCCCGAATCTTTAACTGATGGTACCCTGATCTCAATTCAATCTTAGAGAATACCCTGGCACCCTGTAACTGGTCAAGCAAATCATCAAGGCAATGGGTACTTGTTCTTAATGGTGACTCTGTTCAACTGGCGGTATCAATGCACATTCGCATAGTCCTATCTTTCTTCTTCACAAATAACATCGGTGCCCCTCATGGCGATACACTCGGTCTGACAAACCCCTTTGCTAGCAATTCCTCAAGCTGTTCCTTTAACTCCTTCAGAGCCATATGGTATGGTGGGATAGATATAGGCTGGGTAACTGGAGCCAAATCAATATAGAAATCAATGTCACGATCTGGTGGCATGCCTAGAAGATCAGAAGGAAACACATCAGTGAACTTCCGGACTATGGGCACTGAATCAATTGCCGGAGTCTCTGCAGTAGTATCCCGAACATAGGCCAGATAAACCAAACAACCCTTCTCGACCATGTGTCGAGCCTTCAAAAAAGAGATAACCTGACTAGATGTACTGACAGACGAACCCTTCCACTCCAATCTAGGCAACGCTGGCATCACCAAGGTAATAGTCTTGGCATGGCAATCAAGGATGGGGTGATATGGAGAAAATAGTCCATGCTCAGGATGACCTCAAAGTCAGTCATATCAAGCAACAGAAGATCCGCTATAGTCTCATAACCACAGAATGTAACAACACAGGACCGATAGATCCGATCCACAACAAGAGAATTGCCCATAGGAATGGACACATAAACAAGAGCACCCAGGGACTCACGGAAACACCCAGAAAATGAGCAAACAGAGATGAGACATATGAATATGTAAACCCTGGATCAAATAATATCGAAGCATCCCTACCGCGGACAGAAATAATATTTGTGACCATGGCATCTGAGGCCACTGCATCTGGTTTGGTCGAAAAAGCATAGAACCTAGCTGGAGCGCCACCTAACTGGCCTCTACCTGTCTGGCCTCCACCTCTAGGACGGTCCCTACCCACCTGCCCTCTGCCTCTAGGCGGCCGGGCGGCTGGTGGGGGAGCTAGTGCTATAATCATAAGTTGCTGACCCTGTTACACTACCTTGCCCCGAAGCTTGGGACAAAACCTCAAAGCAAGGTAGTGCAGCAGGGTCAGCAGCCTATGATTACAGCACCAGCTGCCCCACCAGCCGTCCGGCCGCCCAGAGGCTGAGGGCAGGTGGGTAGGGGTCGTCCTAGAGGTGGAGGCCAGACAGGTGGAGGCCAGTCAGGTGGCGCTCCAGCTAGGTTCTATACTTTTCCGGCTAGACCAGACGCAGTGGCCTCAGATGCCGTGATCATAGGTATTATTTCTATCTGCAGTAGGGATGCTTCAGTACTATTTGATCCAGAAACTACATATTCATATGTTTCATCTTTGTTTGCTCATTTCCTGGGTGTTCCTCGTGAGTCCTTGGGTACTCCTGTTTATGTGTCCACACCTGTGGGCGATTCTGTTATTGTGGATCGGATCTACCGGTCCTGCATTGTTACATTCTATGGTTACGACACTAGAGTGGATCTTCTGTTACTCGATATGATCGACTTTGAGGTCATCCTGGGCATGGACTGGTTATCTCCATATCACGCCATCCTTGATTCCCATGCCAAGACTGTTACCTTGGCGATGCCAGAGTTGCCAAGATTGGAGTGGAAGGGTTCGTCTATCAGTACATCTAGTCGAGTTATTTCTTTTCTGAAGGCTCGACACATGGTCGAGAAGGATTGTTTGGCTTATCTAGCCTATGTTCGGGATACTACCTCAGAGACTCCGACGATTGATTCAGTGCCCGTGGTCCGGGAGTTCTTCGATGTATTTCCTTCTGAACTTCCAAGCATGCCACCAGGTCGTGATATTGATTTTTGTATTAATTTGGATCCTGGTACCCAACCTATATCTATCCAACCGTACCGCATGGCTCCGAAAGAGTTGAAGGAGTTGAACGAGAAGCTTAAAGAGTTTCTAGAAAAAGAGTTCGTCAAGCCGAGTGTATCGCCTCGGGGTGCACCAGTGTTATTTGTGAAGAAGAAAGATGGGACTATGCGGATGTGCATTGATTGCCGCTAGTTGAACAAGGTTACCATCAAGAACAAGTACCCGTTGCCGCGTATTGATGATTTGATTGACCAGTTACAAGGTGCTAGGGTATTCTCTAAGATCAACTTGAGATCGGGGTACCATCAGTTGAAGATTCGGGATTCAGATATTCCGAAGACGGCTTTCTGGACTAGGTATGGGCATTATGAGTTTCTAATGATGTCCTTTGGCTTGATCAACGCCCCAATGGTGTTTATGGATTTGATGAACCAGGTGTTCCAGCCATACATTGATTCATTTGTCATTGCCTTCATTGATGACATTTTGATCTACTCACGTAGCATGGAGGAGCACGAGCAGCATTTGAGAGTGGTGCTTTAGACTTTGGGGGAACAGAAGCTATATGCTAAGTTCTCCAAGTATGAGTTCTAGTTAGATTCTGTGGCATTCTTAGGGCATGTTGTATCAGGTGAAGGTATTAAGGTAGACCCCAAGAAGATCGAGGCGGTTCAGAGTTGGCCTCGTCCTACCATAGCGACTGAGATCAGGAGCTTCCTGGAGTTATCAGGTTATTATCATCGGTTTATGGAGGGCTTCTCATCTGTTGCAGCACCTTTGAATAGATTGACCTAGAAGGGTGCTCCATCCCGATGGTCCGATGATTGCAAGGTGAGCTTTCAGAAGCTCAAGACCGCATTGACTTCAGCACCAGTGTTAGTGTTGCCTTCCGATTTAGGGATGTATACTGTGTATTGCACGCTTCACGCGTTGGTTTGAGTTGTGTATTGATGTAGGAGAGGCGAGTTATTGAATATGCTTCACGTCAGTTGAAGCCTCATAAGAAGAATTACCCTATACACGATTTGGAGTTGGCTGTGATTATTCATGCTTTTAAGATCTGGAGGCATTATCTTTATGGGATGTCCTGTGAGGTTTACACCGATCATCGCAGCTTACAACACTTGTTCAAGGAGAGGGATCTCAATTTGAGGCACAGCAGGTGGCTTGAGTCATAAAAATATTATGATATTACCATCATTTATCATCCGAGCAAGTCTAATGTAGTTGTGGATGCCTTGAGCAGAAAGGCGGAAAGTATGGGTAGTTTAGCATTCATTTCAGCAGAGGAGAGGCCACTAGCTTTGGACATTCAGTCCGTGGCTAACAGACTTGTGAGGGTGGATATTTCAGAGCCTAACCGAGTTATGGCATGCATCGTCACTCAGTCTTCACTATTCGAACAGATCAAGGCTCGCCATTTTGATGATCCTCACTTGTTAGTTCTCAGAGAAACGGTACTACAGGGTGGTGCCAAGGAGGTTACTCTCGGTGATGATGGGGTTTTGCGACTCCAGGGTCGCCTATGTGTTCCTATGTTGATGACTTGAGTGAGGAGATCCTAGCGGAGGCACACTGTTCTTGGTATTCTATTCATCCAGGTGCTACAAAGATGTATCGCGACCTGAGGCAGCATTATTGGTAGCGGCGGATGAAGAAGGACATAGTTAAGTATGTGGCAAGGTGCCTAAATTGCAAGCAGGTCAAATATGAGCATCAGAGGCCAGATGGCCTACTTCAGCAGATGATGATACCAGAGTGGAAATAGGAGCGCATTACTATGGACTCCGTAGTTGGGTTGCGACGGACTTTACGGAAGTTTGATGCAATTTGGGTCATTATCGACAGGTTGACCAATTCGGTAAACTTCATTCCGGTTGTGATCACGTACTCTTCAGAGAGGTTGGCCCAGATTTATATTCAGGAGATTGTTCAGTTGCATGGTGTACATGTTTCCATTATATTAGATAGAGGCCCTCGGTTTACTTCACAATTTCTGGAGGGCAGTACAGAGTGAGTTGGGGACTCGTGTAGAGCTCAGCACAGCCTTTCACCCGCAGACCGACGGACAGTCAGAGCGGATAGTTCAGATCTTGGAGAATATGCTCAAAGCATGTGTGATTGACTTCGAAGGGCAGTGGGATCTATTCTTGCCTTTGGCCGAGTTTGCTTACAACAACAGTTATCAGTCCAGCATCGAGATGGCCCCATTTGAGGCTTTATATGGTTGGGGATGCCGTTCTCCCATCAGATGGTTTGAGCCCGGCGAGGCTAAGTTGTATGGCACTGATTTGGTGAAGGATGCCTTGGAAAAGGTAAAGTTGATTCAGGAGCGACTTCGACAGCATAGTGCAGACATAACAGTTACGCGGATCAGAAGGCGCGTGATTTATTTTTTATGGTGGGTTAGAAAGTTCTCTGAAGGTCTCGCTGATGAAGGGGATCATGAGGTTCGAAAAGAAGGGCAAGTTGAGCCCAAGGTTCATAGGTCTATTTGAGGTGTTGAGACGAGTTGGGGAGGTTGCTTATGAGCTTGCTTTGCCTCCCAATCTATCGGGAGTTCATCTGATTTTCCATGTGTCTATGCTCCGGAGGTATCATGCTGATAGGACGCATGTGTTGGACTATAGCACGGTTCAGCTAGATGAGAGCCTGGGATATGAGGAGGATCCAGCTACCATTGTTGACAGACAGGTTCGCCAGTTGAGGCCCAAGAAGATATCTACATAAAGGTTCAATGGAGGGGCAACTAGTTGAGGAGGCGACTTGGGAAATCAAGGATGACATACGGAGCAGATATCCACACTTGTTCAGCACTCCAGGTATGATTCTAGACCCATTCGAGGATGAACGTTTGCTTAAGAGGTGGAGAATGTAACGACCCGACCAGTCGTTTTGCATCCTAGGTCCCTGTTCCCCTAAATAAGACTCCTAGTACGTGCTTTTACTGTTTTATGACTTGCCGGGGTGGTTAGTTCGGGATTTGGAAGGGTTCAGGTTGAAATCGGAACGCTTAGTTCCTTAATTGGCTTTTAAAATGCTAAGTTTGTCTTCAGTCAACATTTTGAGTAAATGACCTTGGAACCGATATTTGACGGTTCCAATAGGTTTGTTTGATGATTTTTGACTTGGGCATATGTTTGGATCGGGTTTTGGATGACCCGGGAGTGTTTCGACGCTTAAGGTTGAAAGTTTGCTTGTTGAAGGTTTAAAAGTTCTTTAAATTTGGTTTTGGAGTAGGTTTTGGTGTTATCGAGGTCCGTTTAGGATTCCGAGCCGGGAAATAGTTCCATATGGTGATTTAAGACTTGCACACAAAATTTGGTGCCATTCCGAGTAGTTTAAGTATGTTTCGGCGCGTTAGGAGTAAGTTGGAAGAACTTGAAGTTCATAAGTTGATTCAATTTTGTTTGGGGTGTGATTCTTAGTTTTGAAGTTGTTTTCGGCGTTCCGATAGTGCGAGCGAGATCCGTTTTATGATTTCAAACTTTTTTACATGTTTGGACGGGGCTTTCGGGGGCCCCGGATGCGCAGAGGTTGCTTAGCCATGGGTGAACACCTGAAGCACCCAGCTTTTGGTGTAACCGCACCTGCGGAGGGCCAGCCGCAAGTGCAAGATCACAGAAGCAAGCCAACAGCGCAGAAGCGGCCCAGCTTGGCCAGCCAAAAACCGCAAATGCGGACAAGGAGACCGCAGAAGTGGGACTTGCGAAGGTGCGGCTCATCTGCCGCAGGAGCGGCATCGCAGAAGAGACCCTCATTCTGTAGATGCGGACTTAGGCCAACCAAGGGAGGACTGCATATGCAATGAAACTTCCGCAGATGCAGCCCAGGGACCGCAGATGCGGAAGTCTTGGAGGCAGAATGGTCCATTTAATGCGGGACTTAGACGATTTTAACTCATTTCTCTCACTTTTGGGCAATATTTGGAGCTTCTTGAGAGGGGTATTCACCTAGTAACTTGGAGGTAAGTAAAATTCTATCTAATGTAAGTTAAATATATAGACTATGGTAGATTTTAACATATAAAGTTGTGAAAATTATGGGTTTAGATGAAAAACCTAGATTTTGATAAAAAAATGGGATTTAACCACAAAAATGGTCAGGGAATTGAGTGAAAATTATATATTGAATTCGTGAGGCTATGGGTAACAACTTTCTTCAAAAATTTCGGGAATCCGGGCACGTCGGCCTGGGGATGAATTTTAGGAATCCTTCAATTGGAGTTGGGTAATCACTCTAATAGTTAGAATATGAACTTTTGAACATGCATTGATTAATTTATATAACATTTGACTAGTTTGGATTGTTAGGCACCAAGTTGAGGCTTTAGAGCGAAATTGTGACCGGAAAGTGAGCCTTGAGACGAGGTAAGTCTCTTGTCTAACCTTGTAAGAGGGAATTTTCCCCATATGAGATTTAAATTAATAATTGCATCTAATTGTGGGGGCTACGTACGCACGAGGTGACGAGAGTCCATGCGTAGCTACTATTTATGCTTATGTCTGGGTAGTCTAGGACCCGAAATTATGAATTACTTGTAATATTTGCACCCTACTTGCAAATTAAGTGCCTAAATTATATGAGAACTAATTAGAGGAATTGTCAAGGACCGAATTTCACTTACTTGGAATTTTTATTACATTGTGTATTAGCCTTGTTATAACGTTTAAGTCAAATGCTTATAAACTATCCTCTCTTCTTGTGGAGCGGGCCGAACGCCTCTGCAGTAGATAGATGCATCTATGGATCGTGCCGCTCGTCCCTCGGCAGTGTACACGCTATTCTGGATCGGGCCGTACGACCTCGGCATAAATCATGCTTAATAAAACTCGGAGACTATTCATACTTGATACTATTTTGTTGCTTATGAGGTTACACTTATTAAATGACAGGATGTTGTTTGGGATTTATTAAAATGTGAAAGAATTATTTGCTCCTTTTAGTTAATGAGTTACTATAATTATTTACATAACTCATGCTTATTTAGAATTTATGTATTCATATTGTTAGCCCTTAATAAGTGTTGAAGTCGACCCCTCGTCGATACTTCTTCGAGGTTAGACTTGATACTTATTGGGTACATGTTGTTTATGTACTCACTACACTTATGCACTAACCGTGCAAGATCTAAGGCAGGTGCATCTAGCGGTCCTACCGGCGCGTATCCCAGATATCCTGAGACCTAGTGGTGAGCTGCTTCATGAGCCGTCCTGCAGCCCCTAGAGTCTCTCTTTTGTATTTATATTCTGTCTATTTTATTTCGGACAATAGTTAGAGTTTTGTATATTCTACTAGTTGCCCATACACTTGTGACACCAGGTCTTGGCATACACACTAGTAGACTTTATGGTTTTAGAGTACTTGTATCATCATGCTTGCCATTCAGTTATTAAATTTCCCACTCCTAAATTTATTATTGAATAGAATTTAATTACTTGAAAACTTATTTTAAAAAAAAGACATAACATGGTTTAATTCACTGTTGGCTTGCCTAGCGCTAACATTGGGCGCCATCACGGCTTATAGAAGAATGGGGTTGTGACATATGAAATCAAACAAGATATCATAGAAGCATTTAAGTTGAAACTCGATGAGCTCACAGAGAAGTATGGAAGGGATTTAGAATAAATCAACAATAAGCTTGATAGGCTGGAGGTGCTAGCCAGAGATGGCTCCTATGGTGGTTCTGGAGATGCAGCCGCTCGTCTGTCTGACAGTGACGACGATGACGATATGGATGATTAGTTTTTTGTTTTTTGTGTGTATAATCCTTTTCTTTAAAGGATTATTATCTTATTTTTTATTTAAGTATTTTTTAAGGTTTTTTTATTTTCTGTTAATTTACTTAGTGGAATATTATATGTTTTTGTTCAAATCTTTTTGTGCGTTTTTTTTTAAATTAATTCTCTTAAAATTCAAAAAAATAACAAAAGGAAAAATATAATTGCATAAAAAAATAAAAAACTTAATAAAAATATCTTAATGCAATAAAATAAACAAATGTATATTCGCATGAAATTTAAAATAAATATAAAAAACATTAAACGTTATATAAATTTTGTCCTAAAAGAGTTGAAAATTAGTTATGGATGATTTAATTTTATTATGTAAAACTTTGAAACGTCAAGCATATTATACTGGAAGTATCTATGATTCAAACTAGAAAAACACATCTAAGATTTTAAGGTTCCCCTGATGTTCTGAATAAAATGCTGGACTTTTGTGATTAGATATGTGAAAACTATAAACTCTCCATCATATAGTATTGGAGGTATCTTTTATTTCAAACCAGAAAAAATATTGTGCAAAATAGTGCAGAACAAAACAGCAGTATAATATACTGAACTTTTCTGAATTGATACGTAAATTTCACAAACTTCCAGCATTTTATACCGGAAGTATCTGTGATTCAAACCAGAAGAACACATCTAATTTTTTAAGGTTCCCCTAATGTTCTAAATAAAATGCTGGAAATATCTATGATTTTACACGTATAATACATTTTATAACATGTCTAGTATTTTTTCCATTGTAGAATACCATACAATCTGAGTATATTGATGTTACTGGTATACTAACTTTCTTTGTATACCACTCATTCTATATGTAATGAGTTCCAGTATAATAAATTGAGTATTGGACAGAAAATTTCATCAGTTGCAGTATAATGTTAGGGTATACCTTTAAGCTTTTTATATAGGTATACTATAGAGTGTACACTTTGTATACCATTCTTACTGTTAAACTTATTATAGTTGGTATAATTTAAAGTAAACAGTGCATACTGGTATTTTATATGTGATGATTTCCAGTATAATAAACTGAGTATTGGACAAAAAATATCATCAGTTCCAATATAATGTTCAGGGTATACCTTTAAGCTTTTTATATAGGTGTACTATAGAGTGTATCTATTATAGTTGGTATAATTTAAAGAAAACTGTGCATAATGGTATACTATATCTGATGAGTTCCAGTATAATGTCCAAGGTATACCTTTAAGCTTTTTATATAGGTATACTATAGAGTGTACACTCTAACTTTTGATAGATATATGGACTTTGGGGAAACAAAAATTTCTTGATAACTGCAGCAAAGTATTTTGTAATAGAAGAAACAAAGATTACAGTCATTTGGACTTCAAATCAAGAAATAAAAAAAATAGACAGTAATAATATTTCGAGAAACAAGAATCCCGACCAAATTATTTTGGATTACAATCACTTTTTGAATGAGTGCATGCAACCTTATTGTATATAATTAATCATTCTTTTTCCTGTATTTTCTTGCATACGGATGAACTATTGCTGAATTTGTGCAATTTGTTCTGTTATGTCCATATCTTTTGCAACGACCACATCTTGGTTCCTTCTTGAATACTGTACAGGAGACATGTCGATTTTTCTGTCTTCTTCCTAATTTAACTTTTGCATCCGGAGGCTTAGTGATTTCTAATTTAACAGTATCTGGTATAACCCATGTAGTTGAATCACCTACAGAATTTACTTTCCCTTCATATGTTTTCAACCAAAAGTCCCTTGAATAATAGGCAAAGCAGAAAGCTGATTTCTTTTGATATATGGTGTCAATTGCAGCAATTGCATGTTCACAGGGTATCTCATCTAACTGAAATTTAGAACAATTATATGTTCTATTGTCTAGATCAAAAAAAAATTCCATACCCCCTTCTTTGATTTTGAATTTGAGTTGATCAATGGGCAATACTCTAAATGTAAAAGCTGGTTTAATTTTGTCATTTAATGTTTGTTCTGCCCAGTTTGATATTTCACGGAAAATTCCTTCTGCTGCTGTCCTTCTTTGATAAAACCGTATTTGCAATTTTTCTTTTATGAAATCCAGCATTGTTAAAAGTGGCAATTCTCTTGCACGTCTCAAAACATTATTCATTGACTCAATAATATTTGTTGTTAGCATATCATATCGTCGTATCGGACAATGTGAACGAGCCCATCTTCCTGGTGGTTCCTCCATTAAGTAGTCAAATGTTTTCTTATCAACAGCAGCTATTTGGGACATAAAGTCATCAAATTCTTATTGATTGTATACTCTTGCAGCACTTTGAAACAGGTTTATTACAATGTTTCTTACTCTTCTTTGCTTTAGATTCTACTCTAAATGATATATGCAAATACCATGGTAGCACTCAGGAAAAATTTCTGCAATTCCATTTGCAATTGCCTTGTGTCAATCTGATAAATATTAAATTTTTACGAATGCCAATTGCTTTTCTCAATTCTTTGAAGTACCTTTCGTACGCCTCGTTATTCTGTGAATCCGCTACCCCAAATGCTATAGGAAAAATCTGATTATTTGCATCTTTTGTAACTGCCACTAATAGAACACTTCTATATTTATTTTTTAGAAATATTCCATCAACAGCAATAAGTGGTCGACAATACTTCCACTCAAAAATTGACGCCCCATACATAAAGAACATGTAAAGAAAATTATTACATTCAAGAGTAAATAGAATTTAGTTTTGTGGTATGACAAGTTGCACACTGATGGATATTAGCAGATGTGTGTTTCTGCTAGGAATTAAAGATACTTGTAGAATAATAGGCTTGAGATATTGTATATTTTGCATATGAAAGAAATATATTATACTGGTGATTTTTTAAACTTTTAATACAGCATTTTGAATCTATATTTTTCATATGAAAATGCAGTATTATATTTAATATTAAGTAGAGTTTGTGGTGTCATTTGCAGTATTCACTAATGAGCTGGGAAATAATGATGACAAAGAATAAAAGATATACTAAATTTTTACAAGTTTTGTTTTTACCTGTTTTCTGCATCTCTCTTAATATTAGTATATGTTCCTGAGTTTTTTTTGTTCATCATGTACAAATATGAAGCTAGCTGCTCATAATTTTCTTCTATTGTTCCTCTTAATAAAGATATCCTTTTTTGAATAGCACGCGATGCTTTTCCATAGCCAATATCTATTCTGTGTGCTCTTTTCATTTCTAAAATAACAAACTTACTTCAGTAGTTATGTCTCTTAAGTTGTCAATCATGTAATCTCTTATCACATTTTAAGTCGCTTGTCTTTGATGTGACTTTCTAATGTCATGAGCATTCATGTTTTCTCTAAAATTTAACTATTTCAAAAGGTGTTGATTCCTTAATTTTTGAACCTCGAACTGTCCAACCTCACTTTTCATAAATGCATATCAAAGAGTATTTTGTATTACTTGATCTTTCAGCATAGAACTCAAAGTGCTCCTTGATTGCTCTTAAGCAAAAACATCTAACCATAGCATTTTTGTCTTGAAAAACAGACCCCAGTTTTACATCATCCAATGAAGAATTTTTCTTTAGTATTATTGATGGGGATTCTTTTTACTTTCCTTTTGCTTTCCTTTTTCTCGCTTCAATTGTGTGCAGTGTTTCAAAGTATTGATCTTTCACAGGAATTACACTCTTATTTTCCATTGTAATTTCGGAATCGGCATGTGTTGCTCGTCTGGTATTTCAGAAATCAGCATGTCTTGCTCTTCTGGAACAAATGTGGTTCCCTTCAATAATTGTTGATTGTCAATCTCCATTATTGTATTATCTTCTTGTTGTTGATCTCCAGTAAAAATTTCAGAAAGTATTTCTGATATATCAATAACAAATTTGCAGCCTTTTGTAGTATGGATCGTTTCTTAAAAGCATCATACAGGAAGTAAGTTCTTCATATTGTGTTACATGCATTCCCTTGTCGGTACCTCGGTTGATATTAAGCCAAACTGTTGCTTCATACTTGTTCCTGTCGAACTCTATAACTTCAAAAATCTTATTAATGAATTCGTCAAATGAAGTCCCATCATTTATAAGTAGAAGTTTCGTTTTATGATCTTACTACTTGTAATCTGGTGTCCATTTTCCATTGAAAGCAATAATCAAGAAATTTGTATGCATCCTGCATTTAATGTACACAAATAACTCAATACTAGTATCCTGCATTTTATTCAGGAAACAGGGGAAAGATTAGCCATTCACTTTTTTGTTTCTTGTATGATGAATCAACACATTATATGCTGGAGAATTTGTAGTTTTCACATTTCTTATCACAAGAGTCCAGCATTTTATTCAGAACATTAGAGGAACAGTAGACATTTAGATGTTTTCTTCTGCTCTGAATCACAGATATTTTTAGTATAAAATGCTGGATGTTTGTGAAATTTACATATCAATTTAGAAAGGTTCGGCATATTATGCTGGTGTTTTGTTTTTCCACTATTTTATGTAGCATTTTTTCTGGTTTTGAATCAAAGATATATCCAGTACTATATGCTTGAGAGTTTGTACTTTTGACATATCTAATCACAAAAGTTCAGCATAAACTTAGATGGTTTTGAATAAAGATAGCTCAAGTACTATATGCTGGAGAGTTTGTAGTTTTGACATATGTAATGACCCGATCGGCCGTTATGAGCTCTAGCGCATCATTCGACAGTTTGAGGCCTTGAGTAGTTTCACTTCAGGTATTATGACATGTACGTGTGGCCGGAATTGAATTTCGGGAAGTTCAGAGTTGATTTGGAAAGAAAATTCTAATTTTGGAAGCTTTAAGTTGGAAGAATTGACAAAGGTTTGACTTTTGAGTAAGCGACATCGGAATCGGGATTTGAAGGTTCCAATAGGTTCGTATGGTGATTTCATACTTGGTCGTATTTTCGGTTGAGTATCGGGTGGTTCGGAAGAATTTCGGCGTATATTATGGAAGGTTGGCATTTTGAAGGCTTATGAATTTCATATGTTTGGTTTGAAGTGCATTTGTTGTATTGATGTCTGTTTGAGGTTTCGAGCCTTGGAATAGGTTCGAATTGTGATTTGTGACTTGCACGCAAAGTTTGGCATCATTCCGGAATGTTTTGATATGATTCGGACGCGTTTGCCGAAGTTCGAATGTTTGGAAGTTTAAAGAAAGGTTTCGATCGTCGATTCGTAGTTTTGATGTTGTTTGGTGTTATTTGAGGCCTCTATCAATTTTATATTATGTTTTGTGACTGGTTTGTGTAATTGGACGGGGTCCTAAGGGCCTCGGGTGTCTTTCAGATGTGTTTGTGTTGTGTCGCGCTCTTATTTGATGTTTCGGCGTCGTTTTCTTAGGTATAAAGGATAATATATTGAGAAAATGATGTTTGATTTGAAATTATATTCAACCATTAGAACAGTATCGTAATTATGGAGCCATAGCAACAAAAATCGTCGAATTCTGATGTCGTATGAGAGAGTTATGCCCATTTCGTATCGGACAAAATTGCTGGTTTCTAGTGCGAAGCTTTGTTCTTCACGAACGCGAGAGAGGCTCCGCGAACGCTAAGAAGGATTTCTGGGTTGACCAATCAACGCAGAAAATTGCTCTTCGCGAATGCGAAGGTCTCCCCCGAAGGCGTTGAAGAAAAATCATCTAGACAGTGTTTTATACCGAGAATTTTAGTATTTTGGGCATATCTTGGGTTCTAGAGCTCCGTTTGAGGTGATTTTTGCAGCGTTGTTCTCATCTCAACAAGGGGGTAAATATATGACCTTTATTTTGATGTTTCTTCATGATTATTTCTGTTGTTTATTATTTTTATCCATATTTGGATTGTAAAAATTGGGATTTTGAGCCCCAAAGTTAAGAAATGGTAAATCCTTGATTTGAGTGTCGATCCATGGACAAAATTGGAAGATTTTAGAGCATGTGAGTTATGGGTAATATTTATTTTCAATAATTATCAGAATCTGGGCACGTGGATCCGAGGGTTGACTTTATTGACTTTTTCGAGCGGAGTTGGGAATTGTTATAAATTGATTTATTATGAGTATTAGAGAATATTTTATTGGTTTGCACATTGTTTGACTAGTTTTGGAGCGACGGGCATCGGTTTGAGGTATTAGAGTGGCATTGGATCCGGTTATGGAACTTGGGAGCGGTAAGTCTCATGTATAACCTTGTTAGGGGAAACTACCCCCTAGGTGATGAAATTGTTATGTGCTACTAGCTGTGGGTGCTATATACACATGAGGTGAAGAGAGTCCGTACGTAGCTAAAGAATGCTTATGTTCGGGTAGACTTAGGACTTTATCATGTAATATTTGAATTATTTGAACTCAATCTGCTGGCTTCATTAATTGAATTTATAATTGAAATTGATTTAAAAATATATGTATATATTAGGCCGAGCCTTATCATCTTGAGTTGTTGGAAAGTTATTTGAGAAATGGTAAAGGTTATATTCACTTTGTGCTCATGTACTGTATTGTAAGCACGTGTCTTGTAATTCGGTAATTTCCTTCCTTTCTCGTGGAGCGGGCCGAACGTCTCAGCAGTATAATAGATGCATCTATGGTTCGTCCAGCTCGACCCTAGGCAGTGTACACATTATTCTTGATCGGGACGACCGACTCGATATAATCGTGTGTTATTGTCACGGCCCAATTCTCCTATAGGCAGTGATGGCGCCCAACGTTACCGCTAGGCAAGCCAACAGTGAAAAAAACCATGTTATTTCTCTTTTAATAAGTTTTCAAGAAATTAAATTCCATTAATTAAAAGATTAAGAAACAGCAAATTTTAAATAAATAGACAAAAGCAGCTAAGTGCAATCATAACAATAGAATAATCCAAAACCATATGTCTGCTAATGTGTGTGCCAAGACATGGTGTCACGAGTCTATGAGCACTAATAGATTATGCAAAACTCTAGCTACTGTCTGAAATGAAAATAGACAGAAATAAATGCAAACGAGAGACTTTAGGTGCTGCGGAACGGCTCGGGAAGCAGCTTACCACTAGGCCTCGGGATATTTGAGTTGTGCGCCGGTAGGAACGCCAGGTGCACCTACCTCAGATCCTGCACGATTAATACAGAAGTGTAGTGTGAGTACATAAACAACATGTACCATTAAGTATCTAGTTTAACCTCGAAGAAGTAGTAACAAAGGCTCGACTTTGACACTTACTACGGGCTAACAATATGAATACAGAAATTCTAAATAAGCATGAGTTATGTAAATAATTATAATAACTCATTAACAAGCAGGAGTAAATAATTCTTTCACAATTTAATGAATTCCAAATAAATTCCCGTCATTAATAAGTGTAACCTCATAAGCCACAAAATAATATCAAGTATGATTAGGCTCCGAGTACTATTAAGCACGATTTATGCCGAGGTCGTACGGCCCGATCCAGAATAACCTGTACACTGCCGAGGGACGTGCGGCACGATCCATAGATGCATCTATCTACTATCGAGGCGTTCGACCCACTCCACAAGAAGAGAGGATACTTTGTAAGCATTTGACTTAAACGTTATAACAAGGCTAATACACAATATAATAAAATTTCCATTAGCGGTCAAGTAATCTGCTAAAGTTCAAGTAAGTGAAATTCGGTCTTTTACAATTCCTCTAACAAGTTCTAATATAATTTAGGCACTTAAAACAAGTAGGGTGCAAAAATTACAAGTAATTCATGATTTGCGTCCTAAACTACCCGGAAATAAGCATAAATAGTAGCTGCGCACGGACTTTCGTCACCTCGTGCATAGGGAGCCCCCACAATTAGAAGCAAATATTAAATTAAATCACCTATGGGGCAAGTTTCCTCTTACAAGGTTAGACAAGAGACTTACCTCGTCCCAAGGCTCACTTTCCGGTCACAATTTCATTCTAAAGACTCAACTCGATGCCGAACAATCCAAAACTAGTCAAATGTTATATAAATTAATCAATACATGTTCTAAAGTTTATATTCCAACTATTAGAGTGATTGCCCAACCCCAATTGAAGGATTCCTAAAATTCATCCTCAAGCCCACATACCCGGATTCCGGAAATTTTTGAAGAAAGTTGTTTCCTATAACCTCACGAACTCAATTATATAATTTTCACTCAATTCCATAACCATTTTGGTGGTTAAATCCCATTTTTATAAAAACCTAGGTTTTTAAATCTAAACTCATATTTTCACAATTTTATATGTTAAAATCTACCCATAATCTATGTATTTAACTCACATTGTATAGAAATTACTTACCTCAAAGTACTAGGTGAAAACCCTCTCCAAAAGCTCGAAAATAGCCCAAGAGATGAAAGAAAATGATCCAAAATAGCCTAAGTCCCGCATTAAATGGACCATTCTGCCTCCAGCGATTTTGCATCTACGGAGGGACGGCCGCTTCTGCTGCTCCGCATCTACGCAAAGTCATCGCAGATGCGGCCCTTGCCCAATTGGCCTTCTTCCGCATCTGTGGACAACAAGCCCGCTTCTGCGGGTCCGCTTCTGCGACGCAAGTGTCGCTCATGCGGCTTTGGCCGCTTCTGCAATTGCTTCCATCGCACATGCGCGCTCGCAGGTGCGTCCCCATGCTCCGCATTGGCGATCCCTGGGCAGCTCACACTGGGCTGCTTCTGCGACTGTTGGCTCGCTTCTGCGAGCTCGCACCTGCAGCTGGCCCTCTGCAGGTGCAATTGCACCAGAAGCTGGGTGCTTCAGCTATGCACCCAAGGCCAAACGACCACTGCGCTTTGTCCAAATGGCATCCGGGGCCCCCGAGGCCCCCTCCAAACATACCAACAAGTTTGAAATCATAAAACGGACTCGCTCAAACCCTCGGAACGCAGAAAACAACATTAAAACTAAGAATCGCAACCCAAAACCAATAGAATAAATTTTAAACATCAAATTCTTCCAACTTACTCCGAATGCGCCGATTCATACTTAAACTACTCGGAATGACTTCAAATTTTGTGCGCAAATATAAAATCACTATACGGAACTACTCCCAGGCTTGGAATTTCAAAGGGACCTCGATAACACAAAAACCTACTCCAAACCAAATTTAAAGAACTTTAAAACCTTCAAGGTGCCAACTATCTATATTAAGCGCTGAAACGCTCCCGCATCATCCAAAACCCGATCCGAACATACGCCCAAGTCTAAAATCATCATACAAACCTATTGTAACCGTCAAATCTCGGTTCCGAGGTCGTTTACTCAAAACATTGACTCAACTCAAAATTAGCCCTTTTTAGCCAACCTTAAGGAATCAAGTGTTCCGATTTCAACCCGAACCCTTCCAAATTCTGAAATAACCATCTTTGCAAGTCATAAAGTAGTTAAAACACATACGGGGAATCTTATACGAGGATCTAGAAAGCAAAAAGACCGGTCGGGTCGTTACATTTATTTCGTTGGCAGTCCGAATATTCACGAGATTATCCTTCCACTGATGCCTGGCATTTTATATGGTATTTCTTATCCGTTTGATACTGGTACTTGATATGTCTGAGCTGTTGAGGTTGAATACAAGACTGAGAAAATCATACCTTTAAAAGAAATTTTTGAAAGATTATGTAAATTACAAATTTACCCCATTATTGTTGTGTGCTTCATATCTGCTTATGATTTATTATATTGCCTTATTGGACCTCTAGTAAGTGTCGATGTCGACCCCTCATCACTACTTCTCTGAGGTTAAGCTAGATACTTACTAGGTACGCGTTGATTTACATACTCATGTTGTACTTCTGTAATGTGCAGGATCTGACAGGTTAATTTGGTGGTCATCTTGCCACATACGCACAGCTGTTGAGGTGACTTTATAGTGAGCTGCAAATTCCAGGCTACATATTGCAGCCCACAGAGTCTCCATCGTATTACTTACTTTATCATGTCTTATTTACATTCCAAACAGATTTTGTATTATTATTGTACTCCTTAGTAAATGCTCGTGCACTTGTGACATCGGATTTTGGGATATTCTAGTTAATGACTACGGATTTGTATATCATTATCACCTTTCATTTCCTTTTTTAGACTACTAGTCATGTATGTACCCGTAATTTTAGAGGTGTAAACCTCCTTACTTAATTACAATTATGATTTCAAAAATAATAAAATAAATAATTAAGTTGTTAGTTCACCATTGGCTGGACTAACGGCGATGTTGGGTACCATCGCGACCTATAGTGGGATTTGGGTCGTAACAGCCTGGTATCAGAGCTCTAGGTTCACTTGTGTCTCACGAGTCATGAGCAAGTCTACTAGAGTCTTGCGGATCAGCACGGAGACGTCGGTACTTATCTTCGAGAGGCTACAGGGCTGTTAGGAGCACTTCCCTTCTTGATTCCTCATCGTGCAATTTGATTCCTTTGAGGCTTATGCCTTATTCCTTCCTACTCAATCTTGTGCTACGTGGAACACTTGTTATCAATTAGGCATCGAGGAATTGTAGTGGTACTACAGACGTGGTGCAGGATGTTTCACCCTGCGTATTCGGGCAGGCTATTATCATTGCCTTGCAGAAGGGTGTTCAATCGTTTTAGCCCAGTATCCGTATTTCCTATGGTTTCGAGGCTATGCATCAATTATTATGATGTTCATGCGTTGTTATCGCATAGTGTTGGTGTAATGGTAGGGTGCTTATTTATGTGTCGAGGTAGTGAATGATTCAAAAGGAGGGTTTCTCAATGCATGGTTTAGAGGTTCGGCATTTAATTCCAGCAGAGGAAAGGCAATCAGGCTATGGATGTTCAAGCTTTGGCTAATGGAGTAATGAGACTTGATATTTTCGAGCATGGTGGCTCTCAATTGTGATGTGGTGTTGTCGTCCTTGTTGAATGCATTAAGGCTCGCCGGTGTTATGGTCTTCTTAATTTTCCTTTGGGGCAAGGTGTTGTCTAATGGTGCCTAAGAAGCAGTTGTTAGAGATCGCAGTGTGTAGCGGTTTCAGAATCTAATTGGTGTTTCTAATGTTGATGGCTCGAGAAAGATGATCTTCGAGGAGGCTTAGAGTTGATAGCAATTTATGAGTTCAGGTGCTACAGAGATGGGTTTTGATTTGAGGCAGCATTTGGGCAGCGAAAGATGAGGAAGGACATGGTGGGAGGTGTCTCGCGGTGGTTGAATTACTAGCAGGTCAAGTATGAAAAGAAGAGGTCGAGAAGTTGCTTAAAGGAGATGGTTTAACTGAAGTCGAAGTGGCAGAGTAGTATATGGATTCTGTGGTAGGATAGCTACATGCCTTGAGAAAAGATTAGAGTGATTTGGGAATCATGGTGGACAATGACCAAGTCCATAAATTCCATTTGGGACGGTGGCTACTGCACTGAGGAAAGATTAATATGACAGAAAGGAGTTTTCTTGGAATGAAGAGGGGTATAAAAGCTTGATTATCGTTATGGGATGAGGTGGACAATTCCTTACTCCAACTTCAAAGGAGCATCTTTACCGGTCTGACCTATGAGACTACTTGAAAGGAGGCTTCCTACTAGCACTAGAGTGGGATAAGTAAACCTTGCCTTAGGTCAATCCCTTCCCCTACTCGGGCAAGCAACAGACCTTTTTTAACAACCTCTTATGATTGATTCACTTCCTCCAGCATTTGCTTCCTTCCTACTTCTCCATTGTTACAATCAGATCCGACGTGACTTCGAGTTTGGAATGTATTGTCGGACTTTCAGTAGATGTCAATGGGTAATGAACAGACTCATACAGCCGGTGGACGAGCATGGGCTTAGGAGGGTTTACTGCTTTCGCAGTAATGGTACCGAGTGCAGCGTCATTAGAAGATTATGGAATTCTACAGGTGGGTCGTCTCCTGTGAGCAGGTTAGTGGTTGCATGATTTTGGTGAAGTTTCTACAAAGAGTTCTACTTACTACCCAACANCAGGAATGGAGTCAGGGATGCCCAACTCAAGATAAGTCCTAAGGTTCTGTTAAAGTATCCTTAATAGCATCTCTTTCTCTAGAATCCTGGCTTGTAGATCTTTGGCGAATCAACAGGGGTTCTTTCGTAATTAGGTTGTTCTCCGAACCTTGTTTCTTACTGAGCTGGGTAACTCAAACCCTATCCCCTTCCTTTCTTAATAGTAGATAGATGTAGAGCTGGAGACTCCCTCGATAGGGCATCTCAATCTGGCTCTCAATCTATCGTGTAAGGAACGAAGACCATAGGCATAGGGTAATAGCTCCTTACTTGTAATTGAGATAGGGGCTCGTTCGATACAAGTATTTCGTTTCGATCTCCTCCCTCTCTTCTTTCTATAAAGAATTCTCAAAAAAGGAGTCAACCTGTCTAAACTTCTCTACAAAAGTCTTCCCCTCGCTGCTGGTCTTTAAACTTGCAACTGCTATCTAAGTCTAAGACAAGAAATTTTTCTTACTCTTAAGTTTGATCTTTCGCTAGGAGCCTTAGCAAGAATGGTTGGAACCGGTCTGACCTATGAGACTACTCGAAAGGAGGCTTCCTACCAGCACTAGAGTGGGATAAGTAAACCTTGCCTTAGGTCAATCCCTTCCCCTACTCGGGCAAGCAACAGACCTTTTTTAACAACCTCTTATGATTGATTCACTTCCTCCAGCATTTGCTTCCTTCCTACTTCTCCATTGTTACAATCAGATCCGACGTGACTTCGAGTTTGGAATGTATTGTCGGACTTTCAGTAGATGTCAATGGGTAATGAACAGACTCATACAGCCGGTGGACGAGCATGGGCTTAGGAGGGTTTACTGCTTTCGCAGTAATGGTACCGAGTGCAGCGTCATTAGAAGATTATGGAATTCTACAGGTGGGTCGTCTCCTGTGAGCAGGTTAGTGGTTGCATGATTTTGGTGAAGTTTCTACAAAGAGTTCTACTTACTACCCAACAGAAGGTCGAATATGCGATTGTGGCTGATAATTCGGAATGTTCATGAAGAGTTTAACAAGAGACTACAAGCAATTTGGTGGGTTGACGATGCAAGATCATGATAATTGAGAAGGATGAATCTTTGTGGGTTCCACATTATGTGATGGTAGCTTAAAGCTAAGTGAGGGAGCCCAGCGTCTACGATTGGATCGCGTGTTGGCTGCTTGTGCTATTTTTGGTTATCGGTGCATTGGTGGATAATTTATGACTAAGAAAAGAAAACATCAGGGGTAATTCGATCAAAGAACTTGATGAATGTGTGCTATATTTTGTCTTATCGATTCATGTGTAGTTTTTGGGAAGACTTAGAGTTTATGCTTCTTGTGGATGTGATTCATCCGGTTGCTTCTTTAGGAGTGTTCATATGCTTACATAGCGTTGGAGTTTGATTATATTCAGGCCATGTCAGAGTGGGTGATTCTCAATAACAGTTCTAGTGGGTTCAAGAATTTAAGTGTAGTGCCTAAGGATTTCGGGTCCGTCATGTGGTTAAGGATCGCATTTTTGCAGTGGGTTATGAAAGGGACTTGGAGTGTTCTATGTTATCATCGGGTCTGCGGTGTAGTATTGGAGAAATGGGAGGAAACAACTTTAGGTTCGTAGAGGATCTTTCAGAATAGGTGTACCAGTTAGAGGTGCTATTGTGCGCATAAGGAGAGTATGAGATGGTTCATGGATATTAAGACGATATGATCTCGTCAATTGGGTCGCGCCGGATGAGTGTTGTTGGGCTAGTTACGTTATGTTTTTAATGGAGCTATTATTATTTCCAGGGCAAGTCAAGAGTAAATTGAAAGAAGTTGGGTCGGTTAGTAATGGTTGAACCAGCGTGATTGTGGTAACGATCTGTTCTTTCGGCGTGTTAAGTTATACATGTGGTTTGTGGTTGTACGTGCGGGCTTGACAGCCACCATAATTTGATTGATTTGGGAGGTATTTGATTCAAATGGCCTTGTTGTGTAAATGGATTCCGAAAGACGACTTGAGGTTTGTATTTTTTGCGGTTATGGGAATTCGGTTGCGTCTTGCAATTGTTCTTCTGAAATGAGTGGAGTGAAAGGGGTTCTAGCCAATGAAGTATTTATTCTACTATTGGTTCAGGGGTTATGATGAAATTCTTGGACTCTCGCGTAGCAGCATGATAGGTCAGTGAGCGGTATGGATTGGAAGTTGAGGATCAAGGTCGCGATTTGGTTTTGATAAAAATGTCACGAGCTCGGAGGAGTGGGGGAGGATTTCAGATGTTTAGTATATGTTGGCACTATTGCCGAGCAGCCTGAGGATGGTCTATTTTGTGGTAGGAGTGTTGGGGTATTGAAATGTAAATGCTTGGCTAGTACCACAGAAATAGCATGGTCGATGCCCATTGATGTTCAGATTTTTCTACCTAGTGTGGAAGTTGTGGGAGTATATCCCACGGGAAGGTCGTATAAGTGTGACGTGTTAGTCATTTGATTGTTAGGGATCAAAAATCGGGTATGGAGATTCTGGTACTGTCGCAAATGGGACAGTTTACGCCTGAGGGGAGCTCTATTCCTTTGGTTGTAGAATGTGGGGGGTATGTTCCTGATTGGACGAATGCTTGTATGTGCCATGAATAGGGTCATTGTGGATCTTTGAAAGGTTATCGAGCCAGTAGTGGGTAATCGGAATCGGCTTGAGGTCCGTTGGTAGATCTAAAGTGAATGTATGTTCTATGTCAGGTCGGATGTGTTCATTTAGCATAGCACTATTTATGGAGGAATCTTCAGGTGTTGGAAGTTATTCATGTCGTTAGCTATCCTATGTAATACTATATTATTCCATGTGGGTTGTGAGACGGCTTGATTATTCGAACATGTGTTGTGATCCCGTGTAGCTTGTGGTGTTGTATGAGCAAGATGGCTCTCAAGATGCAGGTCATTTATTGCACCTTAGTCGTGCTTGGGTTTTGTAGCGTATGGCACTATCCGTCTCCCTAGGGATTTTATTATGCACTTGGCATGCTTGTGGTTGATATTCGGGCATTTCGTGGGTATGAGCATTCTGGCTCGGTAGGCGTTTCCATATAGATTGTTATGTCTGGATCGGATGGCACGCCACCATAGGTATGTTATTTGGATCGGGTTGCACGCCGCAACGGTATCATGTGTGGATTGGGTTGCACCCCGCAACAGTGAGATGTTGAGTACAGTTACCTATATCTATTCTTGTGTATTTTGTTCCTCATTCTCTAAGAAAGGTTCATAGCATCTATTTGACTGTTTTATTCGTTACACGGGCTGGGTAGTTCTTTTTCAGAGTTCGTTCTTCCTTGTGTGTCATATTCAAGTTGTAGTTGTTGGTGCATTGATGGCGTCATATGAAATCCTGGGCAGTGTTTGAGATGGCTTATTGCCTCAGTAGCTTGTACTGGGTGAGATGAGGTTATTGGGCCTGGGATCAGTGCGATCGGAATTATATAGGGTATATTAAAGAGCAAATATCGTTATTTAGTTTAGAATGAGGTAATGGTTCTTGTCAAGAGGAGAAACTCCATGATTTGTTGATTCGGCAGGTGGTTATTAGTTTCTTCACATCTCTTCCGTCGTGGAAGTATTGTGAGAGTTAGATCAGGGCTTATATGTGAGGTGTATTGCGGGTACCGGATTCATGGAATTACTGCTATTGTGGTCGGAGGATGTTATTATGGTCAAGCGACTTCTGTGGTGCATGGTGTGATTTCAATGGAGGAGCATGGTCATGATGGGTATAGTGTCTGGTGATTGGTGCGGTGTTCATATGTTAGAATCGGGTCTCGTGGAAAATTTCGGATATTGGAATTTAGTTCTAAAGCTTGTTAGCTAAGGTTATAGGGAGGATCTTCAGTCTAGCTCAAGCTAATGTGCTCAACTGGGTTGTGGTGGCACGAGTAGGTGCACGAGGTGTTAAATAGTGATAATGGACAATTCCGGAGTAGTCCTTAGCATGTTCGAGGACAAACGTATATTTAAATGGGGGAGAATGTAACGACCCGACAGGTCGTTTTGAGCTCTAGCGTGTTGTTCGGCTAATTAAGGCCTTGAGTAGCTTCATTTCAGGTATTATGACTTGTTCGTGTCGTCGAAATTGAATTTCAGGAAGTTCGGAGTTGACTTGGAAAGAAAATTCTAATTTCAGAAGCTTTAAGTTGGAAGAACTAACTAAAGTTTGAATTTTGAGTAAACGACATCGGAATAGGGATTTGAAGGTTCCAATAGGTTCGTATGGTGATTTCAGACTTAGGCGTATGTTCGGGTTGAGTATCGGGTAGTCTGGAAGCATTTCGCGCTTATTCTGGAAGGTTAGCATTTTGAAGGCTTAAGAATTTTATAAGTTTTGTTTGAAGAGGATTTTGATGTTATCGATGTCTGTTTGGGGTTTCGAGCCTTGGAATAGGTTCGTATTATGATTTGTGACTTGCACACAAAGTTTGGTGTCATTCCGGAATGTTTTGATATGATATGGACCCGTTCGTCGAAATTTGAATATTTGGAAGTTTAAAGAAAGGTTTCGATCGACGATTCGTAGTTTTGATATTTTTTTTAGTGTGATTTGAGGCCTCAAAAAGGTTCGTGTTATGTTTTTTGACTGGTTTGTGTAATTGGACGGGGTCCTGGGTGCCTCGGGTGTATTTCAGATGTGTTTGGGTTGTGTCGCGCTCTTATTTGATGTTTCGGCGTCGTTTTCTTGGGTATAAAGGATACTAAATTAAGAAAACTACCTTTGATTTGTCATTGGATTAAACCACTAGATCTGTATTGTAATTACGGAGCCATAGCAACAAGAATCGTCGAATTCCAATATTGTATGAGAGAGTTATGCCCATTTCCGTGTCAGACAAAATTGCTGGTTTCTGGTGCGAAGCTTTGTACTTCACGAACGCAAGAGAGGTTCTGCGAACGCGAAGAAGGAATTCTGGGTTGACCAGTCAACGCGAAAAATTTCTCTTCGCGAACGCGAAGGTCTGCCGCGAAGACGTTAAAGAAAAATCATCTGGACAGTGTTTTAAACCAAGAATTTTAGTATTTTGGGCATATCTTGAGTTCTAGAGCTCCGTTTGAGGTGATTTTCGCGGCGTTGTTCTCATCTCAACAAGGGGGTAAATATATGACCTTTATTTTGATGTTTCTCCTTGATTATTTCCGTTGGTTATTATTTTTATCCGTATTTGGATTGTAAAAATTGGAATTTTGAGCCCCAAAGTTGAGAAATGATAAATCCTTGATTTGAGGGTTGATTCATTGACGAAATTGGATGATTTTCTGGATATAGACCATATGAGTTCTGGGTAATATTTATTTTCAATAATTTTTGAAATCCGGGCACGAGGGCCCGAGGGTTGACTTTATTGACTTTTCGAGCGGAGTTGGGAATTGTTATAAATTGATTTATTATGAGTATTAGAGTATATTTGTATTGGTTTGCACATTATTTGACTAGTTTTGGAGTGACGGGCATCGGTTTGAGGTGTTAGAGTGGCGTTGGAGTCGGTTATGGAACTTCGGAGCGAGGTAAGTTTCCTGTCTAACCTTGTTAGGGGGAAACTACCCCCTAGGTGATAAAATTGTTATGTGCTAATAGTTGTGGGTGCTACGTATGCACGAGGTGACGAGAGTCCATTCGTAGCTAAAGCATGCTTATGTCCAGGTAGACTTAGGACTTTATCATGTAATATTTGAATTATTTGAACTCAGTCTGATGGCTTAATTAATTGAATTTATAATTGAAATTGATTTAGAAATATATGTATATATTAGTACGAGCCTTATCACCTTGAGTTGTTGGCACGTTATTTGAGACGGTAAAGGTTATATTCACTTTGTGCTCATGTACTGTATTGTAAGCAGTGTCTCGTAATTCGGTAATTTTCTTCCTTTCTTGTGGAGCAGGCTGAACCCTCGGCAGTATAATAGATGCATCTATGGTTCGTGCAGTTTGATCCTCGGTAGTGTACACATTATTTTGGATCGGGCCGAACGACCTCGGCATGATTGGGCCGAACAACATGAGATTATCCTTCCACTGATGCTTGGCATTTTATATGGTATTTCTTATTCGTTTTATACGGTTACTTGATACATCTGAGTTGTTGAGGTAGAATACAAGACTAAGAAATTCATACCTTTAAAAGAAATATTTGGAAGATACATAACTTACAGATTTACCCACTATTGTTGTGTGCTTCATATCTGTTTATGATTTATTATATTGCCTTATTGGACCTCTAGTAAGTGTCGATGTCGACCCCTCGTCGCTACTTCTCTAGGTTTAGGCTAGATACTTACTGGGTACGCGTTGATTTACGTGCTCATGCTGCACTTCTGCACTAAATGTGCAGGATCTAATAGGTTTATTTGGTGGTCACCTTGGCGCATACGCGCAGCTACTGAGGGGAATTTATGCTGAGCTGCAAATTCCAGGCTACATCGCAGCCCACAGAGTCTCCATCGAATTACTTACTTTATCCTGTCTTATGTACATTACACACAGATGTTGTATTATTATTGTACTCCTTAGTAAATGCTCGTGCACTTGTGACACCGGATTTTGGGATATTCTAGTTGATGACTATGGATTTGTATATTATTATCACCTTTCATTTCCTTTTTCAGACTACTAGTTATGTACGTACTCGTGATTTTAGATGTGTAAACCTCCTTACTTAATTGCAATTATAATTTCAAAAATAATAAAATAAATAATTAAGTTGTTAGTTTATCGTTGGCTTGCCTAACGGCGACGTTGGGCGCCATCGCGACCTATAGTGGGTTTTGAGTCATGACAACATATCTAATCATAAAAGTCCGGCATTTTATTCAGGATATTATGGGAATCTTAAAAACTTAGATGTGTTCTTCTGGTTTGAATCACAGATACTTTAGAGTATAATCTGTTGGAAGTTTTTAAGTTTTACATATTAATTTAGAAAGGTCTAGTATATTATATTGATGTTTTGTTCAACACCATTTTATGCAGCATTTTTTCTAGTTTGAATCAAAGATACCTCCAATACTATATGTTGGAGAGTTTGTAGTTTTGACATATCTAACAACAAAATTCCAACTTTTTTTTCAGGATTGTAGGTGAATATTAAACATTTAGAACATTAGAGGAACAGTAGACATTTAGATTTTTTTTCTACTTTGAATCACAGATATTTCCAGTATAAAATGCTAGATGTTTGTGAAATTTACATATTAATTCAGAAAGGTTCAGCATATTATACTGGTGTTTTGTTTTTCCACTATTTTATGCAGCATTTATTCTGGTTTTGAATCAAAGATATATCCAGTACTATATGCCGAGAGTTTGTAGTTTTGACATATCTAATCTCAAAAGTCCAGCATTTTATTCAGTGCATTAAGAACTTAGATGGTTTTGAATTAAAGATACCTCCAGTACTATATGCTGGAGAGTTTGTAGTTTTGACATATCTAATCATAAAAGTCCAGCATTTTGTTCAGGACATTAGGGGAACCTTAAAAAATTATGTGTTCTTCTGGTTTGAATCGCAGATACTTCCAGTATAATCTGCTGGAAGTATCTGAGTTTTACATATTAATTCAGAAAGGTCCAGTATATTATACTCGTGTGCAGCATTTTTTCTAGTTTGAATCAAATATACCTCCAATACTATATACTGGAGAGTCTGTAGTTCTGATACATCAAACGATAAAATTCCAGCTTTTTATTCAGGATAGTAGGTGAATATTAAACATTTAGATATATTCTTGGTGTCTGAATCATACATACTCTCCATATAATATTCTGGAAGTTGTAAGTTTTATATATCAATTCACAAAGATCCAACATATTATACTGGACATTTTGTTCTGCAACTAATTCATCTGCCATCAGTTTAACTCTGTATTCTTTAATGAATCATACATATTCTCGGTATAATATTCTGGAAATTAAATTACAATTATATATTGTAGAATCAAGCACAGAATAAATACGATCTGAATTACAAACGAGAAGAATCGTAGATTAACGCATTGAGAAGAATAAGAAGATCAAACCAGAAAATTTGAAGAATCATGAGAGCTTACTTCAATTCGTAGATTTGACGCCGCGAGATTCTGTTGATACAGAGTATGAGGTCATGTAGTGTAAATTTTATAAACAGAGTCAACTAATTGTTCCCGTGCTAATTTACTGGTTAAATATGGTTGACTTTTGATTATGTGACTAAATTTGATTGACCAGCAGTTAAAATGGCTAGTTATAAATTTTTCGCCCAAAATTGGCTCCCGAACCCGCACCTTTTCATGGATTTCTATACTGAATTAAATTCTTCAATAAAGTTTACCCGATTGTGATACTTTTGCTCTTCAAGAATTTTTCTATTGGGTTGGTAAAATTGATGCTATATCTACTCTACCTATTTGTTAAGTTGTTCATTGAAGTCTACCCGATTGTCATAATTTTGCTCTTGAAGGATTGTTTTACCAGATTGGTAAAGTAGATGCAATATTTACTCTAACTATTTGTTATGTTGTTCATTGAAGTCTACCTGAGTGGAATACTTTTTCTGGGTTATTTTAACAAAATGTTCTTCGAATTTAAAACCATCCCAAATCTGCTCCAAATGATCTCAAATTTAAAACAAAGCTTCGATATACCAACACCGACAATCCCCCAATCACCAATTTAGTTAAATAACATCAAATCAAAAAGACCCACTTTGTCTTTTTCAACACTTTCTAAGGTTCAATAATGGAGTTTTGAGGTTTTTGCAGTAAATCATCAAAATTTATGTTTGAACTAAAGTTTAAGCATAAATTATCAACATTCAAATGATTTTAACTATAATCGATCATTAACTTTTACTTTTCACAACCAAACAAGAACTTCAAGCTTTAAGAATTGAAGAATTATGGTGTTCAAGTTAAAAGCAAAGACATTATGCTAAGGCCGTAAAAAACAGGGACCGCTAAGACCAGTCCTTTTGGCGGACACGCCGTGCAAATTTTTGGTGGAAGCCCCTGTTTACTTTTCAGTTAAGTTTCTTCTAAATAGCTGAAAAACCTGACTCGATTTGCTTACTATTCTTTTTTATTGAGGAATTTTCAGAAATCACTATTTGTTTAGTAGCTATTAACTTCCTATAGCTACCGTATACATAATTACTTCCTATAGTTACTATTCAGTTGTTACGGTAGTGTATTCACATGTATTCGCGTTGCTGTGTTCATGAATACAGCAGCAAAAAGCGCCTAAAATCAGGACAGTCCAATTGTACGCGCATGGATACGCATGTTTTGCGCCATGTATTCATGAATACAGTAGCAAAAAGTGCCTAAAATAAAGGCAGTCCAGCTGTACGCGCATGTATTCGCGCTTCTGTATTCATGAATACAATTGTACGCGCATGTATTCGCGCCATGTATTCATGAATACAGTAACAACAATCCCTTAAAAATGGTATGTCCAGCTGTCTAAGAGAGAGGAAAAATATAAATAGCGTATTTCATGTCTTATTTCATGCCTCAATGGTAGTGTATACCATAAAATACTTATTTTGCTATAAAATATAAAAGGTAGCTATAAGAAAATAATATTCTAAAATGATTTTGATTTATAATAAATAGAGTGTATACCTTTACCAGAGGAGATAAAACTTCCTTTTTTATTTATGAAGTGGACCGGGCGTATAGCTCGGCCCAATTAGGACAAAAATGGGCCACTACACATCTCCCAGATCCATCATCCTTATCCATATTGTTTGCATGTAACTATGAACTACCAGAACACAATCCACTTTGGGAACTGTTTTCTCTGAGAGTTGCTGTAGAAATGTATTTTTCATACATAGGTCATCAGCCAAGGCTATCTGTTTCAGTAATGCATGACACTATGGCTTCCTTGGCTGGTTGCACCCAATAAAGGCAAGAGAAAGGAAAAAAAGGAGAAACTACATTACAATTTCTTCCAACACCTGCACTCGAAAAGAGCTCATCATATCATGAGTGGCAAGGGACTGCAAGTTCAATTCAGAATCTGGAAGTCATGAGTCCATCTAAGCTATAGTTGGATATATTTATCAAATCATAGTACCACAATAAGCAAAACCTAAACATTCCAAGTTATAGGCTATTATCTGTAGGCAGGAAATTGTATGAAGACCCGAGTAATGCATAAAGACATATTGAGAACCATCATCAAGTTAACCTCCCATCTTTGCCAGACAGACAGCTTGAACTGGGGAAATAACATATGCACAAAAATCTACATCTTCAAACATTTTTCTTAATCAGGTTATTCACAAAAGTCTACATCTTCATACATTTTACCTAATCAAGGCATCAAGGTGCCGATCCATGACCATTGAAACAGATTGCAAGAATGCTGCCTCACTTGTTCCTGGGAGCACAACCTCTTGTGCTTCTTCAACTATCTGCTCAATGACAGATTCCTTCTTTAGTGTCTCCCTACACATGATTCTTCCAATAGCAAAAGGTGTGAGCCCTCTTTTTACACCTTTCTTCAGAAGCATAGTAGAGATAAAAAGTACGCGTGCACATGCAGGGGATATGGTCCAGCCATGAAACTTCAGAAGTTCAATGTCTTTCTCAGCGTCAAGAGAGTTTATGTAAGCAATAGTTTCAGCAGAATAAGGTTGTTGTGCTTGAGGCCAGTACAGCCAGTCAAAAGTACAATCTTCAAACTGCAGTGGAAAAGGGAAAAAGGAGAGGATGGGAAAATGAGAACAAAATCATTACCAGAAAAGATGAAATGCAGAACATATGGACATTTTCTGGAGTAATGCAATCACATTCCACAAGCCGGTAGGTAACAGTAGAAGCATAGGAAGTAACAGATCAGTACCCACAATCACAACTCAATTCTTCCCCCCACCAGATTTGGTGCTGCTTTCAAAGAACATTTAGACATATTTAAACAGAATTCCAGCATAGATGCTTGCCACTAGACAAAGAAAACTATCTTAGCTGCCCTCGAGCAAACTTATAATTTGGTTATGACTGAATCAACACCTAGCATACCATGATCTAGAGTGAACGAGCAAGGTGATGCATACCAGGGATTAACTGTGACACACTCTGAACCTGTATTATAGTTCTCATAGAACAAACTCTATGTTAAAACATACCAAGAAAATATATACATCCCCACAGAAGTCATAAAGAAGCCTGAAATAGACCCAGTAAAGGGAATCAGCAGATAAGTTAATTAATACCCACATCATCATTTTGTAGATATTGAGAAGCCAGGATATCTACAACAACTAAAACATATTCTGACATGCCAAATTTTGGTAAGATAAAGAAAAGCTTTACACACATATGCCATCCAGAACTGCTATGTGCTTCTATTGGTAAATTCAAGGATGTTGATTCAAGACACTTACCTTTTCAGGCAAGCAGTAGCCATGATCAATTGGAACAAGCACAAGCTGACCATCCTTATCATCTTTCTGAACCAATATGTTTCCAGCGTGCCTATCTGCATTCGCCAACCTTATGTCCAGTACTGAGATCCTGTGTACATCATCAACAGGAAAAGCACGAGGACCAAGATCCTCACAACTTCCACAGTTTTTCATGAACATCTGAAGAGACCCAATCTTAAGACTCTTGGATGAATATTCACAACCTTCTGCATAATTGAAACCGGTATGGACACACTTGACCATAATTGTGGGAGGAACTCCAGCAAAACCCTTCTCGTCGCTACAAGTTGAGCGAGGTCCCGACTTCGGGTGATCCAAAATGTATGCTGCAACCTCCCTTAGTGCCCCTTCTCCTACACGTGTGCCCTTCTTTAATCCCTCACCATCTACAGACAATGGCAGTCCCCGGGGATTATTCACAGCCATAGGCTCCTCATCTATTGGTTTAAAAACAGAGACATAATTCTGACCACATGAATCTAGCATGAAATAAGCACCCCCTGATCCCTCAGAAGACCTAATTGGTTGGTGACCCGTCGCTATGCCATCGAAAGTGCTACCAAGCAGCTGCTTAACCACGGGCGATAGCTTGATCTTGGGGTTAACAATCAATGGTTCCAAAATAAAACTTCTTGGCACAGTATTGAGTGGGACAACCTGAATACTTTCTTGTAGCTTCTTTACTGCATCAGCCCCATTCTCATCTGATGATGCTACAATCGAAACTTCAAAATCTTTTTGCACAGCTCTAGCCTGTACTTTAGCTGATTTACGCACCAACAAGTGAAGCACTGCATCGTTGCTTTTACAAATATCATCTATCAGCCTCTTATCTTCTAATTCTTCACCATCAAATATTAGTTCCTGTTCCTTTAGATCACAAAAACCCTTCCCCTTCTTTGCAATCTGCTGTTTCACATAACCAACATTTCTCTTTCTCTCAACATGGAACTCAAACTCCTGACCACACACGGTCCTAACAGTAATTGCTTGTAAATCAGAAAGACGAAGAACCAAATGCAAAATGTTGCCATCAGCGACTCCATAGTCCCTCACACAGGAATTGTTCCGAGCCAACTCCTTGCCTTCAAAGACAAGCTTCTGCTTCTTCACAAAGAAACCTTTGAATGTTTGGATTCTTAATTTTACAGAAGCAATAGAGTCGGACTCCTTAACACACAATGGAATTACAGAACCACCCACAGTTAAAAAGATCAAGATTGCATCGTTCGACAAGGAACCATGTTGGGCTGACAAACAGCCTGCTAAATTCAAATTATCCTCATACGCAGGACTAAGAGCAACACTAGCAATAGACATTGTTCCTTAAAAGGTAAGGACTTCTTTCCCCTACAAATCAACTTTTACTCATCAGAGTTAGGATATGATCGATAATTGCAAGCCATCATACTTGATTAATAGTTGACAATCACAAGTCACAAATATATTTAAAATGCCAAAACCTTAGAAACCCACAAGTTGCCTCTAAAATTAGCAGCAGCAATCACAGATTTAAACAAATATGCCCTCAAGAGACAAGATTGGAAATGGAAAGAGCAGAGACATGGAATTGAAGGTATTGCAGCAAAACCCTAAGTGTCAATAGTAAATCAGCACTAGAACTAAGGTCCAATTTAGAACCACCAAATCAGACATCAGCTCACCAACTCTTGGCCATTTATCAAACAACACCATGATAACATCAGCTATTTATTCATTTGAATCCATGAGAAGGATTTCCTTTTCTTCTTCTTTTTTAATTTATTAATTAGGGTTTAAGGTTTTCGTTTTAGGTCTAGATTTGGACACTGAAACAGTGAAACAAGCACTAGTTAGTATAGTAGTAACATGAAGTTATATCAGTTTGTCTATCAGATTGCTGTTATTTCAACCTTTATATTGAAAAGCATAGTTCTCTAACAAATCATCTGTTGGTATAAAATTTATTTTGTAGTAAAAAAAGCAGATCTAAAAGCTCTGCATTTCAGTTTTGGATGGATGTTGAGATACTGATTTTATTGGTCTATGGTTCTTTTTATGAACCCCTGGCTACTATTTGGTTTCGTTACTCTTTGTTACTGGATTGGCTACATTTCTTTGATACTCCGAAGAACTAGTTAATATGTTACCACAATCAAATTTCACTCATTAAGCACAAGATTAATTATCCAAACAATCAAGTTCATAATCAGTCAGCAAACTCACCCAAAACTTTACTATTCAAAAATTGCTACTAAAATTAATAGCAGCAACTATAGATTTCAAACAAATATGGCCTGAATAGCCAAGAAAAATGGAACTGAAGGTAGTACAACAAAATCCTAAGTGTGAGCAGTAAACCAGCACATGAACTAAGGTTTAATTAATTCCCAAATCAAACATCATCAGCTCAAAAAGCCACAAACTCTTAGGAATTTCTCAAATCTCACCAAAAAGAAAAAGGGATTCTGGTGTTTAAGCAAAAAACAAAGACACACTAAACTATGGAAAATATGAGAGAGAAATGTGAATTTCTTACCAGAAAGAAAAGAGAAATCAAAGCAAAGCTCAAATCTTTTTGCATACGAAACAGAGGGACAATCTCTGAGGTTTAATTATCCTAATTCCATTATGAATTTTCCCCTCATCAGCTTAGTTCGTAAATCAACTAATGATCCTTTCTCCTCTGTAATTTTTCTCTCTTTTTCTTCCTCCTTTTTTTTCCTGTAAAGAGGATTTTTCGCATTGGAGGTGACAGACAAAGGAGTAAAGAAACGATATTATTCGTAAGGCCCCCCATGCATATATAGAAATGGAAGTGGGACCCCCGTGCTTTGACACTCTTTCACCGTAAGAAACGGGTTTTATTTGACGCCGTCACTATTCTAGAACTTACTTTTATTGGTTTCACTTTCACCCATTTTCAGCAGGCGTTTGGAAATAAAAACTACAATTTTTGAAAAAAATAATATTTAGAATTAAGTTGTAAAATATATTTGAAATTTTAAAATTTTGTTTGAACATGTATATCATTTGAAAAATATTACAGTTTTATGAGTAAGAAGAAAAATTCGAAAAATTTGAAAAAGTTATTAAAATTACTTTTTGATATTTGAAAAACTCATTTTCAAAAATCTCCAAAAACTTATAAAATTTAATGGATAAACACGTTTTTGAAAGAAAAAAATATACAAGGAAAAAAAAAGGAAAATCTATGGACAGATTGCTCTAATTTCTTATAAGCTCATTATTTAGAATTAGATAGAGGCGGTAACAAAAACAAAACAAAAAATAAAGAGAATCATACCGCGCCACGGTTCAAAAGTTTAATTACAAGGCCATAAAACAAACAAAAGTTAAGGAAAACAAAAAGTTCTTGCATACTTATTTAATAATATTTATATTATTTTAACATATGATTATGGTTAAAAAAAATTATCGGATGACGCCAAAGGAACTATAATTAAGTGATCTATATTGTATTTTTAATGGGATATAATCTGTGACTCTGATATACATTTCGTCCAAAAAGCTTGACGCGGTAAGTATTTTTCAAAAATTATTATTTGAAAATTACTACTAAAATACATATGAATTTATTTATGTCGGTAAAAGGTGGTAGCTGGAAATTAAATTTTTTAACTTGGCCAGCAAAGACTGTCAAAAACAAAAAGAGGTAAAAACAAAAGAGCTTGGCCTACAAGATATTTTATGTCAACGTTTGACATGGCAAATACGAATCATGGCCAATTGTGTTGTGCCAAATCGGCAGAATATAAATGTCTCCTTTCTATTAGGTGTAATATTTATTATTATATTCAATGAAAATAAATACCGCCATATCATTTGCAAATCCTCGGAAAATTGGGGGAGAAAAGAAAAATAAGAAAATCTGCATTAATTAATTACTTGTTTATTTCTTACTTTGGAATAAATTGCAGCTGGAGCATTAAATATTTAAATAAACCTAATCCCACTAAACTTAAAAGTGGTTGTGACAATGTGACATGTGATCTACATTAAAACATTAGATTCAGGTAGAAAAATTCGAAAATGATGAAGCTTGAGTAACACAAAGAAATAAAAGGCAAGAATCAAAAAAGAAAAAAGAAAAAAAAAGGAATAATCTCAATCCCATTTGTTAGAATGATTATTGTGTACGAGTAAAATCGGAAATAATGTTTACCCCGATTGCCCAATAAAGAAACGAGAGGCAAGCACGGTCCAACGCAACTTCAAGCGAAGTCGAAGGATCCTCGTGTCGGAGCTCAAGAGGGATGAACAATGCATCCCGAATCAGGCACGGCTAAACAACGGATCCAAACCAAGTACAGTTTCGAGACCACGGGAAAAAGTTAAACGGTTGAGCATGACAAGTAGGGAGCCGTAATATTCTCCCTCAACCGGATATTACAGCGTAAATCCCGTCCAATATCAATTACGGATCGACATTTATCGGAAAAAGAAGATTTTACCTTATTTAGACTTGTGGTAGAATTGAAATTCCCCTACTATATAAAGGGGAGAATTTTTTTCATTTTAATATATTGTTGACACGCATATCAAAGCAATAAAAGTTCATTTTTGTCTTCTAGCTATTATTCAAAATGTTCTTCAGATACTCTCTTCTTTAATTGCAACCGAGCCCATATTGAAGGTTCGATCGAGGCCGAGTTTCAGTGCTCAGCTTAAGACCGGGCTTGATTGTTCCATTACGTTCATTCTCTCTTTAATCTAATTATTTGTTGTTCTCGATCATTTGTATTCAATTAAATCACGTATCCTTTAAACCACGTACAAATTTATTTTTTACTCATTTTTAATTGGCGCCCACCATGGGACAAAGGATAATAGTGGTGATTTGATACGAACCTCCATAACACACTCTATTTTACACTTGTTCTTTGAAATTTTGATTTCAGGTTAAACTAAGGATGTCAAATTCTTAGTCTGCTCACGTGAACGTTGATGTCGAGTCAGGCCACCACGACGAAAACAATAACGTGGTACCTAACAATGATGTGCCCCCTGTTGATCCCTATGGTGCCCAGTCGACACTAACTCATAAGTTGCCATCAACATCAATCTGCCAACCGACCTCGAAAACAGCATACGCGGAGTACCCTGGCTATCAGCTCGAGAAGCACCCAAAGGGGAAGGTGATGGGGTTAGCTTGCGGCTGCTTTTTGAAATGTTGCAAGCTCAGCAAGCGGCAACAGCGCAGTTGCAGACCCAGAGTCAGGTCCCTAACATGATCGAGCCCGGGCGGATCAGGGAAAACACTCGAAAGATCATGAACAAGTTTCCATGGAACGGATGAATTCGGGCCCGGGGAAACTTCCGAGGTGTTGAAGATGCTCGAAGCATTGACAAAGTGGGTGGAGTCTAGCGAGAAAAAGATAGAGGCCAACGACAAGAAGGTGAAAACTTATAACTCCAGGGTCGATCAGATCCCGGTAAGTATCCCTAATATTGAAGGGGCTGGATTCCAATAAATTCATTCAGAAGCCTTTCCCCTGAGCGCGGCACCGAAGCCAATCCCGAAGAGGTTTCGAATGCCCGACCTTCCCAAGCATAATGGGACCACAAATCCAAACGAGCATGTAACCTCCTATATATGCGCAATCAAGGGAAATGACCTGGAAGACGACAAGATCGAATCAGTTTTGTTGAAAGAATTTGGGAAAAACCTGTCCAAGGGAGCAATGATATGGTATCATAACTTACTAGCGCCATCAAGGTCGAGACGAGGAAGTCGGACCTTTTCAAAGTCAAGCAAAGAGATAACGAGATGCTTAGGGAGCTCGTATCAATGTTCCAGATGGAACGAATGGACCTGCCCCCGGGCGCGGATTATTGGGCCGTTCTGACATTTACTCAAGGGCTCAACTCCCGAAGTTTCGTGGCTTCTCAACCATTGAAGCAAAACATAGTGGAGTACCCGGCGGTCACCTAGGCCGACGTCCATAACAGGTATCAATCAAAGATTAGAGTCAAGGATGACCAACTAGGGGCCCCCTCTAGGTCTTTTACCCTGACAGAGTAAATGGCGAGTCTAAGAGAATCATCAACCAGGAGCCAAGGCCGATCCGAGATCGATACCAGCCGTACGGTGCGGATCGACGGGGAACCAGATCTGGGCGCCACCCGACAAGGAAAGGCAAGAGAAATGATCAAGGACCGAGCAGCCGAGGCCTGATGAGAAAAAGCGATTTTGACAGGTCGCTCGGGGATAGGGAAGCTCCAAGATTATCGAAATACAATTTCAATGTGGATTCCGCAAGTATAGTATCGGCTATAGGACACATCAAAGAGACCAAGTGGCCTAGACCATTAAAGTCTGATCCAGCCTAGAAGGATCATAGCTTGGTATTTAAATACTACGGTACTCACGGTCATAGGATCGAAGATTGTCGACAGCTAAGAGAAGAGATAGCTCGATCATTCAACAATGGGCACCTTCAAGAATTCTTAAGCGAACGGGCCAAAAATTACTTCAAAAGTAGGGACGCCAACAAACAGGTCGAACAAGATGAGCCCCAGCATGTGATCAACATGATCATTGGGGGAATGGATGCCCCCAAGGGACAATGATAAAACGCACCATAGTTTCTATCATGAGGGAAAAATGCACCCGGGATTATGTCCCTGAAGGGGCCATCTCGTTCAGCGACGAAGACGTCGAGGGCATCATCCAGTCTCACAATGATGTACTGGTAATATCCATACTTATCAATAAATCTCGGATTAAGCGTTTGTTTATTGATCCAGGTAGCTCGGCCAATATCATCCAATGGAGGGTCGTAGAACAACTAGGATTGTTGGGCCAAATCATACCGGCAGTCCGGGTATTGAACGGATTCAACATGGCATGCTAGACAAAGAAGGGTGAAATAACTTTACCGATAAACAGTGCCAGGACCACCCATAAAACAAAGTTCTACGTGATTGAGGGAGATATGAGGTATAACGCCTTGTTTGGAAGGCTATGGGTTCACATTATGAGAGCGGTGCCTTCAACCTTACATCAGGCACTGAATTTTTCCGCTTCGAGAGGAGTCAAAACAGTCTACGGGAGAATAAATTAAGTGGAAAACAAAACTACAATTTACTTAGATTTATTTAATCCATAATGGATTCAATCAAGTTAAGTGAGATAAGCAAACTTGATTTCTTTTTTAATTTTAGTAGAGTTCCATTGAAAAACGGAAAACCACCTAATTGAAGGAAATGCCCGAATTTTATATTTCGAGGATCAATAAAATAAGAGATTTTGTCGTTATATAACACGGAATTCAATGGAAGCAATGATAAAAAAAAATACAAATAGAAAAGGAAAGGGAGGAAATACAAAAAAATAGAAGAGAAAAGTCATACAAAGTTATATACAAATGACTACCCCCTTTTTTTTATTTCCTTAATTGAATTTCGGTTGATTAGGATTGATTAGGACGAAGTTCCTTAAAAACCTCCACCTGCTTTAAAACATCCTGAATAGTTCCTATAGGTTGAGCCCATTTTTCAAGGAAATATAAAATAGCAGGAACATTTAAATAAGATCTTTTTCTTCTCTTCGGGATCGAACATCAATTGCAACGATTCGATAGACGGCTCATTAGGATAGATGTAGATGAATAACACCCTCCTAGAAACGTATAGGAAGCTTTCTCCTCGTACGACTCGAGAAAAATGATTGATTCGAGGTTTTGTCTCTGTATGGAATTCTATCTAAGAAATGACAACCAGGTCCATAAAATGATCAAATCAATTAAAGATGTAAGTCTTTTTTTTCTTCTTTCTTCCTGAAAATGAAAAAGAAACCATTCGTACTCTCATAACTCATGGATAACTTTCAAACAGTTCTAAGAAAAATCTTTCGGCAATTTCATTTATTGAGCAGTCTTTCCTCCTTTTATGTTTGTCTCGTTTAAAATGGATTTAGATTCTTCAGTCTGATCCAGTTATTAGACAACAAAAAAGGTGCTTCCTTATTCTGGATCCTTTATCTTTGTTTTATTTAAATCATTAGGTTTAGACATTACTTCGATGCTTTTTAATCCTTTCAAAATGGCAGCAACATACCTCTTTTGCGATTTTTATGAAAAAAATACTACAGACGATGGATTCCCGCGTGAAACACTTTGGATCGAAAAAGTTCCAAGAAATTTTTGAATTGGAAACTTGCTCGAATTGTATTCTTTCGATTTCCATACCGAAAATATATTTACGAAGTTTTTCCAATTTTTTTATTGATTGGAATTAACCCTAGACCGTTGCCCCAAAAAATAAATTAATACTTTCTACTCGAGCTCCATCATGGACTATTTACATTCCAAGATAACAAAAAAGAGGGGTTCTAATGAAACGGAACTAATAATGTCGAGCCAAGAGCACCTTCATTCCTACATAAAATGTTGGATGTACAAATCCATAACAGATCTTGTCCTTCAAGTCGCACGTTGCTTTCTACCACATCGTTTCAAATGAAGTTTTACCATAACATTCCTCTAAGAACTGGTATGGAATTGATTCAATTATGGAATCATGAATAGTCATTGGTTGGGCTAATGTATAAACACCATAATTTATACTTTGTTCTATATCTATATACTATAGATATACGTTACCATAGAGATAGGTGGATAAATATTTTTCTTTAGTGAGAACCCATCGCTAATATTAATTTATCTAACATATTAATTAATATTTAATATATAAATACTTTAGTGATATATATTTATATAAATAATAATAAAAAAGACGAATAAATGAGTTCTTTTTTATTCTGCATCTTCACGTGACTCAATAGGAGAGACTGACCTATTTCATAATTCTTCAAATAGCAAAGATTCAGCTTATAAGGAATGATTAAAACTATTTATATTTTTAAATTTACTAAATTTAGAAAGTTCCCTCTTCGACATCATTATTTGAAGAAAATTTGAAAGTTAAAGATCACTTTTGATCATCTTAGAAAAAAGATAAGTTTTTCTTTCTAAATTGAATCATCAACAATTTCAATGATCTAAAATAGATAAATACACCAAACAACAAATTCAATTTTTTTATGAGATGGATAAAAAAAGATTAATATAAGGTAAGATTTTAATTCTTATTCTTTTTTTTTCATCTGATTGATAAAATCCAAAGAATGGGGAAGGTTTCGTATCTATCAATTCGATCAAATAGACTGAGCAATTATCACCGTTTATAGATATTGAAATGAATGCCTTCCCATTACTGATTAACTCCTATCTACCCCATTCTGGGGGACTGATGCAGCATAAATCAAAAGAAAAGAAGGGGGTGTCTTAGTCTTTTTTATTTTTACGAAATGCGAGCTGTCTAGGCACAAAGCCAAACAAGTCCAGATTAAGTCAAGTTTTTGCTCCTATTTTTTGATATTTTATCCTAACTCATCGATTAAGAATTAAGAGACTTAGTGAATTTAATTAGTACCAAAAACTTCCTCTCAGCGAAAAGTCAAGAAATCCACACAAAAAAAAATTGAATCTAATTAGGCTAAGTTAGGGGATAGAGAATACGAGATAGGAAATATAGATTCTTTCGCATCTCAATTCATTTTTTGAAAAAAAAAATGATTCGAAGAAAAAAATCAGAAACAAGAATCACATTCCAGCTAACATTTCGATTTTAAACAAAACATTGTTAAAAAATCAATCTACATTCTCATAGAACATATATATATGTTCTGGGACGGAAGGATTCGAACCTCCGAATAGCGGGACCAAAACCCGTTGCCTTACCACTTGGCCACGCCTCATTTAGATTTCTATTCAATACTAAGAAAGTATATTGCTTGTTTTGTTTGTTTGTCAACTCTAGTCCAAATATCTATAGAATAGATTAGATTGGTACTAGCATTTTGCGATGTTTTTGGTATGTGTAGATATATAATTCAACTTAATTTATTGATCATTACATATAATTCAATTAAGATACCCCGAGGCCTATGCTTTTTTGAATCCAATCATAGATATTATGCCAGTCATACCTCTGTTATTTTTTCTCTTAGCCTTTGTTTGGCAAGCTGCTGTAAGTTTTGATGAGATCCTTAATAATATCCTAGAAAATTCATGATTTATTCGAGAAAAAATTATAAAATAAATAAAATCGGATAAGCTTTACCGTTTGAAACTTGATTCAAACATTGAAATTCTTGGATAGTCACGAGAAATCCGGCTTAACTTATTTCCTTATTTTTTTTTACGCTTTCCTTTCCAGTGAAAGACCTTATTAGGCTCCTCACAATACTTAATTGTGAATATATAAAAAATTTGGTTAATGACAAACTCTTAATAGAAAAGAATTTATGAAAATTCTTTTAGAGAAAGAGTTTCATTGCTTGGTGTCAAATTAGGATATGCGATAGAAAAATGGATGATCTATTCTCTTTTATTCAAAAAAATTATCTTGGAGATTATGTAATGCTTACTCTCAAACTCTTTGTTTATTCAAAAAGGTCGTTTTATTCAAAACCCCAATTGTGACATCCCTTCTCTCCCACTTCACACCTCGGAACGCACCCTTCTTATAGAGATAAACGTGCTTTCACATCTTCTTAACTCGAAATGGCTGGGGAGAGGAAAGGTTCCTTTTTTTGAGGGTACTCCCGGGAACAGATCCAGTGGATACAGGATGGGGCATGTAGCTCAGAGGATTAGAGCACGTGGCTACGAACTACGGTGTCAGGGGTTCGAATCCCTCCTCGCCCACAACTGGTCCAAAAGGGGGAATAGCCGGTCACGAACGAAATGTTTGCTGTCAATGAAGTAATCCTTGTACTCGGGGGGTCGACATCGAAAAGCAGGGAACAAGCCTAAGAAAAGGAAACCAAATGGCAATCAAGGATCCCAACCTCATCCGGGCTGGAAAAATAGGAGGAGCACGTAACGGACGAAGAGGATAATTACAGCGTCACGCGATCTTTTATAGCGCCCGATGACACTGACGCCACTAAGTCGACAATCGAGGAATTGGAGCAGGTTATACTGATCGAGTACCTACCGAATCAAAAGGTATACCTGGACTCGGGACTAACTCCTGAGCTCAGGAAAAAACTTATTGCTTTTTTTAAAGCTAACGCCGATTGTTTTGCCTGGTCCCATCTAGACATGACAAGGATTTCGCCGGAGATAACAGCTCACAAATTGAGCCTGGATCCAAAGTTCCATCCGGTCAAACAGAAGAGAAGGCCACAGTCCGAGATCACACGCATTCATCAAAAGACGGGGTATCTAAACTTTTGAAAATAGGTTCCATCTGGGAAGTTAAATACCCAGATTGGTTAGCTAACGTAGTAATCGTATCTAAAAATGTAACAAACTCAGGATGTGTGTAGATTATAAGTATCTAAACAAGGTGTGTCCGAAGGATTCTTTCCCTTTGCCTAACATCAATCGAATGATCGACGTGATTGCCGGACACGAGATACTGAGTTTTCTCGATGCTTATTCCAGGTACAACCAAATCCGGATGGACCCGGGCTATCAAGAAAAGATTTCTTTCATAACCAAATCCGGCACCTACTGTTATAACGTAATGCCATTTGGGCTAAAGAACGTCGGTGCCACGTACCAACGCCTAGTTAACCGATGTTCGAGGAATAAATAGGAAAATCAATGGAGGTTTATATTGATGATATGTTGGTTAAGTCCCTGCGAATAGAGGACCATTTAAAATATTTGCAAGAAACCTTTGACATATTAAGAAATTACAATATGAAGCTAAACCCGGAGAAGTGTGCCTTCGAGGTTAGCTCGGGCAAGTTCCTCAATTTTATGTATCTAACCGGGAAATAGAGATCAACCTAGACAAAATAAAAACTATAGAAGATATCACTGTAGTTAACAACGTTAAGGCAGTACGAAGACTGACCGGGCGGATAGCCGCGTTGGGCCGGTTTAGTTCAAGATTGTCGGATAAGAGCCATCAGTTTTTCTCATTGTTCAATAAGAAGAACGACTTCTCTTGGACCCTGGAGTGCCAGCAAGCTTTAGAATAACTCAAGCGATACCTGTCGAGTCCTCCCTTGATGCACACTCCCTTGATATACCTCTACTTGGCTGTTTCCGAGGTGGCAGTAAGTGGTATCCTGGTACGGGAAGAAGAATGTACGCAATTTCCTATTTATTATGTTACTAGGACCCTAGGCGATGCCTAAACAAGGTATCCACACTTAGAAAAATTAGCGCTCACCTTATAAAGCGCTTCTAGGAAATTAAAATCGTACTTTTAATGCCACCCCATATATGTCGTGACCTCGTACCCGCTGAGGAATGTCATGCATAAGCCTGAACTCTCGGGCTGGCTGGCCAAATGGGCCGTAGAAATTAGCGGGTATGATATCAAGTACAAACCTCGGATCGCCATAAAATCTCAGATTTTGGCAAGCTTTGTGGCCAACTTTACACCGACTTGGTCCCCGAGATTCAGAAGCAATTACTGCTCACTTCGAGGATTAGCTCGAGGATCTAGACCCTATTCACGGATGGTGTTTCCAACACGAAGGGGTCCGGGCTGGGCATCGTATTAAAACCACCTATGGGTAAAGTAATTAGGCAGTCTATTAGAACTATAAAATTGACTAACAACGAAGCCGCGTATGAGGCTATGATTGCAAATCTAGAACTGGCTAAGAGCCTGGAGGCAAAGTGATCGAGGTCAAATGTGACTCCCTCTTTGTCGTGAACCAAGTCAACGAGATGTTGAAGTAAAAGAGGAACGGATGCGGAGATACTTGGATAAGTTGCAATTGATCTTACACCAATTCAAGAAATGGACTCTACAGCATGTACCTCGGGATCAAAATAATGAGGCTGATGCATTGGCCAATTTAGGGTCATCGGTCGACTCTGATGAATTTGACTCCAGAGCAGTAGTACAGTTGATGAACTCGGTGGTGGTGGAAGAAGGTCACGCCGAGATAAATTCGACAAACTTGACTTGGGACTGGAGAAACAAATACATAGACTACCTGGGGAAAGGAAAACTGCCATCGGATCCCAAGGAGTCAAGTATGTGCTAAAGCTGCCAGGTTCAGCTTGGTCGAAGGAAAATTGTTTAGAAGATCCTTTTTCGGGCCACTAGCTAGGTGCTTGGGTCCACGAGAGACCGACTACGCCATAAGAGAAGTACACGAGGGCACTTGTGAAAACCACTCGGGAGTAGAATCCCTAGTTCGGAAATTGATCAGAGCCAGTTACTACTGGAAAGAGATGGAGAATGATGCAAAAGACTTCGTATGAAGATGTAACGAGTGCCAAAGACACGCACCGATGATTTATCAACCAGGGGAAATGCTTCATCCGGTCCTATCTCTGTGGCCGTTTACGAAATGGGGGATGGACATCGGTCCCCTACCATGGGCGCCCGATAAAGCCTAACATATACTACTCATGACCAATTATTTCTCCAAGTGGGTCAAAGCTCAGGCGTTCGAGAAGGCTCGGGAGAAAGAGGTCATCGACTTCATCTGGGATCATCTAATATGCCGATTCGAGATACCGGCCGAGATTGTTTGCGACAACGGGAAGCAGTTCATCGGCAGCAAGGTAAGTAAGTTTCTCGAAGACCACAAAATTGAAAAGATCTTATCTACATCTTACCACCCTAATGGGAACGGACAAGCGAAGTCAACAAACAAAACTATACTCCAAAACTTGAAGAAGAGATTGACCGATTTGAAGGGAGAGTGGAAAAAAATCTTGCCCGAAATCTTGTGGCATATTGAATGACTTCGAAGTCAAGTACCGGCGCGACCCCGTTATCTTTAGTCTACGACGCGGAAGCTCTAATCCAGGTCGAGATGGATGAACCAATCCTAAGGTTCCAGTATGCTACTGAGACGTCGAACGGCGAGGCCATGGCCACGAGTTTGGACTTATTGGACAAAAGCCGAGAAGCCGTCCTGGTCCGATTAGCTGCCCAAAAGCAGCAAATGGGGAGGTACTACAACCAAAGGACTAACCTTCGACATTTCCAATTGGGGGACTTGGTATTAGGGAAAGTTACGCTACACACCAAGAACCCAAACGACGGGAAACTAGGTCAAAACTGGGAAGGTCCGTATAGAGTTGCTGGAATAACCGGGAAAGGTTCATATAAGATCGAGTCAGGGAACAGAGTGCAACTACCGAACAACTGGAACGTGGCACACTTAAAGCGGTACAACTGCTAAGGTACGAACACAATTTCCTTTGAAATTTGCTATGCTTCGGACTAACTTATACAGGTACTCGATCGAGGGTAAATTTGACAATTAGGTCTGAAAGCACGTGTTAAATTTCCCGAAGTGGGTTTTACGGTAAGATTTTTAACGAGACAACAGTGAAACGTGCGACCTTAGTTTCAAAGATCGGCCTGAGGTCGGAATTGCTGACCACCCATGCTGGTCCGACAATATTAGAGCCCTCACCAGCTTAGTCTCAAATAC
>MCJB01013216.1:0-23537 GCA_002018475.1 Nicotiana obtusifolia | reverse complement strand
CCCCCCCCCCCCCTCATCGCTTATGATAGCTGTAGAGTACCAAACCTTGTGAAAATATTATTCTTCAAAAACGTCACCACACTTCTCGCTTCATTGTTGGGTAGGGAAATGGCCTCAACCCATTTAGGCACATAATCAACCGCGACCAAGATGTAGATGTTTCCACAAGAACTCATAAAAGGACCTATGAACTCAATACCCTACACATAAAAAATATCAATTTCCAAAATGGTAATGAGAGGAATTTCATTCTTCTTCGAGATACCACCGACCCGTTGGCATTCATCACATCTTTTTGCCACATCACTGGCATCTTCGTAAAGAGTGGGCCAGTAGAAATCGCAACTTAGCACTTTGGTCGCTGTTCTTGCTCCACCATGGTGACCACCATATGGCAAAGAATGACAAGCCCCAAGAATATCACTTTGCTCTTCTTCTAGTACATATCTTCTAATTACCCCATCCATGCAAATTCGGAACAAGTGTGGCTCATCCCAATAATAATCTTGACAATCCCATTTAAGCTTCTTCCTTTGATTTGAAGAGAACTCATCTGGGATGATTCCACACACAAGGAAGTTTGCCAGATCCGCGAACCATGGCACCTCCTTTATTGAAATAGCCAAGAGTTGCTCATGGGGGAAGGAGTCGTTGATTTCAAGGCCATCATGCGGCCTTCCCTCCTCCTCCAAATAAGATAAGTGGTCTGCCACTTGATTTTCACTCCCTTTTCGATCTTGGATGTCAATATCAAACTCTTGCAACAATAGTACCCATCTCATCAACCGATATTTTGAATCTTTCTTGCTCATAGGATAGCGAAGTGCCGCATGATCCTTATGAATAATAACTTTTGCGCCCATCAAGTACGGGCGGAACTTCTCAATTGTAAACACAATGGCAATGAGCTCTTTCTCCGTAACGATGTAGTTGACTTGGGAACTATTCATGGTCTTACAAGCATATTAGACCAGATGAAAAATCTTGTTGATGCGTTGCCCCAAAACAGCCCCAACCGCTACATCACTAGCATCGCACATGAGCTCAAAAGGGATACTCCAATTAGGAGCGGTGATAATGGGAGTGGTTGTCAACTTGAACTTTAGCAATTCAAAGGCTCTTATGCAATCATCATTGAAGTGAGACTTGGCATCTTTCTCCAGAAGCTTGCAAAATAGGTTCACCTCTTTAGAGAAATCCTTGATGAAACACTGGTAAAACCCCCCGTGGCCTAAGAAACTCTGCACGCCTTTCACCGAAGTTAGAGGTGGAAGTTTAGAGATCACCTCAATCTTTGCCTTGTCGACTTCAATGCCATTCTTTGAGATCTTGTGTCCAAGGACAATGCGTTCCTCGACCATGAAATGACACTTCTCCCACTTTAGCACCAAATTCGTTTCTTCACATCTTGCCAATACTTTATCCATATTTGCCAAGCAATCATCAAAGGAATCCCCAACCACCGAGAAGTCATCCATGAAAACTTCAAGGTAGTCCTCTACCATGTCCGTGAAGATCGCCATCATACTCCTTTGAAAAGTCGCTGGTGCATTACATAAACTAAATGGCATCCGCTTGAAAGCGAACGTACCATAGGGACATGTAAAAGTGGTCTTCTCTTGATCCTTCGGAGCGATGAGGATTTGGTTGTAGCCCGAATATTCATCTAGAAAGCAATAGAAAGCACAGTCGGCCAACCTATCAAGCATTTGGTCAAGGAAAGGAAGTGGAAAATGATCTTTGTGACTTTGTTTAGCTTGCGATAGTCCATTCACACTCTCCACCCGGTCACTATTCTTGTGGGAATCATCTAATTCTTTTCACTGGTGACCACCGTCATGCCCCCATTATTCGGGACACATTACACTGGAGAAGTCCACGAACTATCGAAAATGGGGTAGACAACCCCGGCATCCAACCACTTGATAATCTCTTTTTTGACCACTTCTTGCATAGCCTCATTGAGTCTCCTTTGATGTTCAATAGATGGTTTGGCATCTTCCTCCAAGTTAATCTTATGCATGCAAAATGCGGGACTAATTTCCCAAATATCCGCCAAAGTCCACCCAATAGCCTTCTTTCTCTCGTGTAGCACCGCCAATGTAGAGTTAACCTGCACATTAGTCAAACAAGAGAAAAGAATAACCGATAAAGTAGAACAAGGGCCAAGAAATTCATACCAAAGATGTGGAGGCAATGGCTTCAACTCCAAGGTAGGAGGCTCTTCAATTGAAGTATTTGTAGGAGGAGTTTTCCTATTTTCAAGATCCAAAGAAAGTTTCTGGGGTGCATAATTGTTCGACCCCATTCCTTGCAAAGAATTTACACATTCCAGGAAGCCATCGATCTCGCCTTCATCAAAGTTGAGGAAGACGGCCTCCAACATATCACCCACATTGATCGTGACACTTGTATCATCAACAATCACATCGGTCACCAAGCCCACAAAAGAACACACTTGATTGCTATTAGGCTGCCGCATAGATTTGCACACGTGGAATACCACCTTTTCATCACCTACTCAGAAAGTGAGTTCTCCGGCTTTCACATAAACAAGAGCCTTCCCCGTAGCAAGAAAAGGTCTTCCAAGAATAATCGGCACCTCATAGTCCACGTCACAATCAAGAATGACAAAATTCGCCGGAAGAATGAATTTATCAACACGAACTAATACATCTTCAATCACTCCTAAAGGTTTCTTCATGGTATGATCGGCCATTTGTAATCTCATAGATGTGGGTCTTAGTTGCCTAATTCCCAAAGTCTTGAAAACCGAATAGGGCATCAGATTGATACTTGGCCCAAGATCATAAAAAGCTTTAGCAAACTCGGCATTTCCAATGGTACAAGGGATTGCGAAAGCACCGGGATCTTTCAATTTATGAGCCAATGAATGCACAATTGCACTCACTTGATGAGTGACTTTGATAGTTTCAAAATTCATCGACCGCTTCTTTCTTACCAAATCCTTCATAAACTTTGCATAACTGGGCATTTGTTCTAAAGCTTCAACTAATGGCACATTGATCGAGAGACTATTCATCATGTCAATGAACTTTTTGAATTGATTCTCGCCATTTTTCTTGGCAAGCCATTGAGGATATGGAGGAGGAGGCTTAGACAATGGTGCCTTAGCCTTTTGAACTACCAGCTCCGGTGTGTCAGTAACGTGATCCCTAGACGGGTTCACTTCCTCTTGAGTCTCTTCCACATTGTCATCAATATCAATCCGAACTTCATCATTTGATTGCATCACATTGCTCGGGGCCTCTTCTTCTTGTACCACTTGCTCATTATTCACAAGTTTCCTTTGACTTGAGGTGGGTGCATTCCCACCTCTTCCATTTCTTGTAGTAACGGCCATGGCATGCCCCGTATTGTTCCCACCCTTTGGGTTCACCACTGTGTCACTTGGTAGTGCCCCCTTAGGAAGAGAATTTAGAGCTTGAGAGATTTTCCCCATTTGCACTTCTAAGTTGCAGATCGATGTATTGCGGGAGGCAAGTTGAGCATCAGAATCGGTATTCTTCTACATCATTTGCTTGAACATGTTCTCAATACGCCTCATTTCATTGTTAGAAGAACTAGGACCATGGGAAGGATAAGGAGGCAGGTTGCTCGGTTATTGATACATCGGGGGCCTTTGACCCGACCCCGGTTGCCTTGAATTATTGTTCCATCCGCCTTGATTGTTACCTCCCCAATTACCTTGATTATTTCCAATCCAATTTCCTTGATTGTTGTTATTATGCCAATTCCCTTGATTGTTTCCACCACTCCAATTACCTTGGTTGTTAGAATTCCAATTGTCTTGATAGTTTTAAGGTCGCCATTGTTGTTGATTTGGGCCTTGGAAATTTTTTGGTTGCTCTTGAAAGTTGTTCACATATTGCACCTCCTCTTCTTGGTCATTGTAAGAATCATCTTGATCAAACCCACTATCTTCTTGCACAAAATTGTCCACTCGTTGTTGCACTTGTGGACCCTTGGTTTTCCGTTTGTTCACCATCATGTTTACTCCCTCCATGGCATTGACTTGCCTAGGATTTTGCACTTGCTGAAGTTGAGCCTTTACTAGTTGACTCATGGTGGTAGTCGATTCTGCTATGGCTTGCTCGTGGTCATGCAACTCTTTGTGGAGGTGAATCACGTTGGGATCACCTTGTGGAACATTAGCCCGATATTGCCATGTTGATGATGTGTCCACCATTTCATCTAAGATCTCACACGCCTCCGCATAAGGAGTAGTCAAGAAGTTCTCACTGGCATGTTGATTCAATACACATTGGTTGGTTGTGTTGATCCCACGGTAGAAAGTTTGTTGAATCATGTTCTCCGTCATATCATTTTTGGAAAATTCTTTAACCATTGTTATATATCGCTCCCATATCTCGTGAAGAGGTTCATTAGGCTCTTACTTGAATGCTAGAATCTCATTCTATTGTAGCCATGCGCCCTGGAGAGAAGTACTTAGAAATAAACTTTTTCGCCAATTCATCCCAAGTGTGAATAGAATGGTTCGGCAAACGTTCCAACCAATCTAAAGCTTTCCCTCGTAAAGAGAAGGGAAAAATCCTTAGCCTCAAAGCTTCCTCGGAGACATTTGTTTGTTTACTCCCCCAACACGTGTCCACAAACCCCTTCAAATGTTTGCATGCATTTTGACCTGGAGCACTAGTGAAGAAGCCTCGTTGCTCTAGCAAAGTGAGTATTACATTGGTTATTTGAAAGTTGCCCGCCCTAATATGGGGAGGGACTATTGCGCTTACATATCCTTCATTGGGCAACACCTGGTGTGGAGCCGCTCGTGGTGGAGGTGGGGGTGGAACGGGCACATTGTCATGAGGTACTCGGCCTCTTCTATTGGCTTGAGGTTCAAGAGGAACATCATCCACTTGATCATCATCAATGTCCACATCCCCAAGGCAATATTTCCGAGCTCATTGTTTGTCATGGTTGCACCTACAATTTCTCAACATGTTAGTAGCTCGGAAGGAAAAGAAGATATTCCAAAAACACACCCAAATATATAGCTTACACCGTTTTTAACACTCCGGCAACGGCGCCAAAAATTGACTATCGCACATAATGCACACCTTAAAACAAGGTATGAAATGGTCGATTGTAATTATTGTAACCCAACGACAAGTCGGGATCGAATCCACAGGGAGCTAGATGGGATTTAGGAGTATATATTCTAATGCGTGGATTTGAACTATCTTAATTTGCACTTCCACAAAATGGTTTTGTTGCTATTTCTATTTTAAAGCTAAAGATTGCAAAGTAAAGAAATAATACTAGGATAATTATTTTTGTTTTTTTTAAAGTTTGTAAAAAGCCTAAGGCTATGGCCAACACCTAGGTGTTCGCCAAATGGGATAAAAATATTAATGCTTGTTTTGCTGATCGAGGTGTGTTATAGCTATCAACTCTCAATTACCCACTCAATACCTCTCGATTAGAGAGTGATTTTTCTCAATTTGGCTTTCTCAAGCCCAAAAGAGCATCGCACAAAACGGTTGATAAAAGCTCAAGTCGGGTTATTACTATCTCTAGGTTGAACCCTTTAATTGGGTTAATCAATCTCTCAATTGACCCAATTTCTTGTTAGCCAAGTTTTCCTAGACTAAGTCTCTCTTTCTCAAGTAGAGACTAAATCAAATAGGCATGAACTAATATTTAAACCATTAATTCCACAAATTAAAACATGAACAAGGCTAAATAATAAACACCTAATCATAAACAAGCACTAAATTAGATACCCATAAGGTTTATACACTAAGGTTGGGTCACAACCCTAGTAAAAACCTAACTACTCATGCATTGAAGAAATAGAAGAAGAAATACTAATTAAACTCATATTGTAAACTTGAAATGATAAAATCTATCATAAAATACTCCAAAATACAAAACATTTCCAAAAGAGGCAAAGAAAAAAGGATATAGGACTTGCTGATGTCAAAAGTTAACCTAATTTTAAGAAACTCGTCTATTCATACAAAGCCAAAAATTTCGCACAAAGATGCCCATCGGGAGGTTCTGCGGCCGCACAATTCTATGTGCGGTCCGCAGAATTCTTCATCTTGCAGGAGCTGGGATTCTACGGCCGCACACAAATCTGAACTACGGCTGCGAGGCAACATTTTTGCAGTCCGCAGATTTAGCACTCCGGCCGCAACCTTTTCTTCTGCGGTACGCACCTTTATTTCTGCGGCCGCAAGGCAATTCTTCTGCGGCGGCACAATTCTTGTGCGGTCAGCAATTCTGAGGGATTGGAACTTGGAAATTTGCACACCATCTAAAGTTGATCTTAAGCTCTTCTTTTGCAGCCGCACAATTCCTGTGCGGTCCGCACTTTGCTAGAAAGCCTGCTGCGATTTCCTTTGTTGTTTGCGGCCGTAGATGGAATTCTGCGGTCCGCACTTTGTAAGCTTCTGTGCCTTTTATTCCCTTGTATTTAGATTACTCCTTTTTTAGTCGGATTTCACCTTGGGAGTTCAACTGCCAACATTCCTGCAATTTTGCACGTTTCATCAGTTTGGGGAACACAATTCAATGCTTTTTAGACTAAAACAAAAGCTAAAAGGAGCTAATAAGTAGTCAAAAACCTCACTTATCAACAAAGTTAGGCAAGACATTTACCTCAATTCGGCCAATCAATACTCAAATTAGCTTTTTCCTTTACAAATTCACCTCTGCTCGGCTCAATCTAGCCAAAGACGACTTAAATACATCAAACAACGCAAAAGAGAAAACTATTTCAATTAACAAAGCTATGATCTTTATACAATTACTAAAAAGTCAACCCCGGGCCCGCCAAGTCAAAACCCAGGTCCAAGGGTAGGTCTTGACTACCCATAGCCCCACGAGTCCATATACGTGTTTTGTTTCCAAATCCGAGTCCAATTCGATTCTCAAATCCCAAATTTTCATTTTTCAAAACTTTGACAAAATCCCCAAATTTTTTCCTTAGATTCTCATGAATTTGATGTTAAAATCCTTCCACAAAATCGCCTCCCATCGAGGTTTGGGTTCAAAAAAAGATAAAATGAAGCTAAGTTTCGGAATACTCAGCTATAAGCAAGCTGCAGATGCACATTTGCCACACTGGGTTCACAAATGCAAACTCGCAAAGGCGAAGCTTGAACAGTTTTGATGCCTTCGCAAATGCGACAGAATATGTCGCTAATGCGGACACTTGTCTTCGCAAAAACTACCAGTTTGTCGCAAAAGCAACCCTACCTAGCCCAGGCCTTCATCGCAAATGTGATACAGAGTTCGCAAATGCAAACTCTACAGGCTTCGCAAATGTGATCCCTTCCCCAGCAGCGCAGGTTCGCAAATGCAAGGACTACCTTGCAAATGCAATAGTTGCATTTGCAACAAAAACATCGCAAATGTGATAGAACCAATACCAGCACTCAATAATTTAACAAAATCAATCTGAAACAAATTCGAAACTCACCCGAGCCCCGGAGGCTCCAAACCAAACACCCACACCAGTCCAAAAACATAACACGAACTCGCTCGCGCGATCAAAATACCAAAATAACCCCTAGAAGCACGAATCGGATGCCAAAACGCATGAGAATCACAATGAACTTCAAGAACTTCTAGAATCGCAACCAAGCGTCCGAACCATATCAAATCAACTCCAAATGACACCGAATTTTGCAGGAAAATTTCATATGACGAAACGGACCTATTTCAAGTCCAGAAATCAAAATCTAAACCCAATAGCCATAAAGTCAAACCATGGTCAAACTTAGGAAAATTCTAAACCTTCAAATTTCCAACTTCCGCCAAATGATGTTGAAACCTCTTAAGTACATCCAAATGCAAATTCGGGCATACGCCAAGTCCACAATCACCATCGGGGCCTACCAGAACCATCAAAACTCTGATCAGAGGTCAAATACTCAAAAGTCAAACTTTGGTCAATTCTTTCAACTTCGAGCTTCTCAAATAAGAGTCACTCCTTAAAATAATTTCCAAACCACTCAAAAACCCGAGCCGATGATGCACGCAAGTCATAATACACTTTGTAACGTTACTCATGAACTCAAACTGTCAAACCGGACGCAATTGCTCGAAATGACCAGTCGGATCGTTACTCGACGCCAAAACGGTGAAAAAAATAAGAAGAAATGAACATTACGACTATTTATACAGAGAAATGTACTTTAAGAAAAGCACAGCATGCGGAGAACTATGAAAATGGAGTTTAATTTAAAAGTGAAGTAAAAACCAAAAAAAATTAGGCCATCCCAAAAAAGAGCAACAAATTATAAAGTTAGTAGTTGTGTTTAAACCATAGTTCGAGGTCATTATCGGTAGTCAGAATTTCCAATCCATCTTATAAGCTATGACAGCTATGTGAAATTGTTTTCTCATGTTTGATTGTCAGATAATATTTTCTCAAGAAAAAAAATTCTCAAAAAGAATATTTTTCATCAAAAGTTGTGAATACATAATTTTTGTCCTACGAAAATATTCCTACAAAATAAATGCAATTAAAAGCAATGTGGCTATTTTCGCAAAGATTTAAAGAAAGAAAGAAAAGGCCATTAAGCTAAATCGAATCGGGCAACTGTTCTTTAAGCCCAACTTTAGGTCGGTTCGAAACCCATCATGATCCCCCCTCGAACGACCCCTAAAGAAACCTTTCACCCTCGATCTCAGCCGTCGACCGCCCCTCGATCCAACGGTTCGAAACCCATCTCGACCTTCCCCCTCGACTGAACCCTAAAGATGCCTTTCGCCATCGATCTCAGCCGTCGATCGCCCCTCGATCCGACGATTCGAAACCCATCTCGACCTTCCCCCTCGAACAAAACCCAGAGATGCCATTCGTCTCTCCTGCCCTAGATCCCAGCCACTACTCGCCCCCGATTCGACGGTTCGAAACCCATCTCGACCCTCCCCCCCCCCGAACAAACCCCACAGACGCCCTTCATCTCTCCTGCCCTCAATCCCAGCCACTGCTCGCTCCCGATTCGTCGGTTCAAAACCCATCTCGACCCTCCCCTCAAAAAACCCTAGAAACACCCCTCATCTCCCTCGTCCTCGATCTCAGCCATCGATCGCCCCTCGACCCAACGGCTCAGAATTCGTCTCTCACCTTGATCCGATGGTTTGGGGTCGAAATGGAGACCGGCCTTAATTGATAGGCAGACCCATTAGTCTCGATATAGTAAGTGTATGCTTAGGCGGGTTAAGGGGTTTTGTATTTAAAAAGATAATTAAACTCTAAGGGGGCCTTAGTAGTAAAAACAAAAGGAGAGGGCTCAGAAAAGAAAGATTTAACCGCCAAAAGTGCAGCTGGCATTTTTCAGTTACAAAATATTCCCTCCCCTCTGACAATCCAGATTTCACGCTGAATATTCCCTCCCTTAACAGACCCTATCTCATTTTTTTAACACCTAGCATATATACACTCCTCTGGATAGAATTTAGGGGAGGCATAGATACACACGAATTCTCTGAAAAGTTCAGGAGTTTCTCTTAATTTTTCACACTGATTTCAAAAAGTTAACACTCTGAAAATTCCATCAAGGTTTTCACAAGTTGTTTCTCTATTTTGATTTGCTATTCCACTTCTGTTTTCTTCAACATTGCATAGAGCTATTGGAAAAATCTGTTGTAGGCACTCTGCTGGTTTAGCCAAGACTTGAGGTTGTTCTTTTGTTTTGCTGTTGCCGATCCTGTTGAGCTCACTCGTTAGTTGTTTTTCTTAGCCTCTACTTGGCTAGTTCTGGTTCATCTATAAGCAGATAGGTATGTAAAGATTTTATCTGTAATTCTCCTTTGAGGTACATAAAATGATGAGTAAATTTCATGACCATGCCTACCTTTATGAGCTTATAATATTCTTTGCAAGTTTTTATTTGTATTTTTCTGTTAACGGCACTGTCTGATTTGAGTTAAAACCTAAAATGTAATTGCTTGTTGTTTCGAATACTCTATCTGCTGCTCCATTGCTCGGTCATTACTGTTTGGTTATGTTTAAATGCTATACTGAGTGAAGGTTACTCAGCCTTTGATCTGGACCGTAGCTCGATAGTCGTCCAGTTAAGCAGTCATGTTTTGAGGGACATCGGTGAAGCTAAAATCAGTCAGCCTCGAGCTCGATCACTGATTGATAAAATTCGAGGACTGAAAGAATCTACGCAGAAGTGTAGGCGGTAGGGCTTCGATCCGGAGCCCATAGTCCTCAAGCTCGATCATCGGTTGATCAAATTTGAGGATTGAAAAGCCCATGCAGAAGTGTATATGGTTTGGCTTCGATCAGGAGCCCATCATCACTTCAGTTGGCCCCCATAAAGGAATTTAGTATGGGCCATCGACACCAATTAATTTAAACTGAGGCCAGCAGATTAAAACCGAGGCCAGCAGATTAACCGAGGCCAGCAGATCAAAACCGAGGCCAGCAGATCAAACCGAGGCCAACAGATGCTTTGAAGGGCCTCATGTCCAGCCCGAGTAGGCTCGTGCTCGTTCGGCCCCAACATAACAAAATTGCAACATAACACTTAGAATTATAACCCTTTCAGTTTAATTCAGTGAATGGATCCGCCAAGAATACCAAGGCACACCCTACCAAGAATTCTTACAAGTTATGGTCTTATAGTGAATTACTGAGTAATTGGAAAAACACATCTCTAAAATATAGTAGTTTGCTTTAGGCGCGTTTAAATAAATCATCATGACTATGGGTACGGTTCCCGTGGCATAGTCAATGATACGTAAAACCCAATTCAAGTATGCGTCTCACGTGACTTGACCACAACTTCAAAGGATAATAAAAATAAATATGTTGTAAATTGCGGGTGCATCTCACGTGACGCGATTCGAAATGTGTACAAAAAAAATAAGTGCGCGACATCGCGACTTATTTAGATAAACTCCATAAATCTTAAAAAGCAATTAAAAGCGGTGAAAAGTTAAAAATGCACAATAGCTTCAAAATATGTAATAAACTAGATAATTAGGCCAAGTGTTAACTGTTGAGCGACCGTGCTAAAACCACGGAGTCCGGGAATGTCTAACACCTTCTCCCGGGTAAACAAAATTCCTTACCCGGTCTTCTGTGTTGACCACAAATAGAGTCAAATTTCCTCGATTTGGAATTTTAAAATAAACCGGTGACTTGGGACACCATAATAATTATCCCAAGTGGAGACTCTAAATAAATAAATAATCCCATTTCGAATAATTTTATTTTAATAGGACAAACTCCCCTATTCCATATCCCTCGGGAAAAAGGAGGTGTGACAGCTCTGGCGACTCTGCTGGGGATCGAACCTAGAATCTCTGGTTAACAGTTCAAAATTCGAGCATAGAATAATTGTTATACTTGGCTTTTGTTTATTAGCTGATTCTTTACGTGTTTTGAGCCTAATGTACTAAATGCCGCTTTTTACCGCTTTGATATTCTGTGAACTGTATATATAAACTGTTACGAAATCCCTACTTCTCTCTGAGTCTTCTAATCATCTGGGAATCGCACGCTAGCGTGGCTTCTTTTCTGTTAAAGCGTCATATCCCTAAAGTTAGAACGAGGATCAGATCAGTTACAAAACCAGATGGCCTTTTGGTTCCCGGTACGTTGCCCCCCCTCCCCGGCTCGAGTTGTCCGCTCGGGTAAGCCAGGTCTAGAACAACATACCCCAGGGTTCAAACATAGAACAACATAGCCTCATGCCGAATCCCTAGTAGGAACGTTTGTTTGCATCACGTGCATTTGACTTTGGGGACTCAACACAAGGGTTGGGTCCGTCTAGGTTAGGTGTATCCAAAATTAAAAGACCATCCTGATGCATTTTTACGTGTTACTTGTGCATTTATTTGTTTTGGCTCGCATGTTGACTGGCGTTTAGAGTGAAAAATATAAATAATAATCAAGAAAAACCAAGAGTGAGGTATGTGGGGGAAAATCACCCGGTTCTTTAAAATTTAGGTTTTTGAAAATCCCGAAACTCTGCCGAAATTTTGAAAAACAAAAAGCAAAAGAAAAGTCATTTCATAAGTCAATATTTTCGAAAGCCAAGTTTTTCTGTTTGTGTCAAAACTAACCAAACTACGCGGGTCTGATTCTCACCGGATGTAAGATACATAGACAAACCTCATCGGTTCCGGCCCCCAATTTTAAAAAAATCTAAGACAAAAAAAAAATACTTTCCTTCAATTCCTTGTTCATAAGTCTTTCCTTAGAAAGTCCCAAATAAAAAAAATTAAACCCAAAAGAATATTTCTACCTTTTTTTAGCAGTCTTTTTCCCAAAAATTCAAAAAAAAATCAAAAATCCAAAAAAAAAATATTTTCGTCTTTAGAAGCCTTTCTTTCGAAAATTTTAAAAAAAAAACAAAAACAAAACGAAATTAAAAGAAAATTTTAAAAATTTAAATTAAAAATAGAAAAATCTCCTTGTTAGGAGCTTTCATGAAGAAGAGTAAGAGTTAGTTTATTTACTTTATTCTTGATCTTTCTGAACTACGTAATGATCTAATTCATGCGGCGTCATGATACGTAGGCAATCCCCATCGGATTCGATCATAGCCATAAACAAATCGAGTGAAAAGAAAAATAATAAACCGAAAAAAAAATTGAGTTGAAAAAAAAAGAGTGAAAAGAAAAGAGATACACTGCGGAAAAGGATTAGTTAAGGCTGAGATGAAACACACAACCATTCAAGCCCATAATGGAAGCGTTTAACTGTGTAGGTGCATTGCATCCCAAGGTGCGATTTTCTATATGTTAAATGTCTCAAAACTAACAAGGTTGTGTGTGCAAATTAGCCAGGCGTTGTTCAGGTGGTTGGTTTTGTTGGTAATCTGATTTCTCATCCATACTTCACAAGATTCAAAGGCAGGGTTCCTATGGCCTCTGAAAGTCATCTACGGATTATCGATCCTGAGGATAGCCCGACATCGGCTATTCCATAACCAGAATCAGCAGCTGCTGAAGAAAATAGGATGTTGCGTCTCCGTATTTTGGAAATGTGGGACGCCTGGTCTAATGGTAGGGAACCGCCGAGTGCAATTCTTGGGTTCCCTGAGTTGATCCAAGGGCCAGGTAGGGCTTCCAACGTCCCTGTGCCCAACCCGTTCATCCCATGCGGATACCCTCCAACGCCGTCTAACGGTCCTGGCATGCCTTTTGTGGTTCGCCCCCAGGCACCGTCCTCAAAAGCACCACCAGCAAGGTCCTCTGCAGCACCGGTTTGCACCGCAACCCAATGAACTATACCACGGCCATATATTGAGCCTCCAACATTCACCTTTCAGGGTCCACAGTTTCAACCAGAAATAACATATGTGACCCCATACTCATTTACTCATCCACCACAATATGACTTTTCGGTGGAGCAAGAAAAAGTTGTCAAGAATCCCAAGCAAGAGGAAATGGCACGGAACATGAAAAGCTTGGAGCAGAGCTTAAAGAGTATGCTGGGCCTAAGCGGCCAAAAGAGCGTCACTTACGCCGACTTGTGCATGTTTCCCCATGTCCACTTGCCAGCTGGCTTCAAGATTCCAAAATTTAAAAAGTACGACGGGCACGGAGACCCGATTGCTCACCTGAAATGATACTGTAACCAGCTGAGGGGCGTTGGTGGAAAGGAGGAGTTGTTAATGGCCTGCTTTCGAGAAAGTCTCACCGAAATTGCTTCTGAGTGGTACATCGATCAAGAGATTACTCATTGGCACGTGTGGGATGATTTTGCCCAAGATTTTGTCTGCCAGTTCCAATATAATGTGGACATCGCTCCCGACAGAATCTCTTTATCCAATTTGAAAAAGAAAATAGCAGAAAGCTTTCGTGAATATGCTGTCAAATGGCGCGAACAAGCCGCCAGGGTAAAGCCTCCGATGGACGAAGCTCAAATGGTTACGGTCTTCCTACAGGCCCAAGAAGCGGATTACTTTCAGAACATGATGTCTGCTATGGGTAGACCGTTCGCTGAGGCTATCAAAATCGGAGAGATGGTCGAAAATGGTTTGAAAACGGGCCGAATCTTGATCCAGGCTGCCTTTAAGGCCACATCACAGGCCGTTCAAAATGGTTGCGAGGGGGGGGGAGGGGAGGGGTGGTTCGATAAACAAAAACTAGAGAAAAGAGGGAGCCATGATAGCTTCGAGCTCGAGGGAGGCCCGCAGGTCATTCAACCAATCATATATGCTTCCTAAGGTCCACAACACTATTATCCCCATCAAGATGTTTCTTATGCCATGGCACCGCCTCCCTATGCGGTGATGAACGCGCAACCTTACACGCGGCCATAATATTATACACAAAATCAAGCTCCACCTCCCAGAAATACCCATCCCTACCAAGATTCATATAATCCCTAACCAAATGTTCCCAAATACAATCCTCGCTAAGAAAGCCCCTCAGAAGGAATAAGTTCACCCCTATTGGTGAATCATATTCAAGTTTGTTTTAAAAGCTAATCAGGCTAGGTCTGCTGCAGCCAATGGCACCGAACCGGCCAAATCCCCAGCCCCCCTCGCACCAAGCTGATGCTAGATGTGAATACCACTCAGTGGGACATGATACTGAAGATTGTTGGACTCTCAAAAGAGCAGTGGAGGACCTCATTGAGGCCAAGTTAATAGTTCTCATGGATGAAGAGGCCCCTAATATGACGAACAATCCTCTGCCTACTCACACCAATGGGCCAATAGTTGGAATGATCTGTGATGATGGGGAATTTGATTCGGCACTGAAGGCCATTGCAGCCATTGCCGAGACAGAAGAAAAGCCAAAAAACAGTCGCTAAACCTGAAAATTTCTCTGTCAGATGGGAGCCTGGGTAGCCGATCTTGCTATCTTTTCTGCGTCTGGATTATTTCAGGGTGTAATCTGGATGTTTTACTTTATTGTCTTACTTTCTGATGTAAACCCTTCTATCTTTAAAAAAAATAAAAAAAATAAAAATTAAATTAATTAATATTTCATTGTCTAGGAATGTCTCTTTTCTCAATCTTGTAACTTTTCTTATTCTCTTTTCATTTCTGTTAATGCAGATTTTAAGGACATGACATGCTTGCGGACTTCATGCCCAGATCATTGAACGCTGTCAGACCCCAAAATAATGAATCAAGAAACAGAATGTTTGGAAGACAAGGCTTGTTAGAAAATACATAGAAAATTGGACGAAGTTGAGATTCCCTCTTTTCGGATCATTGTTGAAGCCGGGATTGAGGATAAAGATTGGGTCCAGAACCGATTGGAATAATTGACACTGATTAATGAAAATCGATTACCCACAGTTTGCCACAGGCAGTTGTATCCACAAAGAATGGCCTGTGTCTACAACAAGAAAGTGAGGCCTAGAAAATTTGAAGTGGGCCAGCTCGTTCTGAGACGTATTCTCCCAAATCATGAAGAAGTTAAAGGAAAATTTGCTCCAAATTGAAAAGGTCCATATATCATAAGAAAATATTGCCAAAGGGAGCACTGTATTTGGGATATACGGGGAGAAATGATCCCGAAACAACTGTCAATGCAGATGCAGTCAAAAGGTATTATGTTTGACCTCCTTTTCACAACACTAACGTTCTCTGATTGGGATGACGAAGGCTTTTATTCTTGCTACCCAAACACTATCAACCCTTTGCAAACCCTTTGAGTCGGTTACCTTTTCTTTGATTACCCTCTTTGGAACTTGAAAGCGTTATTGAAAAGAAAAAGAAAAAAAACAGAAAAAAATTAGAGACAAAAGAAAATGAAATGAAAAATGAAAAAAAAAAGGAAGAAAAAAAATAGAAAATAAGAAAAAACAAAAGAAAAAGAAACAAAAACAAAACAAAACAAAAGAAAAACGAAACAAAAATCCAAACAAGTGCATGTTGGTTTGAACTACGTTTGAATTGATTCCGAAAGGATACGTAGGCAGCCTCTCTCTGGGGTTCAGTCACACCGAAATAAAAATCCACACTCCCCAAAAGTTGAAACTGGGGGAGATGTTATAATGGTTCGGCGACAGTTTCGCTTGAAAGGTTCCAAAGTTGTAATTCAATCCAAATCTTTTGTACCCAAATCCTTTTCAAGACTTTCCGATCAATCAACAAAAATGTCCAAAGAATTGGAGGATACAGTCACTTGGATCTGAGGTAACCGAAATGAGAGAAATAAAATGAGAGAGTCTTATTGGTGAAAACCCTCATGGGCACCATAGTGCAACAGTGAGCAGAGAAAATGAAATGAGAGAGTCTTATTAGTGAAAACCCACAAAGGGCACTATAAGGCGATGGTGAGAAGAGAAATGAGAGAGGTCAGCTAAGAAAACCACAAAGGGTACTACTGATCGAAAAAAGGATTCTCACAGCCATTGACATCACAAGTCCTAGGCAAAGTTTTTCGGTTTCGAGGCAAAAGTTGTGATGAATTGCTGAGAGTCGGACAGTTTACACAGATCAGGCATTCAATCCAAAAAACATGTCATGTTCATTGAAGTCGGCATGCACTCCAGATAAGTCCTTCTTTCCTTCCCCGGAAGGGATACCTAATGCCTAAATTCATTGTCCATTCCATTGTTTGTTTTTCTTTGAATCCCTTTTGGTCTAACTCTGTTCCAAAATTAAGGCAAAGAAGGTATAGCAAGACTGAGTTATAGGGTTCTCGTTTGATATAAGCTAACGTGTAAAAAAGGCACCCAACCTTGGCAGGGGCATCAAGTTAATCCCGACTGGCCATGGTGGCTGATGCTTTGAAATCAAGACTCTCGAAAGAAAGAAGTAAAATTGAAGTGCCTATAAGGGCGAAAGTGAAGTTGAAAGGTTGAGTCTCGCGTGACTAACCTATCTTGGTAAGGTTGAAAAGCTCAAAATGTCCAAGTGCTCTGGTTAAAACTAGAGGAAAGAAATCGAATACCCACAAAGGCGAGATAAAATTGAAAAAGGGTAGGTCCCATGCGACCGACCGTTATGGTAAATTTTGAAAAAGCAAAGGTTCTCCGGGGCCAGAAATGCAATTAATATCCAAGAAACAACTAATTGCATTTTGAAGTTGTCATCAATGATCCGGTCAATATCAAGTGATTGAAACACGCAAGGCCGCAAAACCAACCACCGTTTCAAGCTGACAAACTGTTCTTTGTTTGAAAAACAGAAACAGGTGCAACCCAAAGACAACCTTGCGAGAAGCAGGTGCAACCAAAAAGAAACTGTGTGGGAGCTAGAAACAGCTCTGCAATAGCAACAACTCCAAAATGGAAGTCTTCTCCAAATCCTTTCCCGCATTTTATATATTAAAAAAATGATGAAAATAAATACAAAGAAAAGAAAGAAAATTCAAAATCATGGTAGTATAGGGTCTCCAATCCCTAACTGCTCTTTCCAACATAGGGTTCTACTCCCTCATTGATTTTATTTTAGACATAGGGTCTCCACTCCCTAGTCTCTTTTCCAACATAGGGTCTCCACTCTCTAGTTGATTTTATTTAGACATAGGGTCTCCACTCCCTAGTCTCTTTACAACATAGGGTCTCCATTCCCTTGTTGATTTTATCTTAGACATAGGGTCTCCACTCCCTAGTCTTCTTTTCCAACATAGAGTATCCACTCCTTAGTCGATTTTATTTTAGACACAGAGTCTCCACTCCCTAGTATCTTTCCAACATAGGGTCTCCACTCTGTAGTTGATTTATTTTAGACATTGGGTCTCCACTCCCTAGTCTTGTTTTCCAACATAGGGTCTCCACTCCCTAGTTGATTTTATTTTAGACATAGGGTCTCCATTCCCTAGTCTCTTTCCAACATAGAGTCTCCACCCCCTAGTTGATTTCATTTTAGACATAGGGTCTCCACTCCATAATCCCTTTTCCAACATAAGGTCTCCACTCCCTAGTTGATTTCCAACATAAGGTCTCCACTCCCTAGTTGATTTATCTTAGACATAGAGTCTCCACTCCCTACTCTCCTTTTCCAACATAGAGTCTCCATTCCCTAATTGATTTCATTTCAGACATAGGGTCTCCACTCCCTAGTTGATTTTATTTTAGATATAAGGTCTCCACTTCCTAGTTGATTTTATTTTAGACATAAGGTCTCCACTCCCTAGTCTCTCTCCAACATAGGGTCTCCACTCCTTAGTTGATTTAATTTTAGACATAGGGTCTCCACTCCCTAGTCCCTTGTCCAACATAGGGTCTCCATTCCCTAGTCGATTTATCTTAGACATAGGGTCTCCACTCCCTAGTCTCTTTTCCAACATAGGGTCTTCACTTTCTAGTAGATTTTATTTTAGAGATAGGGTCTCCACTCCCTAGTCTCTTTTCCAACATAGGGTCTTCATTCCCTAGTTGATTTTATTTTAGACATAGGGTCTCCACTCCCTAGTCTCTTTCCAACGTAGGGTATCCACTCCCTAGTTGATTTTATTTTGGACATAGGGTCTCCACTCCCTAGTATCTTTTCCAGCATAAAGGTCTCCACTTCCTAGTTGATTTTATTTTAGACATAGGGTCTCCACTCCCTAGTCTCTTTCCGACATAGGGTCTCCACTCCCTAGTTGATTTTATTTTAGACATAGGGTCTCCATTCCCTAGTCTTCTTTTCCAACATAGGGTTTTCACTCCCTAGTTGAGGCATCATTTTAACAATCAGAGAAAGCCATTCCCAAAGAATCAAGTTTTCACCGGGTATAACATTCCCGACCTTTATTGCTTTCAATAATGAAGTAGCATAGAGTTTGGTCACAAATAACTCACGAAATTTTTTCTAGTGAAAACTGGGGCAAAAACAATTTCGTTCATTTGTTTATTTTGGTGTTTGAGCAGGTTTTACCTTGAGGCACAGGGTTCGAGATGACCAGAAGAAGAAGTTTCAACCCAGAATAAGAAAGAAAAGAAAAGAGTTGAGTCCAAAATGCAGAAGCAAGTAGACGTGTAACGTTCAAGACATGACTAAAGACACGAGCATTGCAGTCCCTGCTTTGATCCAAAAAAAAGCTGTAGAAGAATGAACTAGTACTTACAGCCAGCAAGCATTAAGATTCAGATTAGAGTCTGCATAAAGAACCAGTCAAGACTAAAGATCAAGCTTCAAAAGACATATAGATAGGAATCTTGTAACTCATAGCTGATAGGCTTTTTTAGTTTCTTTTCATTTTGATTTTGGTGTAATAAGGAGTTCGACAGCAGCAACAGTAGCAACAGCAGTGAAATCACAGCTTTCGGTAGTCCCAGCTACCAAAACTTCCAGAACTACACTGACCTGATTCCTTTATAGCCAAGGATATGTAGGCAACCTTTGAAGTAAGGTTCGGTCAAATATTTCCAAATGCTTCCCACGGAGTGTCAAACAGGCAAAAATTGCTCGTAATTGCTCACTTTATCTTTGCCCGAAAACTCTGCATGTTCTCGAGCAAAGAGGGGCAACAGTGAGCACGTAATTTTTGCCCTACGAAAATATTCTTACAAAATAAATGCAATTAAAAGCAATGTGTCTATTTCTGCAAAGATTTAGAGAAAGAAAGAAAAGGCTATTAAGCTAAATCGAATCGGGCCATTGTTTTTTAAGCCCAACTTCTGGTCTGTTCGAAACCCATCTCGAAACCCCCTCAAACGAACCCTAAAGACGCCTTTCGCCCTAGATCTCAGCTGTCGATCGCCCCTCGATCCGACAGTTCGAAACCCATCTCGACCTTCCCCCTCGAACGAACCCTAAAGATGCCTTTCACCGTCGATCTCAGTCGTCGATCGCCCCTCGATCCGACGGTTCAAAACCTATCTCGACCTTCCCCCTCGAACAAAACCCAGAGACGCCCTTGGACTCTCCTGCCCTCGATCCCAGCCATTGCTCGCCCCCGATTCGACGGTTCGAAACCCATCTCGACCCTCCCCTCGAACAAACCTCAAAGACGCCGTTCGTCTCTGCTGCCCTCGATCCCAGCCATTTCTCACCCCCGATTCAACAGTTCGAAACCCATCTCGACCCTCTCCCGAATAAACCCTAGAAACGCCCCTCATCTCCCTCGTCCTCGATCTCAGCCATCGATCACCCCTCGACCCAACGGCTCGAAATTCGTCTCTCACCTCGATCGGATGGTTTGGGGTCGAAATGATGACCGGCCTTAGTTGATAGGCAGACCCATTAGTCTCGATTTAGTAAGTGTATACTTAGGCGGGTTAAGGGGGTTGTATTTGAAATGATAATTAAACTCTAAGGGGCCTTAGTAGTAAAAACAAAAGAAGAGGCTCAGAAAAGAAAGATTTAACCGCCAAAAGTGCAGCTGGCATTTTTCAGTTACAAAATATTCCCTCCCCTCTGAAAATCCAAATTTTTCACGCTAAATATTCCCTCCCCTGAAAGACCCTCTCTCATTTTTTTAACACCTAGCATATATACACTACTCTGGATAGAATTTAGGGGAGGCATAGATACACACGAATTCTCTGAAAAGTTCAGGAGTTTCTCTTCATTTTTCACACTGATATCAAAAAGATAACACTCTGAAAATTCCATCAAGGTTTTCACAAGTTGTTTCTCTGTTTTGATTTGCTATTCAACTTCTGTTTTCTTCAACATTGCATAGAGCTATTGGAAAAATCTGTTGTTGTCACTCTGCTGGTTTAGCCAAGACTTGAGGTTGTTCTTCTGTTTTGCTGTTGCCGATCCTGTTGAGCTCACTCGTTAGTTGTTTTTCTTAGACTCTACTTGGCTAGTTCCGGTTCATCTATAAGCAGATAGGTATGTAAAGATTTTACCTGTAATTCTTCTTTGAGGTACATAAAATGATGAGTAAATTTCACGACCATGCCTACCTTTATGAGCTTATAATATTCTTTGCAAGTTTCTATTTGTATTGTTTTGTTAAAGGCACTGTCTGATTTGAGTTAAAACTTAAAATGTAATTGCTTGTTCTTTCGAAGACTCTATCTGCTGCTCCATTGCTCGGTCATTACTGTTTGGTTATGTTTAAATGCTATACTGAGTAAAGGTTACTCAGCCTTTGATCTGGACTGTAGCTCGATAATCGTCCAGTTAAGCAGTCATGTTTTGAGGGACATCGGTGAAGCTAAAATCAGTCAGCCCTCGAGCTCGATCACTAATTGATCAAATTCGAGGATTGAAAGAATCTACGCAGAAGTGTAGGCGGTATGGCTTCGATCCGGAGCACATAGTCCTCAAGCTCGATCACCGGTTGATCAAATTTGAGGATTGAAAAGCCTATGCAAAAGTGTATACGGTTTGGCTTCGATTAGGAGCCCATCATCACTTCAGTTGGCCCCCCTAAAGGAATTTGATAGGGGCCATCGACACCAATTAATTTAAACCGAGGCCGGCAGATTAAAATCGAGGCCAGCAGATTAACCGAGGCCAGCAGATTAACCGAGGCCAGCAAATTAAAACCGAGGCCAGCAGATTAACCGAGGCCAGTAGATTAAAACCGAGGCCAGCAGATCAACATAACAAAAATTTAACCTAACACTTAGAATTATAACCCTTTCAGTTTAATTCAGTGGATGGATCCGCCAAGAATACCAAGGCAGACCCTACCAAGAATTCTCGCAAGTTATGGCCTTACAGTGAATTAGTGAGTTATTAGAAAAACACATCTCTCAAATATCGTAGTTTGCATTAGGCGCGTTTAAATAAATCATCATGACTATGGATACGGTTCCCGTGGCATAGTCAATGATACGTAAAACCCAATTCAAGTGCGCATCTCACGTGACTTGACCACAACTTCAAAGGATAATAAAAATAAACACGTTGTAAATTGCGGGTGAATCTCACGTGACGCGATTCGCAGTGTGTAACAAAACAATAAGTGTGCGACATCGCGACTTATTCAGATAAACTCCATAAATCTTAAAAAGCGATTAAAAGCGGTTAAAAGTTAAAAATGCACAATAAGTTCAAAATATGTAATAAACCAGATAATTAGGCCAAGTGTTAACTGTTGAGCGACCGTGCTAAAACCACGGAATCCGGGAATGCCTAACACCTTCTCCCGGGTTAACAAAATTCCTTACACGGTCTTCTGTGTTCGCAGACCACAAATAGATTCAAATTTCCTCGATTTGGGATTTAAAAATAAACCGGTGACTTGGGACACCATAATATTTATCCCAAGTGGCGATTCTAAATAAATAAATAATCTCATTTCGAATAATGTCATTTAATTAGAAAAACTCCCTTATTCCCTATCCCTCGAGAAAAATGAAGTGTGACAAAAGGTGAAAGTTAATTATTTCCACTTTAGGGTGAAAGTTATTTTCCTTCCCAAATATTTCAACTCGTATAACTTCATATCATTGGTCCACATAATACTTAGACATTATTATTAAATATGAATACTCAAAAAATTCATTAAAATACGATTCAATTGCTAATATGAATATCAATCTCTATTAAGAAAAATCTCTTAACCAAACACCAAATAATATGTTTCTTAAAATATTTATTTAGAAAAAAAGTCATTTTCTAAACACATTTTTCAGAAAATATTTTCTGTCGTACCAAATCATGTTTGTTTTTCTGCTTATATCATAAGGGTGAAAAGTGGTCCAGGCCAGGCTCGGGACCGCGGTCCTCGTGGGCCGGTCCAAATGGGCCTGGGCCCTAGTGGTGCAAAAGCCCGTGATGGGCCGGTCCATCCACCAAGCCCACGAAGCCCGGGACCGTTTGGCCCGGGACCGCCAAGCGGGCCTGGTTCGGGCCTAGCCGGCCTAACAGGCCTGGGCCGAGCCCAACGGCTAATTTTTTTTTAAAAAAAAAATGACCAACGGCTAGATTTTAAGATTTTTAAAATCTAGCCGTTCGGCCAATTTTTGACCGTTTTACTTTCAGAAAAATAGCCATTTGGCCCCCAAACTTTGTTTTAACCCCAAACTTTTTATAAATACACTTTTTACCTATTCTCAACTATAAATACCCCCTCATTCTTTCATTTTTACTCACAAATTCTCTCAATCTCTCTCAATATCTCTCTAATTTTCTTCCATAATTGCTTACTTTGTTATTCCAATTTCGTGAAAAATTATCAAGTTGGTGAATTGAAGTATTTAAGTCTTCAAGTCTTCAACGATATTCAATTTTCAAGAAGTTGTTCATCAATTCGGTAAACTCGTTTCAACTCTTTAAGTTTTAATATTGTTGTTCTGTTTGTTTTATATGTGGCTTTTTCTTTGAAAAAAATGTTTGGTGGTAAGGGTAAGGGAAAATCAAAAATTGGTGAATCTAGTCGCCAAGCTACTACTCCTCCCCTTGTTACCCGTCCTCCTCCACCTGTTATTCTAGATAGTGATAACCCTTGTTTTCAATTTTCGGATAGTCAATTTTGCCATAATGTTACACCGGGTCATCAATTAGATAAAGAAATTATGAACGCTCTTTATCCTAATCAAACTATATTCGAAATTGATGCTGAAAATGATGATTTAGATGAAACCCAATTGGATTTAGATGATACACCTACTAGTCCTATTAATAACCCAACTGATGTCCCGGTGTAACATTATGGCAAAATTGACTATCCGAAAATTGAAAACAAGGGTTATCACTATCTAGAATAACAGGTGGAGGAGG
>MCJB01013215.1:114422-184804 GCA_002018475.1 Nicotiana obtusifolia | reverse complement strand
TACATTAAGAGAAATTGAATGTAACAAGATAAGTAGGTGGTAAAAGGCAACAAGTAGGTGGTAAATGCAAAAAGAAATATAACTTCGGCCTAATAAGTCCACAGTTTTTATATAGTGAAAAAATAACTTCAGCTTGAAAAGCCAAAGTTTTCACATAATCAAATTGAAAGACTTCATTTACTATTTGTAAATGCAAAAGTAACTTTTCAGGTCATTTACTATATGGTCAGATAAATTAAATGTAAGATGAAGTAGGTGGTAAAAGACAAAAAGTAGCTGGTAAATACAAAAAAGATAAGTTTCAAATTAAAAAATACCAAAACATCCTGAAGTTTTGTCCTGCAGTCTGCAGTTTATCAATGTGTTTTTCCCTAAAAACTTCAGACTAAACATGCTGAAGTTATTTAGTTCATTTGCTAAAACTTCAGATTGAACATGCTGAAGTTTTGTCCTACAGTACGTGTCACGACCCAAAATCCCAACCCGGTCGTGATGGCGCCTCTCATAAATACAAGGCTAGCCAATTAAAACAAAACTTCATTTAACGCAATAAATTTAATGAGAGAACATCACAACACAGTTTTAATAGCAGTTAACTGCGGAAAAACATAGTAAACCATCCCGATTCAACAGCCCAAACCGGGGTGTCACAAAGTCTTGAGCAACTAATGAAAATCCTAATAATAAGATTACTATTACAATATCTTTGGCACAATTGTTTGAATATAGTGGAAACAACAAGATAAAAGAGATACGGGGCTGCAGACGCCAACAGCTACCTCGTAGTCTTTGAATCGCCGCCCTGACAGTAATAATCAATGTCTCGGAGCGGAACCGATAAAGCCTGAATCTGCACACATGGTGCAGGGAGTAATGTTAGTACTTCCAACTCAGTGAGTAATAATTATAAATAACATCTGAAAGTAAGAAAACACATAAGACGTAAAGCAATCCACAACGAAATAGTACGTAAATATTCAAGCACATAACATGAAGTAAAGGAAAACAACAATACCAGCACAACAGAATACATTACATAGCATAACTCTCGTGGCGGCGTGCCACCCGATTCCATGGGTACCCTGCGCTCACTGTGGGGGGTGCAGACTCTGGGAGGGGCTTCTTACGGCCCAAGCGCAATATCTCGTGACGGTGTGTCACCCGATCCATTCACATCACATCTCGTGGCGGCGTGCCACCCGATCCCATTTACATCATTTAAAATGTCATTTAAAGTTCAAAAACCGAGTTCAAGTAATGATTCAAAACAGTGAGGAAACAGTGATAAATACCCCTGAAGGGTTTACATAACCGGCACGAGGCCCAAATATGGCAATCAGCCCAATTCGTGATGATATCAAATAAGTTTCAATCAAATATATATAGTAAAAATCATCAATCGGGACGGACCAAGTCACCATCCCCAATAGTAAACGACCCCACGCTCATCATCGAGCGCGTGCCTCACCTCAATATAGCACTACGATGTGCAATCCGAGGTTTCAAACCCTCAGGACATCATTTACAATCATTACTCACCTCAAACCGGCTAAATCCTTAGCCCACGACACCCTTGCCCTTTGAATTGGCCTCCACGTGCGTCGAATCTATCCAAATTCAAAAAGAATACCGTGAGCTATGGGCCTCCCCCAGAATCAACTCTCGGAGCCCATCCACATTGGGTACACAAATCCGACCCTACATCCTCAACACTCCATCATCACCGATGGTCACATCTTTAGCATCATTACGCTGGACTCTGTCCTTAAGGACAAGCAAATGGGGATCGTCATACTGAAGCTCCCTGATGCGATCGTATAACGAAGACCAAGAAACCACGCAAGCCAACACCCGATTGGATTCCGAGATGTCTAATCTCACAAACCTATTGGCCAAGGTCTGGACATCGACTGCGAGAGGTCTCTCTCCAACTGGAATGTATGCTAAACTCCCCATGCTCACTGCCTTTCGGCTCAAAGCATCTGCCACCACGTTGGCCTTTCCCTGATGGTATAGTATAGTAATATCGTAATCCTTAAGCAATTCCAGCCATCTCCGCAGCCTTAAATTTAGATCTTTTTGCTTGAACAGATGTTGAAGGCTACGGTGATCAGTAAATACCTCACAAGATACGCCATACAAGTAATGCCTCCAAATCTTTAAAGCATGAACTATGGCAGCCAGCTCGAAATCATGCACGGGGTAGTTCTTCTCATGAGGCTTCAACTGACGAGAAGCATAAGCAATAATTCTACCCTCCTGCATTAGTACACAACCGATCCCAATTCTGAGGCATCACAATACACGATATACGAACCTGAGGCTGATGGTAGAACCAATACTGGAGCTGTGGTTAAGGCTGTCTTGAGTTTTTGAAAGCTCTCCTCACACTTGTCCGACCATACAAATGGAACACCCTTCTGGGTCAATTTGGTCAAGGGCGATGCGATGGATGAGAATCCTTGAACAAACCAGCGGTAATAGCCTGCCAACCCAAGAAAGCTACGAATCTCTATGACAGAGGATGGTCTAGGCCAACTTTGAACTGCCTCTATCTTCTTTGGATCAACCTGTATACCCTCGCTGGACACTACGTGTCCTAAGAAAGCCACTGAATTGAGCCTAAACTCGCACTTAGAGAATTTTGCATAAAGCTTCTCCTCTCTCAATCTCTGTAATACAACATGCAAATGTTCTGCGTGCTCTTCCTGATTACGCGAGTACACTATAATATCATCTATGAACAGCACCATGAACGAATCTAGATAAGGCCGAAATACATTGTTCATTAACTGCATGAACACTGCTGGGGCATTGGTTAGCCCGAGAGATATAACAAGAAACTCATAGTGGCCATATCTAGTCCGGAAAGCAATCTTAAGAATATCTGCATCCCTGATCTTTAACTGGTGATATCCTGAACGGAGATCAATCTTAGAGAACACTCGTGCTCCCTGAAGCTGGTCAAATAAATCATCGATGCGAGGCAAAGGATATTTGTTCTTGATTGTTACCTTGTTCAATTTCCTATAATCGATGCACATTCTCATCGTGCCATCTTTCTTTTTCACAAATAGAACTGGTGCACCCCAAGGTGACACACTAGGCCGAATGAACCCCTTATCTAGGAGTTCCTGAAGTTGCTCTTTCAACTCCTTCAACTCTGCTGGTGCCATACGATACGGTGGAATAGAGATGGGCTGAGTGCCCGGCACAGGTCAATGCCAAAATCAATATCCCTGTCCGGTGGCATGCCCGGCAGGTCTGCAGGAAATACATCAGGAAAATCCCGCACAACTGGAACAGAATCGATCCTTAGAGTCTCAGCTCCAACATCCCTCACAAAAGCTAGGTATGCAAGGCAACCCTTCCTAACCATATGCTGGGCTTTCAAGTATGATATCGCCCTACTAGGAATATATTAGTCACGCCACGCCACTCGATCCGCGGCACACCCGGCATAGCCAAAGTAACTCTCTTAACATGACAGTCTAAAATAGCACGACATGGAGATAGCCAATCCATGCCCAAAATGACATCAAAATCTACCATGCTTAGTAGCAATAGATCCACTTGGGTCTTCAGACCCCCAATAGTTACTACACACGACCGATACACACGGTCTACAACAACAGTGTCGCCCACCGGGGTAGACACATGAACAGGTAAAGCAAGAAACTCACGGGGCATACCCAAATATTGAGAAAATTATGAGGACACATATGAATAAGTGGAACCGGGATCAAATAATACAGAGGCATCTTTGCGGCAGACTGATACAATACCTGTAATAACGGCATCTGAAGCACTGGCATCTGTCCTGCCTGGGATAGCATAGAATCGGGCCTGGCCACCACCTGCTCGACCTCCCCCTCTTGGGCGGCCTCTAGCTGCCTGACCTCTACCCCTAACTGGCTGGGCGGGTAGTGAGGTAACTGGATCAGCAGTCGAGGGTTGACCCCTCTGTTGGGACGATCTAGCACCACGATGAGGACAATACCTCCGCATGTGGCCCATCTCGCTACACTCATAACAATTCACTAGTGCACTAGCAAATGCAATCGGCCTAGAAGGACCCTGGGCTGACGGAGCATGAGCTGGAAGGGCATTGAGTGATGACTGGCCCTGTTGCAATCCATGATAACCACGACCTGCAGATGCCCCACTATACCCTGGGCGGACTGGCTGAGCAGCCTGAAGGAACGACCTCTACCTTGCTGAAACTGGCCTCTCGAAGGAGTACCACTGTAACTACCCGATCCTCAAGGCCTCTTAGCCTCCCTCTCCTCTCGCTCCTGACGGCGAACCGTCTCTATCTCGCGAGCTATATCGACCACTTCCTTGAAAGTAGCACCCAATACTCTCTCCCTGGTCATAAGAATACGGAGATGATAGTTAAGGCCATCCACAAACCTCCTGATCCTTTCACGATCAGTTGGAACCATCCAGACAACGTGTCGAGCCAACTCAGAAAATCTTGACTCATACTGCGACACAGTCATATCCCCCTGTAGCAGCCATTCGAACTGCCTACGCAGCTCCTTCCTGCGAGACTGAGTCACATACTTCTCCAAGAAAAGCGCGGAGAACTGCTGCCAAGTAAGGGGCGCTGCATCAACCGGCCTATGCCTCTCATACGCCTCCCACCAATTAAAGGCAGCTCCCGTAAACTGAAAGGTGGTGAATGCCACACCGCTAGACTCAAGAATCCCGGCTATCCGGAGCATTCGCTGACACTTATCAAGAAAACCCTGGGCATCCTCGCCCTCAGCACCACTGAATGACGGAGGCTGGAGTCTGCCAAACCTCTCAAGGCGACGCTGCTCATCATCTGGCATAACTGGCAGTATGAATTCCTAAGCTGGTGTAGCTGGCTGAGCTGGAGGTGCCCCCGGCATCTGAAGTCCCTGCACTACCTGCTCAGGCGTACGGGCAACTGGAGTCTGATTGCCTCCCCTGGCCTGCGAAGTAGTTGCGGCTGTTGTGGCTGAAACCGCCTGAGCCAGGCCAATGCATACAGATAATATCTGAGCCAAGGTCTCCTGAAGACCTGGAATAGCGGCAGGCACAGCTGGTGCCTGAATTGGTGCTGCTGGAGCCTGTTCCTGAGCTGGGGCAGCTGGTGAATTGACAGATGCTGCCCTCGCTGCTCTGCCTCTACCACGACCACGACCGCGTCTCCGGCCTCTGGTGGCCTCAGTGGGTGGCACTGGTGGTCGTCCACCTCGTCTGGTAGTTCACGGCCTCACCATCTGTGAGAGAATAGGATAGCAGAAGTTTTAGTACTCCGATCAACAAGTTCGCACGATAAGAGTTTCAAGAATATGGAATTTTCCTAAAAAGGTTGTGCAGCCTCTCGAAGATATAACAGACGTCTCCGTATCGATCTGCGAGACTCTACTAAACCCGCTCATGACTCGTGAGACCTATGTAACCTAGGCTCTGATACCAAGCTATCACGACCCAAAATCCCAACCTGGTCGTGATGGCGCCTCTCATAAAGACAAGGCCAGCCAATTAAAACTAAACTTCATTTAAAGCAATAAATTTAACGAGAGAACATCACAACACATTTTTAATAGCAGTTAATTGCGGAAAAACATAGTGAACCATCTCGACTCAACAGCTCGAACCAGGGTGTCACGAAGTCATGAGCAACTAATAAAAATCCTAATAATAAGATAACTATTACAATATCTTTGGCACAATTGTTTGAATATAGTGGAAACAACAAGATAAAAGAGATACGGGGCTGCAGACGCCAACAGCTACCTCGTAGTCTCTGAATCGCCGCCCTGACAGTAATAATCAATGTCTCGGAGCGGAACCGATAAAGCCTGAATCTGCACACATGGTGCAGGGAGTAATGTTAGTACTTCCAACTCAGTGAGTAATAATTATAAATAACATCTGAAAATAAGAAAACACATAAGACGTATAGCAATCCACAACGAAATAGTACATAAATATTTAAGCACATAACATGAAGTAAAGGAAAACAACAATACCAGCACAACAGAATACATTACATAGCATGACTCTCGTGGCGGCGTGCCACCCGATCTCATGGGTACCCTGCGCTCAATGTGGGGGGTGCCGACTTAGGGAGTGGTTCTTACGGCCCAAGTGCAATATCTCGTGACGGCGTATCACCCGATCCATTCACATCACATCTCGTGGCGGCGTGCCACCCGATCCCATTTACATCATTTAAAATGTCATTTAAATTTCAAAAATCGAGTTCACATAATGATTCAAAACAGTGAGGGAACAGTGATAAATACCCCTGAAGGGTTTACATAACCGGCATGAGGCCCAAATATGGCGATCAGCCCAATTCGTGATGATATCAAATAAGTTTCAATCAAATATATGCAGTAAAAATCATCAATCGGGACAAACCAAGTCACAATCCCCAATAGTAAACGACCCCACGCTCATCATCGAGCGCGTGCCTCACCTCAATATAGCACTACGATATGCAATCTGGGGTTTCAAACCCTCAGAACATCATTTACAGTCATTACTCACCTCAAACCAGCTAAATCCTTAGCCCACGACGCCCTTGCCCTTTGAATTGGCCTCCACGTGCGTCGAATCTATCCAAATTAAAAACAATTATGTCACGATATGATAAGGGGACAAAGCCCACGCGTAATCAATCAAAATTACTAAGAAATACCGAAATTACCAAAACCCGAGCCCCGGGCCCACTTCTCAAAATTCAGAAATTTTCACCTCCATGGGTTCCTTATCTTCCCACGAGTTCAACCATACAAGATTTATCGAATTCCGACATCGGTTCGACCTTCAAGTCTTAAAATCTAAGCTTAGGGTTTTTCTATAATTTCCCCAACTTAATCACAATCATAAGCAAGAATAGCAGTAGGTTTGGGTAATTTGCCCAAGTTTAAGTCTAGAACACTTACCCCGATGTTTTCCCTTGGGAATCTTCCAAGAATTGCCCCCAATACTTGCTTCGACCCGAGCTCTATAGCTCCAACAATGTTCAAGATGGTCAACACTCTTCCTCTTGAGAATTTGTCCAAGAAATGTCCTTTGGATGTTGTTTTAAGGTTGATTTGTTGTGATTTTATGGTGTTTGGAGGTGTTTCTCTATGGGTATCGAAAATGGGTCTTGCATGGAAAATGGACACTGATTTTCTATTTATGAAGGAGCCAAAAATCAAGACAAAAACACCCCTGTCCTGCCCTATATGCGATCGCATATCTGTCGCAGAACAGATATGCGGTCCGCATATTTGACGTGGCCACCGCAAAAGTGGCCCTAGCCTTCACCGCAATTTCAACATGAAGCATGGTTTGCGATCCGCATTTCAGGTTTGTGGTCCACATTTCAACCGCACTCTCGGCGTAGATTTTTGTCCAAAAATTCTGTCTCAGCTTGCGGTCTCGATTTCAGATATGCGGTCCGCATTCCTACCGCATTTCTGACCTGAACTTTTCCCAGGAACCTGCCTGGGTTTGCGATCTCATTGTGAGATATGCGGTCCGCATTCTCGCATCTGGTTTTCCTGCAACTTTCTTTTCCAACGACGAATTAGTCCGTTTAACCATCCAAAACTCACCCGAGGCCTCTGGACCCTTAGCTAAACATGCCAACCTATCCCATAACACTATTTGAACGTGTTCCAACCTTTGGAACGTTCTAAACAACCTATCAACACCAATTTGCGTCGGATTCAAGTCTAAGGATCCAAAAATCTTCTAAATCGCTCTTTTGATCTAAACCCAACCGAACCACGTCCGAATGACCTGAAATTTTGCACACAAGTCACAAATCACATATCAAAGCTACAGCAACTTTCGGAATTCACATCCGAGCCCTCTAACTCATAAGTCAACATCCGGTTGACTTTCACAACTTAAACCTTCTTGAAAGAGACTAAGTGTCTCATTTCTTACCCAATCTACTCTGAATGCAAACCATTCAACGTGATTACATAAAACACAGGTAACGAAGCATAAATAAAGCAGAAATGGGGAAAACGGTGCGGTAACTCACGAGACAACTAGCTGGGTCGTTACAGTACGTAATTTTCTATTGAGTTTTTGCTTATCCATGCTAAAGTTTTTTTGATCATTTTCTAACACTTCACACTAAACATGCTGAAGCTAAAACTTCATGCTAATGTAGCATGAAGTTGTATCACATTGAAGCTAAAACTTCATGCTAATGGATGCTGAAGTTATTTAGTTCATTTGCTAAAACTTCATACCAAAACATGCTGAAGTTTTATCCTACAGTCGACAGTTTTGTCATGAGTTTTATCCGAAACTTCAGTCTAAACAAGCAGATTTTTTAGTTCATTTGCTAAAACTTCAGACTAAACATGCTTAAGTTTTTGCCCTACAGTATGTAATTTTCTAATGAGTTTTTGCTAATGCGTGCTGAAGTTAAACATGCTGAAGTTTCACAAAACATTCTTAATTTCATGATAAAAGAGACAACAATATTTGATACAATCCAAAATAACTTCAGGCTAATTAACACGTGGAGAACAAAAATTTAAAAGATAGACATCACATAATTCACAAAAAATAATGTATATTCACAAATCCAATTTTTCTTTCACTTACATCATTGAAAAAGATAACAAAAAAATTGTTTTTCATTGACAATTTATTCTCTATCGAAAAAATTCACATAGAGTGTCTTCATATTCTCTGTAGTCTTCTTTTAGGAAGTAAGGTTTATGTCCCCCTCCATTACTGTATTTTTCTTTGATTAATAAAAAACTATATATTTTCAAAAAAAAAAGTATTCTCCATAGTCATGTCCTAGTTGCTCTTCTCAAGTTTCATAACCTGTCACGACCCCAACTTCCCTCCGTAGGATGTCGTGATGGCACCTAGTACCTAAGACTAAATAAGCCTAACAATTTGCGGAATAACTAAATAATAAACTAAACTCCAATCTCAACACATGAAATATAAATAGAAACTGCGATATAAATAATTACAACTCCCAAAACCCGGTGGAAATAAGTCACAAGCTTCTAAGAGAAAATACTGAGTGTCTCTATACATCAAGTCTAAAGATAATAAGGGAAACAACATAATAATGATAGAGGGGGACTCCGAGGTCTACGGACGCTGGCAGCTATACCTTGAAGTCTTCACGTGCAGTCCAGTATCTAGTCTGGTGGGAAGAACCTAGATCTGCAAAAAAAGATGAGCAGAAGTGTAGTATGAGTACACCACAACGGCACCCAATAAGTGCCAAGTCTAACCTCGATAGAGTAGTGACGAGGTCAGGTCAAGGCCCTACTAGTTTAAAAGATAAGCAAGGCAGAAGATGTAATAATATTTTGAAATGACTGAGAATTTAAACAACGAGAAGTTTCAGAAAATAACAGCACAGCAAATAGAGGTAAACAACAGGGGCGCTCCCGAGGTACCGCCTCGTAGTCCCAAATGTAAATATGCACGTGATACGCTCAAATTACACCTCAATAATTAGTAAGCGATCGATGTCAAATATAGTAACCCAACAAGGTTGGGGTCGAATCCCACAGGGAATAGGTGTGAAAGCTCACTTATTTAGTATGATATTTTACGATAGTCTTAATTCTTTTAAATGATTGCGATTGAGAAAAGAAACAAATATGATCTGTATCGATGGATAATAGTGATTTTCGAATAATAATTATAATAATTAAATAAACCAAGGTTGTGTTTCCTTTAATGGATTGTTATGTTAACGAAATGTTATATATATATTTCTAATGGTAAAATCTCATGATATGTAGTAGCATCTAGATTTACCACCCAATATTTTCCAATAAATAGGTAATATTATTCTCTCTTTGATTTTCCCAAATATAAGAGAGTTACAGATTTAAAACCAGCAATTTCTACCAAATGAAGAAAACTTATTCCTAAGCAAATTCATCAAGCAAGGTTTAAAGCCTTGAGTCTTTGTCATTTACTTCTACCAAATTCTCACCAACTTTTCCAAGCAAGGTAAAAATGAATTGGCTTTTGTTACTGTTTGCAACCAATAACAACAATTGAAGATTAAGAAGTAAATAAATATCACTTTACCATTAGATTGATAACAACATTAAACATTCATTTACATAATATCCATCAAGGTCACACAACCTCAGTATGAGAAACTTAGCTACTCATCTTAAATAATGAAAACAACAGAAGATAAAGAAACATAGAAGGTAATAAAACATACAGAGGTAAGAAAATGTTTTTAACCTTCAAAGCCTTCAGCAAAAATTACAAAGTAATCAATCCTCAACCCTAATATCTGTTGTTCTGACAAAAGTAGCGGCTCCCAATAGGTCTGACACTGACACAAAACCCTAATAAGCCTATTTATAGAGGTCCAAAAGTCGAGGTGGGTCCAGAAGTCCACTGCTGTCGAGGTTGAAAAGCGAATCGCTTTCCTGTCGCGAACAGGTTTGCGGTTCGCGAATCATGTCGCGAATTTACCCTGAGAGTACTGTCCAAGTTCGCGACCCAAAAAGTGCAATTCGCGGTTCGCATGCTTAGTTTGCGGTTCGCGAACTCATCGCGAAATGGCCCTAAGGTTTCTGTCCAAGTTCGCGATTCAGAAGTGCAAATTCGCGATTCGCATACTCATTTCGCGGTTCGCGAACTCATCGCGAAATAGCCTAGAAGTCACTGCCTGAGTTCGCGACCATTTTCTTCATTTTCGCGATTCGCTTAATGGTTTCGCAATGTCGCTTTCTCATTCGCGACCCTCTTTTCCTTCTTCCTTGAATTTAATTGATCTCTTAACTTATTTTCCGACCTTTTGGTACCTCATGCCAGTTTACTGAAAATGTACTAAAATCAAGAAAAAATTAGTAGATTTTGTTAGTGAAACAAGTTAAAGTCTAAGCAAGTAATATGTAAATGTGCCGAATTACCTGGCACATTAGATGTCGACTCTTCGGGCTGAGCTGGACTTCTTGCGCAAGGAAAATGATAAAACACTCGACCAGCTGGGGCAGCAACTTGACCGAATAAATCAATTCTGATCCGCATTAAGCGAGGCCAAGGCAGAAACCAGTGAATGGAGAGCTAAGGCTGATCTGCTGACTTCGGAAAAGGAGACCCTCCGAGCTCGCGTAGTCCCTTTGGAAAAACAAGTTTCGGAGGCGCAAGAGAAAATTGGGACTCTGACTAAGAGCACCGATACACTTCAGTCCCAAGTCGAGATGCTCATTTCGGATCGTGATGTTCTAGTCAACGAGCTGCAATCGGCAAAATCCGAGATTGCCACATCTAAAGCTGGTGCCGATGATCTGATAGCTCAATACAGGGCCGATTCTGGTTGAGTATGCCAAGTGCCAAACCTGTCTTTCCCTTCTTGAGGAGTTACAAGCTCGAGGTTTCGATCTATCCACCAAAGTCGATGATGCAGCAAAGATTGAAGTCGATGCTAGAAAGCGGGCCTTCCCTGAAGAAGATGATTCCGAGAATTCTGATTGATGCCGTCTGTTGTAAAATATGTCTTTCTAGGATTCTCATTTTTTTGTAACACACTTTGTATTGTATAAAAGAATTTCCCTTTTTTGTTTGATTATGTTCTGAAATTTCCAATTTGCAAACTTTCCTGTCTCCCAGGCTTAGTTAAGACTTAGCTTATTTCTCAGTAGATTTCTCCTTTCATGGCCAATTGGATAAGGCCTAAGCCTCGAAAGGGGGTCAAGGTTTTCCTTGATAGGTCTTATTCTTTTTCGAATTTTATTAATTCGACATGGCCTTGGCCCGTTAAGAAATCGGAGTTCTATCTTAACGGATTTCAGCTCGATTCGGCCTTAGCCTTTTACGAATTCAGATTTGCCTTAATAGGTCTTACTTTCCTTCGATTTTCATTAACTCAATAAACCCTTGGCCTTTTAAGGAATTGGGGTTTGCCTTGATCAGTCTTTCCCTTCTTCGAGTTTTACTTGGTTCGGCCTTAGCCTTTTATGAGTTGGGATTTGCCTTAACAGGTCTTACTTCCCTTCGATTTTCGTATAAAGTTCTAAACAATGATAATTTCTGATCATGTAATAAAACTTGAAGGGGCCCTTGGGCTCGGAGACAGGATATTGGTGCTGAAAAGCTTTCATTAGAATTTAGGTGCTTGTACAATTTGCTTAGGGGGTAGATCAGTCTATTCGGGCACGGTACTTTCGACCGTTTGACCCTTACATTGATTCCTAACGATCTACGGGAAGTTCCCCCGAATTGAAATGACCAAACAATGGATCGAAATAGATAAGCGATCTTCTGATAATCATGGTCGATCGAAGTTGTGTACCAAATATTATTATCTTCGATGAGCGACTGATCTAGGTTAGTACGATTACTGGTTGCCTCATTCAAAACCTTGCCGTAAAACCCAATTTGGGACAAAACCGGTCGAAGGGAAAATGAGTGCAACACGTGCTTTTAGTTCTAATGTCATGCGCTTCCTGGTTCGAGACAGCCTCGTTCAATACCTGCAGGTGTTAGCAAAACAAACAAACAAAAAAAATGCAAATTTCATACCTTAACAATAGTATCGCTTTAGGTGACTTATATTCAAATTGTTTGGCAGCTGTTTGCCCTCCATGGTTCCGAGCTTATAAGATCCCTTTCATGTGACCTTCAAGATGGTATAGGGCCCTTCCTAGTTTGGTCCTAACTTTTCGTCATTTGGATTTCGAGTGTTGAGTGTGACTCTTCTTAGCACCAGGTCTCCGATGTTGAAGTGTCGAAGATGGGTTCTCCGGTTATAATACCTTTCAATATTTTGTTTTTGGACCGCCATTCGAACAAGGGCTGCTTCACTTCTTTCGTCCAACAATTCCAGATTGATGTTCATAGCTTCTCTATTTGATTCTTCGGTTGCGCATCAGAACCTGACACTCGATTCGCCTACCTCGACTGGTATTAAAGCCTCCGCTCCGTATGCTAGAGAGAAAGGAGTGGCCCCGGTGCTGGTTTTCTCGGTTGTGCGATAAGCCCATAGAACCTCGGGGAGTATTTCTTTCCATTTTCCCTTTGCGTCGGTCAACCTTTTCTTCAAGTTTCGTATTATGGTTTTGTTGGTTGACTCAGCTTGTCCGTTGCCACTGGGGTGATAGGGCGTCGATAAGATCCTCTTGATCCTATTGTCTTCGAAGAACTTTGTCACTTTACTGCCGATGAACTACTTGCCGTTATCGCACACGATTTCTGATGGCATCCCAAATCGGCATATGATATGGTCCCAAATAAAGTCGATCACCTCCTTTTCTCTAACTTTTTCGTAAGCCTGTGATTCAATCCATTTGGAAAAGTAGTCAGTCATAAAAAGAATAAATTGAGCTTTACCTGGCGAATAAGGGAGAGGGTCAATGATATCCATTCCCCATTTCATGAACGGCCATGGCAACAAAACCGAATGCAGTGTCTCTCCGGGTTGGTGGATCATCGGTGCATGCCTTTGGCACTTGTTGCACTTGCGAACAAATTCTTTCGCATCTTTCTCCATATCGATCCAGTAATAGCTGACTCGAATTATTTGTTGAACCAAGGATTCGAAACCGGAGTGATTCCCACATGAGCCTTCATGTATTTCTCTTAAAATATACTCGGTGTCTCCTGATCCAAGGCATATTGCGAGGGGGCCTCCGAACGTCCTTCTGAATAGGGTCCCATCATCGGATAAATAGAACCGGGCTGCTTTTGTGCGTAATGCTCTCGATTCTTTGGGGTCCGAAGGGAGTTTTCCTGAGCTGAGATATTCTATATACTTGTTCCTCCAATCCCAGGTCAAGCTTGTCGAATTGATTTCGGCATGGCCTTCCTCCACCACTGACCTCAAGAGTTGTACAACTTTTTCGGACACAATTTCCTCGTCTTCGACCGACGATCCTAGGTTGGCGAGGGCGTCGGCCTCACTGTTTTGTTCCCGAGATATTTGCTGCAAAGTCCATTCTTTAAATCTGTGCAACGTGACTTGAAGCTTATCCAAATACCTCTGTATTCGCCCTTCTCTGACTTCGAAAGTTCTGTTTACTTGATTGACCACGAGGAGGGAATCGCATTTGGCTTTGATTATCTTCGCTCCCAGACTTTTGGCCAGTTCTAAACCTGCAACATTAGCTTCATACTCCGCTTCGTTGTTAGTGAACTTTACAGTCTTGATAGACTGCTGAATAGTGTTTCCGGTTGGAGGTTTTAATACGATACCAAGCCCCGATCCTTTTGAATTCGAGGCACCGTGTGTGAACAGGGTCCACACTCCCAAAGGAGTACCCGATTTGGTCATTAATTCCCTTTCAACCTCGGGAATTAGTAACGGTGCAAAATCGGCGACAAAATCTGCCAATACATGAGATTTGATCGAGGTTCGGAGGCAATATTCGATATCGTACCCGCTTATTTCGATGGCCTACTTGGCCAATCGGCCGAATAGCTCGGGCTTATGCATTATATTTCTCAGGGGGTAAGTTGTTACTACACATATAGGATGGCACTGGAAGTAGGGTTTTAGCTTTCTAGAGGCACTCAACAAAGCGAGTGCTAATTTTTCTAGATGCGGGTATCTAGTCTCCGCTTCTCCTAAGGTTCTACTGATGTAATAAATAGGAAATTGCGTACCTTGCTCTTCTCGGACCAGGACCCCACTCACCGCTACTTCTGAAACGGCAAGGTAGAGGTATAATTGTTCACCCGTTTTTGGCGTATGCAGCAAAGGTGGGCTAGAAAGATACCTCTTGAGTTCTTCTAACGTGCGCTGGCATTTCGGACTCCACGAGAAATCGTTCTTCTTTTTCAGCAAATTGAAAAATCGGTGACTTCTATCGGAAGACCTTGAAATGAACCGGCCTAAAGCAGCTATCCGACCTGTCAGCTTTTGTACAGTCTTTACACTGTCTACGATTGTAATGTCTTTGATAACTTTGATCTTCTCGGGGTTAATTTCTATTCCTCGATTCGAAACCATGAAACCAAGGAATTTTCCCAAGCCCACTCCAAATGCGCACTTCTCCGGGTTTAACTTCATGTTGTACTGTTTCAGTATATCGAACGTTCCCTGCAAATGGCTCAAATGGTCCTTTTCTCGCAGGGACTTAACTAACATATCATCAATGTAAACTTCCATTGTTTTTCCTCATTATTTTTTGAACATTTTATTTACTAGGCGTTGATAAGTAGCCCCCACATGCTTTAACCCGAATGGCATCACGTTATAGCAGTATGTACCATACTTAGTGATGAAGGATGTCTTTTATTGATCATCCTTGTCCATTCGTATCTGGTTATAGCCGAAGTAGGCGTTGAGAAAGCTAAGGGTCTCGTGGCCAGCGGTGGCGTCGATCATGCGATCGATGTTTGGTAAGGGAAAAGAATCTTTAGGACATGCCTTGTTTAAATCTTTGTAATCTATGCACATTCTTAACTTATTTCCCTTTTTAGGAACTACACTACATTTGCTAACCATTCCAGGTATTTAACTTCCCGAATGGATCCTATATTTAAAAGCTTGGTTACCTCATCTTTGATGAATATTTGCTTGACTTTGGATTGAGGTCTTCTCTTTAGCTTGACCGGCCGAAATTTAGGATCAATGCTCAATTTGTGAGTCGTGATCTCCGGAGGTATCCCTGTTAAGTCAAGATGGGACCAGGCGAAAGAATCTTCGTTAGCTGAAAGAAAATGAATAAGTTTATTCCTGAGCTTGGAACTTAAGCCTGAGCCCAGGTATACCTTCCGATCCAGTGCATCCTCTCGGAGGGAAATTTGCTCTAGTTCCTCGACCGTCGACTTAGCTGCATCGTATTCGTCGGGGCCGAAGAATGATCGGGGAATCCCGTATTCATCGTCTTCGATGAGTTCCTGTTCACCTTCGTTTGTTGAAGGCAATACCTGTGATTGCTATTTGGTTCTTTGAGAAGGGGCTATTCTGGCATTGCTTCTTCTACGGCGAACATTTCTTTCGCCGCATGTTGTTCTCCATAAACAGTCATGATCCCATCAGCCGATGGGAATTTCAACATTTGGTGCAGTGTCGAGGGTACCGCTCTGATATCATGAATCCATGGTCTACCGAGCAAGGCGTTGTATCTCATATCCCCTTCGATTACGTAGAATCTCGTTTCTCGAACGGTACCGACAGTGCTTACTAGTAAAATTATTTCTCCTTTGGTTGTCTTGCAAGCCATTCCATTTTGAAACCATTGAGGACCCGAACTTCAGGGATAATTCGATCAATCAACCCGAGCTGTTAGATAACCCATGACCGAATTATGTTGGCTGAACTACCGGATCGACCAACACACGCTTCACCTTGGTTTTTTGTATAAGCACCGATATTACTAAGGCATCGTTATGGGGTTGTATGATTCCTTCCGTATCCTCCTCGCTGAAGTGCAAAGCTCTCTCCATCGCGTAATCCCGAGTGAGCTTTTCTCGTGTGAAAGATATTTTTGTGCGTTTCAATACCGGTCCTTGGAGTGCATCTACCCCACCGATTATCATATTGATCATGTGCTGAGGTTCCTCCTGGTTTACTGGTCTATTCATATTCCCGTATTGGTTTTTGGCTCGATCGCTCAAAAATTCTCGAAGATGCCCATTTTCGAGCAACCGTGCCACCTCTTCCCTCAACTGTCGACAGTCTTCTGTCTTATGTCCATGTGTGCCATGATACTTAAATATCAAGCTGGGGTCTCTCTTAGCTGGATCCGGTTGCAGCGGTCGAGGCCACTTGGTATCCTTAATGTGACCGATGGCCGATACGAGAGTCGTTGAGTCGACATTGAAGTTATATTCGGACAGTCGTGGTGCTTCTCGGTGACCAGCGGCTCTCTCGAAGTTATTTCTTGCCAATGGTCCTCGGTTCCTTCGATTAAGATCATTCCTCCTTTCCTGTCTCGGGGAACCCTGCCTTACTGGAATGGCCTTTCGGTCTCCAAGATATGGTCGATGCCTGTCTCTGTTCGATCTTGGATCTCGATAAATATCTCTTTGAACCCTATCATGAGTTCTGATGGGGTAAGTGGATCCCGAGGGGGCCCCAAGTTGATCGTCCTCGACCCTAATTTTTGATTGGTATCGGTTATGTATATCTGCCCAAGTAGCAGCCGAATATTCAATCAAGCTTTGCTTAAGCTGTTGTGAAGTCGTTGAACTTCGAGCGTTGAGCCCTTGGGTGAAGGCCTGTACGGCCCAATCATCAGTGACCGGAGGTAGGTCCACCCGTTCCATCTGAAAGCGAGATACAAATTCCCTGAGCATCTCGTTGTCTCTTTGCCTAACTTTATATAAGTCTGATTTCCGTGTCTCAACTTTGATGGTACCTGCATGAGCTTTTACGAAGGTATCCGCAAGCATGGCAAAAGAATCGATGGAATTTGGGGGCAAGTTGCGGTACCAAGTCATTGCCCCCTCTGATAAGGTCTCTCCGAATTTCTTTAAGAGGACGCACTCAATCTCATTGTCTTCGAGATCATTTCCCTTTATGGCGCAAGTGTATGCTGTTACATGCTCGTTTGGGTCAGATGTCCCATTGTATTTCGAAATCTCCGACATGCGAAACTTCTTCGGTATGGGTTTTGGGGTGGCGCTAGATGGAAAGGGTTTCTGTACGAATTTCTTTGAGTCCAAACCTTTTAAAACCGGAGGTGCTCCTGGTATTTGGTCCACCCTCGAATTATATGTTACTACCTTTTTATCATTGGCCTCGAGCTTCTTTTCGCCTGACTCGACCCGTCCGGTCAACTCTTCGAGCATTTTCATGATCCCGGCGTTTGCCCCCGATCCGCCTTTGCTTGGTTCCACTGTGATAGGTTTTTCGGGGATAATTTCCGGATGAGGGCCGGTCCCTATCCCGTTCGGAACTTGGCTCCGATTTTGCAGCTGAGCAATGGCTGCTTGCTGGGCTTGCAACATGTTGAATATCATCCTGAGGCTAATCCCGTCCTCTTCGTTGTTCTGTTTTGCTGAGCGGTACTCTCTTCGGATACTACTCGATGGACCAGGGGTCCGATCCACATCGACCGCTATTTGGGAGTTAGCGTCGATTGGGATTTCATTTCCGGGTGCCAAGTTGTCATTTTTGCCTTGGTGGTTGAATTCGCTATCGACGAATTGAGGCACATATTGAGAATGTGACATGATTGTACTGTAACCTGAAAGAAAAAGGTTTTCTGCAAAGAACAAGCGTAAAATAGACTACGTAACAGAAAGTTGTATTAAACGATCACTATTATCCTTAGCCCCACGGTGGGCGACAAACTATTTACCCCAGATTACGAGTAACAATTAAATTTATATGTGGTTTTAAGGATACGCGACCCGATTTAATACAGTTAATGAATAAAAACAAATAGAGACTAAATTAGGAAACAAGAAAAAAGCAAACCGCCAAGATTGAGTGATCTTTCCGTGCTAAAGGCTCTTTGAACTAAAATATGAAGTAGACAGATGAGCAAAAGCAGACTATAGCTTTTCTTTATATTGATTGTATCTCGTGTCTCCTTTACAAATGGGGCTGTTTGCTTATATAGGATAGGTGAAGAATTCTATACAAGGTAAAAATCTCATTTACAAGGTAAGATATCCCTAGAATTAATGGATTCAACGTCTATATTGATCTGAGCTGCGATTCCCGCTGAGATATTTGTGTATCACGAGATTTCCGGTCCTTCAGTAACGCAAATCAGATAACTTTACCATAGGATGTTTTACCCTGATCGGCCTCGATGATTTCACTTCGAGCGCTTTGGCTTCGAGCTTCGTTCAAACGACATTCGGTCTCGGGCTTCTTATGTTTGATATTTCGGTCTCGACCTCTCGGTTGGTAGCTCCAATCGACGTTGGTCGTCGAAACCCAAAACTGGTATTTCCTATGTAAGCGATCAGGTTCGACCCCATACAATAAGGGAGTAGTATTCCATTACTTAAAGCTCAAAACTTTCGATAGAAATATACCAGCAACAAGATTCAAGAAAAATTATCACACCCATGAGAAATGTTTACCCACATCGAATAGCAGCCCAAATTTAAAATTAAAAAAATTGACCCATATTTCTACTTATTTTTATTTCAAATCTTCAACAAGACTATCCAGAAATTTAAAGCAAAAAGCAAGAAATCAGTAACCAAGATTGAATTTTTAGATGTTTTTTAGGTCTTAAAGAATGAAATTGCTACGACAATCACAATTGAAGGTGAGGAGAAAGAAGTAAAAAGAGCAAAAGTTAAAAAAGTCGTAACTTACCAGAAGGGGAAACCTGCAAAATTAACCCCCCACGTCAGCCAGAGTTGTGTGGGATTTCTCAGCGAGTTCTCTAGTTAGAGCTTAGCTATGTGAAAGGAGGAGATGAGACTAAAATGAAATAGGATTTTAAAGAGGTAGCAGACTCACATATTATTTTAGGATTTTAAAAAATAATAAAAATAAGAGATGTGGCGGGTTCATTAAATTGGAGGAGGGAAAATAAGAAGCGTCCCAATAGCTTCTTTTTTCAGATAACCGTCACCATAGAGAAACCTATTGTGACAAATACAACAAGCGTTACAATAGGGAACATTATTGCGACGGTTATACCTCTATTGTGACGGTTCATTTTTGTATTAGTTCCAACAGCACTGGCATGATTATGGAACAATTTTAATTGTCACCATATATTTCTAATGTAACGGTTTTATGGCCGTTGCAAGTGAACCGTCCCAATAGGACAGATTTCTAGTAGTGAAGAGAGGTTTAAGCCCCAATGCTCCTGCCTTCATGCCTAGCAAGTCCAAACATGGAGTTATAATTGATAACGACTTGGCGTCTGTTCATGCAGCAGAAAAACCATCAGTTGCTATTGCTTTGGAGTGTTAGTTTGACAATACAAGCTGCCAAAGAGGTCACAAAATTTGGGCAGCAACGTGCACTAAGCGCAGCAGGTTTGTCATCTATGCACAACTTGGTGCTACGGGAATTTCAAGTGCAATGGCTGCAAAATACAATTTGACACCTACCAATATCCTCTGTCCTCTTGTTTCTCATGATATAGACACATTCAGAGTGCTTGATAATTCGAGGCATGAGCAAGGAGCTTTAGTTCCTGGATTGGATCCTACTGAAGCTTTTGTTATTGATATGGCTAAGAATGTGTATTGACTATCGGCAGCTCGACAAGGTTACAATTTAGAATAAATAGCCACTGCCAAGGATAGATGACTTGTTTAACCAATTGCAAGGTGCTAAGTACTTCTCCAATACCGATTTAAGATTTGGCTATCACCAATTGAAGATCAGGGAGCAGGATATTCGAAAATAGCTTTCAAGACCCAGTATGGGCACTTTGAATTTCTGGTAATGTCTTTTGGGCTAACAAATGCCCCGGCAGCTTTCATGGATCTTACCAATCGACTTTTCAAGCCGTTCCTCGACTCTTTTGTGACATTATTTATTAACAATATCCTTGTATATTCACGAAGTCAAGAGGACCATGCCTATCATCTCAAGGCAGTTATATAGACTCTATATCAGCACCAATTATATGCGATGTTTTCGAAATGTGAATTTTGGCTTGAATCTGTCACATTCTTGGGTCATGTCGTATCTAGATAAGGAATTAAGGTTGACCGTCAGATGATTTCAGCGGTGAAAAAATGGCCTAGACCTACTACCCCAACTGAGATTCAAAGTTTCTTGGGCTTAGCTAGATATTACAGGAAATTTGTGGAGGGATTCTTGTGAAGGGAGCTTCCAGGATTCTTGTGGTATATTGTGATGCTTCAAGAATCGGACTTGGGTGTGTATTCATGCAACATGGCAAGGTGATAGCTTATGCTTCTAGGAAACTCAAGAATCATGAAAAGTAGCCTTCCCCGGATGATAGAGAATAGTGATATAATATCCTTCAACAGCTCCAACTACCTATACTACATCAAATTCAAATATTTTGTTTAAACAGATGTATATACCTCGCAAGACACACCATATAAGTAATGCCTCCAAATCTTAAGCGTGTGCATAGTAGCTGCTAAGTCCAAATCATGCACCGAATAGTACTTCTCATGGGGCTTCAATTGAAGTGTAGCATAGGCAATCACCCTACCATCCTGCATCAAAACACACCTGGTACCAACAAGCAAAGCATCACAATAATCTATATATCCCGATCCCGGCGGCAAAACCAAAATCAGAGCTATAAAGAACTCTTGAGCTTCTGAAAGTCCTCGTCACACTCGTCAGACTACCTGAATGAAGCACATTTATGAGTCAACTTAGTTAGTGGGGTGCAACAGATGAAAACCCCTCCACAAATAGACAACAATACCTAGCCAAAACCCAGGAAACTCCTAATCTCCGTGGATGTAGAAGTTCTGGGCCAACTCTAAACATCCCCAATCTTCTTTAGATCCACCTTAATTCCCTCACTAGAGACCCCGTGACCCAAGAATTCCATTGAATCCTATCAGAACTCACACTTAGAGAACTTCACATATAAGTTCTTCTCCGCAGAATCTAGACCACCCTCCTCAAAAGTTGCTCGTGCGCCTCTCTACTATGGGAATACAATAGGATTTCACCAATGCACACATTAACAAATTAGTCCAAATAAGGTTGGAGCACATTATGAATGTTGTTGGGGCAATAGTCAAGCCAAAAGACATCACCAAAAACTAATAATGCCCATGTCGAGTCCTTCAAGCCATCTTAGGAATATCCGAAGCCCTGATCTCAGGTCAATCTTGGAGAACACCCTAGCATCCTAATGCTGATTAAACAAATTAGAAATGCGAGGCAATGGATACTTATTCTCGATGGTAACCTTGTTCAATGTCTAGTAGTCAGTGCACATTCTCATGGAACCATCTTTCTTCTTCACAAATAGCACTGGTGCACTCCAAGGTGAAACACTCAGCTTGATGAACCCCTTACCTAGCAATTCATGCAACTGTTCCTTCAATTCCTTCACTCTACTGGAGCCATGCAATACGGTGGAATAGATATAGATTGAGTGCCCGATGCCAAATGAATAACAAAATCAATATTAATATCCCTATTGGATGTCATGCCCGGTAGGTCCGCAAGGAACACTCCGTAAACTCCCTCACTATGGGGACTGAAGCAATCGTAGGAGTACCGGTACTGCAATCTCTAACAAAGGCTATTTATGCCAAGCACCCATCCTCAACCAACTGTCGATCCTTCAGTAAGGAAACCACTCTACATGGAATACGATCCAAAGAACCTCTACATTCCGACCTTGGCAACCACGGCATAGCCAATGTCACAGTCTTATCGTGACAATCAAGGATATCATTTATGGGGATAACTAAACCATACCCAAGATCACATCAAAATCCACTCTATAAAGCAACAGAAGATCAACCCTAGTCTCACGGCCCCAAATAGAAACCACAGAAGAATGATAGACATGATCCACCATAATAGAATCCCCAACGGGTGTTGACACATAAATAAGAGTATCCGAAGAATCACGAGACATATGCAGATATGAAGCAAAGGAGGATTACACATACGAATAAGTACAATCAGGATCAAATAAAATTGAAGTATCTCTATAACAGACCGGAACAATACTTGTAATGACTGCATCTGATGTGATTGCCTCAGCCCTTCCAGGGAAAGCATAGCAACATGCCTAGTCTCCCCCTCTAGGAAGACCTCTACCTGCCTGTCCTCCACCTCTAGTTGGCTGTGCAGGTGGAGTAGTATCTGGAGCGGGCATCATAGCTGAGTACCCTGCTGAGATGCACTCGTTCGTAGCGTTATAATATCCCTCACCATATGTCTACTGTCACCACACTCAAAACAACCTCTCTGTTGATGTGGTTGTTGGAACTGAGTCTTCCTAGATGATTGGAATAATTGTTGTAAGAACCCCATGTAAGAGGAATGTTGAAGGATGACTACCTGTTGTGAGTGCTATGAAATCCATGGTTAGCTGGAGTACTATGTGAAACTTGAAGTGCGGACTAAACTGGTCGACTGACAAATCCTCTACCATGATGGGCCTTAGCAACGGAGTAGAATCCATTAAATCCTCTAGGGCCCCAAAGCTTCTTAGCCTCCCTATCCTCCATCTCCTATCCGCGGATACGCTCTAATCTCCTAGCAATATCCACAACCTGATGATACACACTCTCACATTCCATCTCCTGTGCCATCCCAAATCTGAGGCTATAGGAGAGTCCCGCAACAAATCTACGGACTCTCTCTCTCCCTCTCTCTCTCTCTCTCTGCGGAAAAGAAGCGAACTTAATGGTGGCATTACTCTGTAAACCTCATAGCGTACTCAGAAACAGACATACCCACTGGCACAAATGCTCAAACTCACTGCACAACTCATCCTTGCGGATCTGTGGAATAAACTCCTCCAAGAAAAGATCGGAGAACTAAGACCATGTAAGTTGTGCTGCGCCAACTGGCCTGCTCACCTCATAAGTCTCTCACCACCTATATGCTATCCTTGTTAACTAAAAGGTAGTAAAGTCAACCCTGTTCGACTCCACCAAACCCAAGGTACACAAATTATGATGACACTGATCCAAGACCCTGTGTATCCTTAGAAGCCCTTCCACTGAACTGTGGAGGATAAAGTCTTTGAAACCTCTCCAAACTCTTCTTCCCCTCAATAGACACGACTTGCCCTACCTCGGAGGGGGGGGGGACTGCAAGTACTGGCTGCACTAGTAGAACACTCGGTGTCTGGTAAACATGAGCCCTCTACTATGGTGCATGGCGGTGGGGGCCTAGGCGCCTCCCCCAGCCTGTGAAGTAGCTAGTGCAACCAGAATCAAACCTACCTAGGCCAAGCTCCCGAACATACTCATGAAGTGATCCAAGGTCTCCTGAAGCCCCGACGTCGTTATAGACCCCTCAGGTGCCCGAGCGGGTCCCACCTGCTCAACATTATCAGGTTCCTACTGCTTAATTGGAGCTACTGGTGGCTTCACAACTGTTGCTCTAGCAGGAGCTCTAGCTGTGATGCATGCGCCACCTCGGCCTCTACCTTGGCCTCGACCCCTCACAGCTCTGACAAGGGGCACTGGTGCCTACTTAGCTGATGATGAAGAACGTGTCCTTACTATCTGTGAGAGAGTAGAAGAGTAAAGATTAAATATTAGGATAAACAAATACGCACGATAAATAATGAAAGAAGGTGAAGTTTCCTAATAGCCTGGTAGCCTTTCGAAGATAAGTACAGGCGTCTTCGTACCGACTCGCAAGTCTCTACTAGACTTACTCATAAATCGTAGAACCTATGAATCTAGGGCCATTATACCAACTTGTCACGGACCAAAATCCCACCAATGGTCGTGATGGAACCTAACCTCTAAGACTTGGTAAGCGAAGCACATAATGTTACAAAATATTGAAATAAAATATACTAACTCTGAAATTTAGCATAAGTTTAGTCTCAATGAAGCCAAGAAATAAGCATAAGTCAACTTCCCAAAACCAGGTAATACCAAGTCATGAGCTCTAAACAAAATACATAGTGAGTCTCAATAAATATCTAAAAATAAGAGAAGGGGGCTCCAAGGGTCTGCAACGTCCATGCAGCAATACCTTGAATCTTCGCGATCAATCCCAAGCTCACTTATGAGATTCTCTATCTCCAGCACCCGGATCTGCACAAAAATTATGCAGAAGTTAGTATGAGTACATCACAATTGATACCCAGTAAGTATCAAGAATAACTTCGATGAACTAGTGACAATGTTCTAGCATGTAATACTCACTAGTTAAAGAAGTTGTGCAATATATATAAAAAAACTGGCAACACGAATATATATAACAGAGTACAATATCAAAGATCTTGTTAAAACGTGTGATAACAACTCAATATAAGAAAATCAATTTTTTTTAAAAACAAATCATCAAATAGAAACAGAGGCACGCGTCACCTCGTACTCCACATTACATCATAATAACAATATTCACCCTTGTCATTCAGTAATAATAATATCCACCATTATCACTCTATAATCACAATATCCACCTTTATTGCTCAGTAATCACAATATCCACCATTGATCGCTCTCTAATCACAATGTCAACCCTTATCGCTCTGTACCCCAACACAATAACAATATCAATCACAATCACATGGCAGAAATTTAGTGCTAACACCCAATCAATCCGTCTAAATAGTCCACATGTACCATAATTACAACAATGCAAGATAACAAATTATTATCAAGAGGAATAACCTCATAAATAATCAATAAAGTGCACAAACACAAGAAAATAATAAAATGTGGATAGGGCCCAAGATATAAAATATGACAATGGATAAATCAATTTAGCAATGATTCCACATATTCCATCTTGGCCAATTAGGAAAATCAGAATACTAAAGCATGATCTCCACCATAAAAGGTAAGCTCGCTTAGTCATACAAGAATCACACATTTATCATAGAGAGCACACAATATATTCAAGGTATAGTAGAAGCTTAGAGTCTAATCCAGTCATTTTTCATACATAGCACCAGCATATACGCTCTTCACCTTGCATATACGTTGCAACATATACATTTCAACAGGAAAATAAGGTCCAAGCCTAAGGGTTATTCTCTCACTCAAGATTAGGCAAAATACTTACTCTAAAAGCCCAAATCAATCCTCTAATATAGCCTTCCCTTTATTAATCACCTTAGTCATCCTCCAATCTAGCAAAAAATAACTCAGTAACATCAAACAATGCTAAAAAAATTAATTCCAAATAATAAAGTCTAGTCTGTACCCAATTCCCAAAAGGTCAACAAAAGTCTACCCCAGTCCCACATGATCAAAACCCAAGTAAAGGGATAGATCCCTGCTATCAATAACCCCAGTCCCCACATGATCATCAATTTTGTTTCTTCAAAACATAGTCAAACACCCTTCAAAATCTCTTCCAGAGAATTCAAGATAGAATATCAAAATAAAGTGGAAATCATTACCCAATTGCCTTGTGTGAAAATCCTCTTAAAAATTTGCACCTCTCCATGTCTTGGGTTCAAAATGTGAGAAAATGGGTCTAAGTCCCGAAAGGTTCTAATAATATCACCTGCAGATTTGCCTTTGCGACAAGGGGTTCATAAATGCGAACCTCGCAATTGCAAAGAATAGCTCGCAAATGAAAATTGGACTCCTGAGTTGCTCTCTTCACAAACGCGACCAGGGAGCTGCCACGATCCGGAATTCCCACCCTCGGGACCGTGATGGAACCTAACATTTCACTTGCTAGGCAAGCCAACGTTAGCTATATTTATTAATCATTTTTAGCAATTCAAATCTAATAATAACAATAAAACTGAATAGTCTTAAATGGAGTGAATAAACTAATAAACGACGTAATCCAAATACAATTCCCAAAACTTGTGTCATGAATACACGAGCATCTAGGGTACTACAGATAATGGTTTGAATAAAAAAACTAACTGTCCGAATCAAAATAAACAGATAAGATGATATAGAAAGGGGACTTCAAGTCTGGGGACACCGTGGAGCTATACCTCAAGTCTCCACTGATAGCTAGATCCGAGCAATCTCACTCAATGTTGCTTGGACCAACTCTGGTATATGCACAAGATGTGCAATGTGTAGTATGAGTACAACCGACCCCATGTACTCTGTAAGTGCCGAGCCTAACCTCGACGAAGTAGTAACGAGGCTAAGGCTGGTCACTTACAATAACCTGTAAGCAATAATAATAATGGGAAAGACAAGAATTTGAAATAAAGCAGTTAACGCAAAAATACAAACTTGAAATCCATTTACCTGAGAGCCCATAATAACAAGTTTCATAAACTCATCCCAAAATACCGAGGCAATTCTAACATTCACAAACAAATACAACATATACAATTCGTTGCGGCGTACAACTCGATCCCCCCACACCATCCTTATTCCGCCATTTAAATTCAGTACCTTTCAATTTTCGTTGCGGTGTGAAACCCGCTCAGCCAAAAATTTCAATCAACAATGGCAATTCAACAACCAAAATTTACAATAATTTCTATATCAAGAGAGTAAATTTATGAGGCAACGAAGAATCACATAATAATCCAAGAATGTCTAACAACTCAGATGTCTCAACTTTACCAACTCAACGTGTCTACCAATTAACAACTTCATATAAGTGAAACTAAGTTATAGAAGGCAACAAATATCACAAAACTATAAGGCAAGTAAGACATATGACAATTTAGATATGCAAGTAAAGCAAGTAGAGACAAGTAGCAAATAAGCGTCGAATCATGGAAGGGATGGAGAATTTAATACAAGGATAACTAAATGATTATGGCATGGAAGTAAAATAAGCATGTAGCAATTAAGGTATGAAACAATATATATCATGAAGTAACGAAAACATGGAAGCAAGTACCATAACGGCGCATATACACTCGTCACCTCGCATATACGCAGTTTCCCACTTTATTCACATAATATGTAGTTCAAGGTTTCCTAACTCCCTCAAATCAAGGTTAGACCCAACACTTATCTCACTTTGTGACTCAAGCAGTCAATCAACTACGACCATGCCTTTTGAACAAGCCTCCAAACCAACCAAATCTAGCAAATTATTGACCAAATGAATCAAAATAAGCTTTAGAAACTACCCACAAATGAAAGAGGTTCAACTTTGATCATTTTGAAAAAGTCAACAAATGTTAACCCCGGGCCCACTTGGTCAAAATCCGAGGGTCAGACCAAAACACGATTACCCATTGGCCCCCGAGGCCGGTTATGTAATTTGATTCGAAATCCGACTCCAATTCGAGGTCTAAATCTCAATTTTACAAAAATCCCAAATTTTACCTAAATCCCTAATTTCTACCATGAAAATCCTAAATTTTATGTTGAAATCTCATGAAATGTAATGGGTAATTGAAAGGAAATAGATTAACGTCACTTACAAATGAATTTGGGAAGAAAAGCCTCTTGGAAAATTGCCTCTAGAGTGTTTAGGGTTGATAAATAGTGAGTAATGAGCTATGTTCCGTTTTCCCCCTCTTTTACCCAACTGCAGGTGTCACAATTGCGAACATTGCAAATGCGAGGCAAGGGTCGCAAATGCGAACCCTGTCATAGAGCCACGGAAGTCGCAAATGAGACAAAATGTTTGCAAATGTTTAGTCCCTATCTTCGCGAATGCAACCAAAATCTTCCCAATTGCGAAGATATCTACTATTGGCGGGCATCACAAATGCGACCATGTGATCTCAAATGTGAACCTAAGTTGTTTGCAATTGAGAACCATTTCCACGCAAATGCGAGGTGACCCAATCCAAGGCTCTGCTCTGAAATGTGAACTATTGTTCGCAAACGCGAGGCTCGCAATTGCGAGCTAGACCTTGAAAATGCGAGATCTGCAGTAGACACAAGCAAAAGAGTTCACCAGCTATCTTCACACTTACAAAACTCATCCGAAACATGTCCGAAACTCATCTGAGTCTTTCGGGCTCCGAACCAAACATGCACATAAGTGTAATAAATTGTACGAACTTGCTCGCGCAATCAAATCACTAAGATAACACCTAAATCAGCAAATCAACCCTCAAAACGAATAAAATTTCAAAGTAAACACAAGAACAACTAGAATCACATTTAGGCGTCCGAATCATGTCAAATCAATTCCGAATTGAACCAAATTTTGCAGACAAGTTTCAAACAGCAATATAGACCTATTCCAAGTTTCAACATTAAAATCCGAATCCGTTAGCTAAGAAGCCAACTTACGGTCAAACTTAGTAATTTTTCAACTTCCAAAATTGCTAGTTTTCGGCAAAATGAGTCAAATCAATTTAGGGACCTCCAATTTCCATTACGCAACCCAAGTCCAAAATTACGATATGGACCTACCGAAATTGTTGAAACACCGATCCGAGATTGTTTTTACAAAATTTTGACCATGGTCAACTCAAGTTATTTTTAAAGCCAAATTTCATGTTTTCTTCAAATTTTTGCATAAATTTTTTTCAAATATTGACACAGACCATGCACGAAACCCAAGAAACATTAAAAAAACTAATGGAGGTCTCGAAACAAAGAATTAATGGATAATACTCAAAATGACCTATCAGGTAATCACATTCTCCACCTCCAAAACAAACGTTCGTCCTCGAATGGACATAGAAAGGTACCTGGACTGTTGAAAAGGTGTTGGTATCTACTCTGCATATTGGACTCGGACTCCCACATAGCTGCCTTGATCGGCTGACCTCTCCACTGCACTCTAACTGAAGGATAACTCTTAGACCTCAATTTCTGGACATGCCAGGTTAGAATGGCCACCGGCTCCTCCTCATAAGTCAAATCCTTGTCCAATTGGACTGAGTTGAAATCTAATACACGGGACGGCTCACCGTGATACTTCCTGAGCTTGGACACATGAAACAACAGGTGGACTGCTGCTAAGATAGGTGGCAATTCAAGCTTGTAGACCACCTCACCAACCCTCTGAAGAATCTCAAAGGGTCTGATATAACTAGGGCCCAACTTGCCCTTCTTCCCGAACCTCATCACACCCTTCATGGCTGAAACCTGGAGCGATACTCTCTCTCCAACCATGAATGCCACATCATGAAATCTACGATCGACATAACTCTTCAGCCTAGATGAGTAGTGCGAAGAGAATATGAAATCATCTTGACCTTTTCCAAGGCATCCTGAACCAAATCGGTACCCAACAACCGAGCCTCTCCTGGCTCAAACCAACTAATTGGTGAACGAAACCGCCTCCCATATAATGCCTCATAGGGGGCCATCTAAATACTTGATTGGTAGCTGTTATTGTAGGAAAACTCCGTAAGCGGCAAGAACGAATCCCAAAAACCCCCAATATCCATAACGTAAGCACGAAGCATATCCTCCAATATATGAATGGTGTGCTCAGACTGCCCGTTCATCTGGGGGTGAAATGTTATACTCAACTCAACCCGCGTGCCTAGCTCACGCTGTATGACCCTCCAGAAGTGCGATGTCAACTACGTGCCCTGATCAGAAATAATGGACATCGGCACACTGTGCAGACGAACAATCATGCGGATATAGATCTCAGCCAACTAGTTTGAAGAATAGGTAACTGCTATCGGAATGAGATGCGCCGACATGGTCAACCTATCCACAATCACCCATACATCATCAAACTTCTTTTGAGTCTGTGAGAGCCCATCAACATAATTCATGGTAATATGCTTCTACTTCCACTTACGAATCTCAAGCCTCTGAAGAAAACTAGTAGGCCTCTGATGCTCGTACTTTACCTGCTGACAATTTAAACACCAAGCTAAATACACAACTATATCTTTCTTCATTCTCTTGCACCAACAACGCTGCCTCAAACCCTGATACATCTTGGCAGCACCCAGATTGAAGAAATACCGCGAACTGTGGGCCTCCTCAAGAATCAACTCACGAAGCCCATCCACATTGGGCACACAAATCCTACCATGCATCCGTAACAACCCATCATCTCCAATAGTAAACTTCTTGGCAACATTGTGCAGCACTGTGTCGTTAAGGACAAGAAAATGGGGGTCATCATACGGACACACTCTGATACACTCATACGAAGAAGACCGAGAAATCGTGCAAGCAAGAACCCGACTAGGCTCTGAAACATCTAACCTCATGAACTGATTGGCCAAGTCCTGAACATCTGATGCTAGCAATCTCTCACCAAATGTAATATATACAAGGCTACTCATACTCACAACCTTTCTACTCAAGGCATCAGCCACCATATTGGCCTTCCCGAGATGATACAGAATGGGGATATCATAGTTTTTTAACAGCTCCAACCACCTCCGCTGCCTCAAATTGAGACCCTTTTGCTTGAACAAATACTGTAGACTTCGATGATCCATGAATACCTCACATGACACATCGTAGAGGTAATCCCTCCAAACCTTCAATGTATGACCAATGGCTGCCAACTATAAGTCATGAACAGGGTAATTCTTCTCGTGAACCTTCAATTGCCACGATGCATATGCAATTACCCTGCCATCCTGCATCAATACTACACAGAGCCTAATATGAAATCCATCACATTACACCCTATAGGATCTTGAATCAGTGGGTAATACCAACACCGGAGTTGTAGTCAAGGCAGTCTTGAGCTTATGAAAGCTCTTATCACACTCATCCGACCACCTGAATGGGGCACCCTTCTGGGTCAACCTAGTCAATGGGGTTCCAATGGATGAAATCCCCTCCACGAGACGGCAATAATACCCCGTCAAACCCAGGAAGCTCCGAATTTCTGTAGCTGAAGTAGGTCTAAGCCAGTTCTGAACTTCCTCAATCTTCTTAGGATCCACTTTAACGCCCTCGAGAGATATAACATGTCCCAAAAAGGCAACAGAGTCCAACCAAAACTCACACTTTCAAAACTTGGTGTACAACTGACCATCTCTCAGGGTCTGAAGTACCACCCAAAGATGCTACTCATGCTCCTCTCGACTGCGGGAGTAGATCAAGATATTATCAAAATACGATCACAAAAGAATCCATGTAAGGCTTAAATACGCTATTAATCAAATCCATAAATGTTGCTGGGGAATTTGTGAAGCAAAATGACATCACTAGAAACTCATAATGCTGCACTGAGTCCGAAAAGCTGTCTTATGGACATCTGATGCCATAATCTTCAACTGATAGTAGCCAGATCGCAAATCAATCTTCGGAAACACTATGGCACCCTGAAGCTGATCAAATAAGTCATCAATTTTTGGCAAGGGATACTTGTTCTTGATGGTGACCTTGTTCAACTACCAATAATATATGCACATCTGCATCGAACTATCTTTCTTCTTCGCAAACAACACTTGCGCACCCCAGGGCGAGACACTAAGCCTAATAAATCCTTTACCAAGAAAATCCTGCAACTGCTCCTTTAGTTCCTTCAACTCAGGTGGCGCCATACGGTATGGTGGAATAGAAATGGGCTGAGTGTCCGAAGCCAAGTCAATATGAAAATCAGTATCCCTGTCGAGTGGCATCCCTGGCAGGTCTGCTAGAAAAACATCTAGAAACTCACGCACAACAGGTAATGAATTCACGAAAGGAACCTCCACACTAGAATCACGAACATAGGCCAAATATGCTACACTCCCCTTCTCGACCATATGACGAGCCTTCAAATAAGAAATAACTTTGCTAGTAGAATGGGCAGGAGTCCCCCTCCACTCTAATAAAGGGAACCCCGGCATGGCTAAGGTCACCGTCTTGGCGTAATAGTCCAATATAGCATGATAGGGTGACACCAATCCATGCCCAAATAACATCGAAGTCCACCATATCATGAAGTAGAAGATCTACACCAGTCTCAAGGCTCTTGATAGAAACCAGACAAGAGCGATAAACACGATCTACAATAATAGAATCTCCTACAGATGTGGACACATATACAGGAGCACTCAAAGAATCACGCAGCCCAATCAAATATGAAGAAAAATAGGACGACATGTAGGAATAAATAGAGCCCAGATCAAATAGAACTGAAGCATCTCTATGGCAAACCCTAACAATACCTGTGATGACAGCGTCAGATGACTCAGTTTCAGGCTGGCCGGAAATGCATAAAAATGGGGCTGGGCCTTACCACTCTAACCTCCACCCCTCGGGCGACCCCTAGCTAGCTGGCCTTAACCTCTAATAGCCTGACCTCTACCTCTAACAACCTGACTCCTGCCTCTAGCTGGCTATGCGGGTAGTGGAGCAACCGGTGCCGGCATGATGGCACGAGAACCGTGCTGAGATATACTACTCGACAATCTAAGGCAATACCTCCTGATATGACCTATGCCCCCACACTCAAAGCACTCTAATGGTTATTGAGGTTGCTGAAGCTGAAACTAATCCTAACGGCCCGGATAGCTGCTGTAGTAACTCAGAAGTGGTGGTGCACTGATAGGAGCTAAATGTGCACTGATTACTGGCTGCTGAAGATGAGACCCATAAATACCATGACAGCCCAAAACACTGTGGGCTACCTAAAAAGCTAAGTGAATCGGCCAAGGTGGATGGCCTATACCAAAAGAACCCCTGCCTCTAGATGAGGCACCACTAAAACCACCAAAACGACGGGGCCTCTTCTCAGATGTCGACCCTCTATCCTGACCACAAACTATCTTGATCCTTCTAGCAATCTCTACGGCCCTCTGGAAAGAAATATCATCCCTCGTCTCCTTGGCCATCATAAGCCTGATGTTGAAGGTAAGACCATCAATGAACCTCCTCACCCACTCTCTATTTGTAGGAATCAACATAGCTGCATGACGGGCCAGGTCCATAAATTTTTTCTCATACCGGGTGACGGTCATGCCACCCTACTGAAGGCGCTCAAACTGCCTACGGTACTCTTCTCTCAGAGTGAAAGGAATAAACTTCTCTAGAAATAGCTGTGAAACTTAACCCAGGTAAGTGAAGGTAAACCAGCTGTCTGCACCATTCAAATTCTTGCCACCACCTCTTGGCAGAACTAATCATCTGGAATACTGCAAAGTCAACCCCATTGGTCTCAACAATACCCATGCTACTGCACAATACCTCGTGGCCATGGTCCAAGTAATCCTATGGGTCCTCAGAGAGTGCACCGCTATAACAAATAGGAAAGAGCTTGATGAACTTATCCAACCTCATCAATCCCTCAGAAGACATCGTGTGACTCTCCTCGGGTTGTGTAGCAACTACGAGCTAAACTATCCTAATCGCCGGAGGTACCGGAGTCTGGTATAAGGGAGCCATCTTCTCCGAAGTTCGAGTGGAGGGAGTCTGTGCTCGTCCCCCAGCCTAAGAGACGGCGGGTTCCATAGGATATGCTCCAGTCTGAGCCACACTCTCCATGAGTCCAACTAAGCGGACTAGAGCATCCTGAAATATGGGAGTGGCTATGAACCTCTCTGAGACCGAAGCAGGTTTGACTGGTGCGGTCTGATCAAGGACCTTATCCACATGGTCATGCTGAGGCTCCACCATGGGTTTTGCTACTGCTCGTGCTGCAGGCTGAGCTCTGCCCCTGCCTAGGCCTCGGCCTCGGCCCCTACCCCTAGTGGTGGCTGCAACAGGGGGCTCTGGCTCCTGTCCGGCTGTAGACGTTGTACGAGTTCTCACCATCTGCGAGAGAACAAGTGTAGAAAGGTCCAACTTCAATAATGGAAATAAACCACATGATAGAGAGAGAAAGAAGTGAAATTTTCCTAAAGTCTTATGCCTATGAAAGATAAGTACAGACGTCTCCGTATCGATCCTCCAGACTCTACCAAGCTTGGTTATGATTCCCGAGACCTAGACAACCTGGTGCTTTGATACCAAATTGTCACAACCCAGAATTCCCACACTTGGGATCGTGATGGCGCCTAACATTTCACTTGCTAGGAAAACCAAAGTTAGCTATATTTATTAACCATTTTTAGCAATTCAAATCAAATGATAACAACAGTACTGAATAGTTTGAAATAGAGTGAATAAACTAATAAATGATGTAATCCAAATACAATTCCCAAAACTGGTGTCACGAATACACAAACGTCTAAAGTACTACAGATAATGGTCAGAATAAAATTATAATTGTTTGAGTCAAAATAAACAGCAAATATAATATAGAAGGGGACTTCTTGGATGCGCATGTCGTGCAACTATACCTTAAGTATCCACTGATAGCTAGATCCGAGCAATCTCAGGCCCCGTAAAAGTTTTCCTAGAACCTGAGGTTTTGTGGTGCCGAGGTAGGCTAACACGTTTGAAGGTTTTGTGGTACAGACCTTTTGGGTTGTGCAATGCGCTGGGGATGGATGACTTGATTAATCAATTGTAGGGTGCTAAGTATTTCTCCAAGATTGACCTATGATCGGATATCACTAATTGAAGATCAGGGATCAGGATATTCCGAAAGCAGCTTTCAGGACCCAGTATGGGCACTTTGAGTTTTTAGTGATGTCTTTTGGGCTAACGAATGCTCTGACAGCTTTCATGGATCTTATGAATCGAGTCTTCAAGTCTTTTATCGACTCCTTTGTGATAGTGTGCATTGACAATATTTTTGTATATTCATGAAGTCGAGAGGACCATGCCAATCATCTCAGGGGCAAACTATATATTAGCACAGTTGTATGCAAATTTTTCGAAGTGTGAATTTTGGCTTGAATCCATCACATTCTTGGGTTGTGTCATATCTAGTGAAGGAAAAAGGTTGATCCTCAGAAGATTACAACTATGAATAATAGGCCCAGACCTACATTGACTGGAGGATTATGGAGGGGTTCTCTACTCTTGCCTAACATTGACTAAATTTACACAGAAGGCGGTTAGATTTCAATGGTCAGATGCTTGCGAAAAGAGCTTCGAAGAGTTGAATAGAAGATTGACTATGACTCACGTATTGACTTTATCGGAAGGTGCAGATGGATTTGTGGTATATTGTGATGCTTCAAGGATCGAACTTGGGTGCGTATTGATTCTACATGGCAAGGTGAACACTTATGCTTCAAGGCAACTCAAGAATCATGAGAAGAACTATCCAACACATGACTTAGAGCTTGCGGCGGTGGTGTTTACACATACGATTTATTGTCATTATTTGTATGGGATCCATGTGAATATATTCACGGACCATAAGAGCATTCAATATATTTTCAAGCAGAAGGAATTGAATATGAGGTAGAGAAGATGGCTTGAATTACTCAAGGACTACAACATCGATATTCTATATCATCTGGGGAAGGCCAATGTTGTGACGCATGCTCTTAGCTGGAAATCCATGGGTAGTTTGGCTCACTTGGAGGCACATCAAAGGCCGTTGTCCAAAGAAGTACACAACTTGGCTAGTTTGGGAGTTTGTCTAGCGGACTCTAGTGAAGAAAGGGTGGTTGTGCAAAATAGGGCTGAATCATCACTTGTGTTGGAAGTCAAGGAGAAGCAATACGACGATCCGTTGTTGGTGCAATTGAAGTGGGGGTTCATAAACATAAGACCATGGATTTTTCTCTTGGAACGGATATGACATACTAAGGTACCAAGGGTGATTATGTGTTCCAGATGTAGTGGTCTCATAGAGAGGATCCTAACCGAGGCTCATAATTCCAGGTATTCCATGCACCCAGGCTCTACAAAGATGTACCATGTGCTTAAGGAAGTCTATTGATAGAATGATATGAAGAGGAATGTAGCGGACTTTGTGGCAAGATGTCCAAATTGTCATCACGTGAAGGCCGGACACCAAAGGCTCGGTGGGTTGGCATAGAACATAGAAATTCCAAAGTGGAATTGGGAGATGATCAATATGGACTTTGTGGTGGGTCTACCTCGCACGCCTCGCAAGTTCGGCACAATTTGGGTGATTGTGGACCGACTCACGAAATCACCACACTTCTTACCTGTTAAGGCTACTAACATAGAAGAACAATATGCTCAATTATATATCAAGAAAATAGTCAGGTTACATGGCACTCTAGTTTCTATCACCTCAGATTGAGGGGGACAGTTCACAACTAATTTTTGGAAGAAATTTCAGCACGATTTGGGTACTTCGGTGAATCTTAGTACTACCTTCCATCTACAGACTGACAGGCAGGCAGACAGACTATTTAGATGCTCGAGGATATGTTGCGTGCTTGTGTTCTTGACTTCATGGGTAGCTAAGATGATCATTTGCCGCTCATAGAATTTACCTACAATAATAGTTACCATGGTAGAATCAAATGGCACTGTTTGAGGCTCTATATGGTAGGAGGTGTAGATCTCCTATTGGGTGGTTCGAGGTTGGGGAAGCAGAATTGATAGGCCCATACCTCGTGCATCAGGCTACGAAGAAGGTTAAGATCGTTAAGGAATGGTTGAAAACTGCTCAGAATCGTCAGATGTCCTATCCAGATATGCGTCGAATGGATTTGGAGTTTAAAGAGGATGATTGGCTGTTCTTGAAGGTTCCCCCCATGAAGGGTATAATACGATTTGGGAATAAGGGGGCTGGTTAGGTGGCTTACGAGCTTGAGCTACCTCCAGAAATGTCTTTAGTGCACCCGGTGTTCATGTATCTATGTTGAAGAAGGTGGTTAGAGACCCGTCGCTTATTGTTCTAGTAGAGACGGTTAATGAAGAATTGACTTATGAGGAGATTCTAATTGCCATTCTTTATAGGCAGGTTCGGAAGCTGAGGAACAGAGAGATTGTCTCCGTGAAAGTGTTATGGCGGAACCAATACGTGGAAGAGGCCACCTGGAAGGCCGAGGAAGAGATGAAGAAGAAATACCCTCATTTGTTTGTATAACTAAATAGTTGTGTGTGGAAAGAATGATTAAGAGCTTACTTTCTATAGATTATGCTCAACTTGTACAATTTGTGTTAAAGATTCCCCTTTGTGGTAATATATTATTTATGACGTATGGTCGGTGTTGTTTTCATATTGTGATTCGGCATTGTGTTATAGTTATATTGTTTGGACTGGTTTCTGGGATTCTCTGACAGGTGGATAGGCCCAAATGCAGGGGAGATTCTGGCGAAAGTTTAGAAAATTTGGGGAGTTAGCCAAAATTAGGACTGTTAGTGTGTGAACCAAGAGTTGTGTCACATTGAATTTCGATGGTGGACTTTGACCTTCATTAGAGGACAAATGATCCTAAGCGGGGGAGGATGTAAGGCCCCGTAATATTTTACCTAGAACCTAGATTTTGTGGTGCCGAGGTAGACTAACGTGTTAGAAGATTAAAGATAAGCTCGCCACAGTACGGACTTTTTGGGTTGTGCAATGCACTGGGGAGTTGGAAGGAAAATTGTTGCAGAACATGGCATTTCTACGGTCTATTATGCGATCGCAGAATTACTCCGCGGACCACAAATCCACTGCGGAGTGGAGCAGAAGAAAATCCAATTTTTGGAGGTCGTTTTGCGGTCAACTATGCGAGCGCATAATCATTTCGCAGGTCGCATATCCGTTCCAGATTCAGCATGACAAATTCTGGAGGGAGTCTTTTGCGGTGCGTTATGCCATCGAATAACTGGTCTGCGGACTGCCGACCTGCCGCCGACCTGACCCGATCATCCCAATTTTGAAGGATTAATTCGTGGTCCCTTATGCGGACCACATACCTATTCTGCAGTCTACTATGCCACCGCAGAGTTGAGTTTGGAGGGTCCATTTTCTATTTTTATAACTCGGCCCCATTTCTTATATAACAAATTTGGGGTTATTTTGGGTGGTTTAGAAAGCTATTTTAGAGAGAGGGGATTGCTTTAGAGAGAGAGCAGGAATCCCCAAGTGCTTTGATCGTCAATCCTTGCCCCAATCTTGAAGATTCAAGGGATTCAATCACTAGGCCATCACATATCCGAGTATGTTCTTGTCCTACATCATCCATGCAAGTTTGTTTTGGGATTAAGTGGGCCGGAGATGAGAAGATACGACATGCATGTTTCGATAGAGGGGTCTTGAAGGTTGTTGAATTACCCGGGATGAGTTGTTCGCTGATGTGGGTTGTAGGGTGAAAGAAATCTTATAAGAGAACCTTGTAGTCAAATTTACACACCCAGTGCTTAATGAAATGCTTAAATTTATGTCTCGAAATAGATTGAAGTTGCTAGGATTTTCGGAACGTTGTAGTATTTTAAAGAAAGCTCAAGCGATGTATTTTGGATAAACTTCTTTCATAGAACTGAATACCACGATGTCCTCATACGTTTCAAGCGTGGTCGGCCCAAGTTCTAATTTCTCATGATCCGGGCCATTCCTAGTATATTCAGTTATTCCGAAAGCATTGTGTCAGAATTCTATGCTCAAAATGTGTTTCAATTGCTCCTATCGCATTATGCTCTCCCTCGAGAATGTATTGAAGTATGGTTTATGTATCAAAATTATGATTTAAAATCATGTTTCAATTGCAAGTTCATTATTGTCACGCCCCGACCTCGGGGAGTGCAACCGGCGCTCAACCGAGTGAACCTGGCCGAGCAAGCCTGTTAGATTTCCTTCTGCCCAAACTCATCCATGAATAAAGAGGAGATGCACTCCATTAATCAAACACTGAAAATATTTCATTAACAACTCCCATTTTGTTTCCATTAGCAGCATCATTCATAATTTTAAAATATTACAAGTTTATAGATATAATGAAAAACATGTTTGCGAAATACCAAGATTTCTAGTTCAATTCCCCACATCAAACACCACCCACAATCTTTCTATGGATCCTCTAACTACGATAGAGAGTAATATGAAAATGCTGGGAACAAGGCCCTGGCTATACCTCAAAACACAAAGTACAACGTCAAATGATATCAGGCTAAGAATAGAGTAGGGCTCACCAAAACCTGCTGAATAGGGTGTAACTGCTAATGAAGACCAAAGTTGCCTGCTGATGAACCACTTGCATCCATTGAAGATGCAGCCCCCCCGGTAAAAGGGACGTTATTACATATGGAATAGTACTAGTATATAAAGCTAATTGTCCTCTTTTAAAATATAATGGCAATATAAGAAAGCGAAAACCAGAGAAGCAGCAAGTCACAATCAACAATATCCAAATGCCCAGTTAAAACATAAAAATTTCAAGCTACGAAAATAAGATATATTTATTTTTTTGTTGGGAGATCATTAGCACCAATATACCACCGTTTTTTTAGCATGGAGTCCGATCACGCCTGATCGGCTAGGCCATCTCCCCACGAACAATGTGGTTTGACATGTGGTGCGAAAGAAAGGTGTTACCAAGAGTAGTACCACCATGTCGCAACATGGCGTCCGATCTCCATCTGATCAGCTAGGCTGCCTTCCCACATATGTCGTGTGGGTTGACTTTTCCAAATCATAGCTATTTTCAATCTCATCCCAATTAAGGAGAATAGTCTCATCCCAAATAAGGGGAATAATCACAATCCACTCCTACACCAACATGTGTAGTTTCGGGTATGGGCCTTATGACCCACCCTTCCTCGGTTTACTAATGATATTCCCAAAAACATATTTGGCTTACACAAAAGGGAAACAAAAGCACAAATATATTTACCACATCATCTTTCACATTGTATAAATCTCCACTAGCATTTTCAACAAATCACAACAACAACATTTCCTTGGCTCTTTTGGCCAATTACGAGATTCTTTATTCAAGGCACGGTGGCCGTATTTCATATTTCACACTTTCATATCTTTCCTTCCATGGATCATTGTCATAAATAACAACATATATAATATTCCAGAAGTCACAACTTTAAGTTCGCTAGAAATGAAGGCTTTAAACACAATAGATTTCTTTCCAAGAAATGAAATAAAATAATTGGCAATCGAAGTGCAAGTTAAAATCATAAACAAGTTGCACACCATTTATTCTTGAAATACTTTTCTCCAAAAAGGGAAATACAAGATTTCCACTTATGAATAAGTAAGAACGCAAAACACATTGAAAATAGTAACAAAACATAGCATTAGTTAAGACAGCCACATATGGGCATGACTTGAGTACATAAGCTTTTAGGCAATTCTATTTTTGAAATATTTTTGGAACTATTGAATCAAATCTCATTTCATGATCCTTATTTCATTGACACTACTAACCACAAGTATAAATTTCATTCTTGGCAGTTGGCCACACTCTATATCCCCAATTTATTTCACATCCAAATATTTTTATAGATTATCAAGAACAAGACATTTTCAATCAAGACCTTAGGTATACATATGAGCAATTAAGAAACTTAAGCATATCGAGTTTTTCTCACACAATTTGCCATAGTCTTACACCCAAGAATCATACTCCCAACTAACCATCATCTACCCAAATTCGAAATTGAAAACTAAGGTATGGAACCTTACCTCTTAGATGAAAAACTTGTGAGGTTTCTTGTTGAATTTCAAGGCTTGAGCAACCTTGGATGATTAGAATGTTAGGTGCCCTCCTTATCTCTCTAAAATGCTCTTACCTCTCTCTAAAACCATCAGATAATCGCCAAAAAATAAGTTCCAAAGGCTATTTATCAAAATGGGGTCGAGTTATAAAAATAGGAAAATACACCCTCCAAACTCAGGTCTACGGTCGCAGAACTGACCGCAAAACAGGTATGTGGTCCACAAACTGGACCGAAAAATGGTCCTCCAAATCTGGGCTAGTCTAGACAGGTCTGGAACCGTTCTGCAATCTGCAGACCACTTATACGGCCGCAGAAAGGGCCGCAAAATCGCCCAACAAAATTTCCTCGTGTAACTCTGCGACAGAAGTGCAGACCGCGAAACAGTTTGCGATCACACAATGGACCGCGAAGCAACCCTAAAAAATTCAACAAATTTTTTCTCAACTCTGCGGCCATTATGCGGCCCGCAAACGGTTCTGCGATCGCGAAGCAGACCACATAATTGCCTTCTTCTGCCAGAAATTTTCATCAACTCCTCAGTGCATTCTTCGACCCAAAAAGTCTGAACCGCGGTGAGATACAATCCTCAAACACATAATTCTACCTCGACACCACGAAACCTCAAATTCGTTGGTGAAATTTTACGTGGCCATACAATTATGCCTTATTTGGAAGGAAAACTCAATGTGCTTAAGACTCCTATTGCTCATATTCATATTTAAAGTCTTGATTCCAAATGCTCATATTGTTGATAACCTATGGCGATTCTTGAATGTGAAAAAAGTGAGTATGAGATATAAAGTGTGTCCATCATGCCAAGAATGAAAACTACAGTTGCAGCCAATAGTGCCAATGCAATGAAAAGTTATGTGAAAGATTATGAAATGAGTTTACTCCTTTATATAATAATTGTTTTGGGAGTATTTTTAGTCACCGAGGAAGGGTAGGTTGAAATCATCTAACCCCGAAACTACACGTGCCGGTATAGGAGTGATTGAGGGGTAAATCCCCGTATTGATGTGATTAGATTATTCCTCTTAAATGGGATGAGATTGATGTGTTGACATTATTCCGCTTAATTGGGATGAGATGGTTGCTAGCGAAATCAGACGCCATGCCGCGCAAATGGTGATGTTTTGATTGGGTGTCTTTGGGTGAGACGGTTTAGCTGATCGAGGCGAGATCGGACTCCATGCCCAAAGCACGATGGGTTTATCGGTACTAAAGATCTCCCAACTTAAAAATATTGATATTTACTTGAAAAATTATCCTTCTCTTAACTTGATGCTTTAATATTGTTTGAGGCTCTCATTGATTCCATGTTTTCTTCTCCTTGTACTGTTACTTAATTCATTGAGAGAATGTTTAGTCTTACACACTAATACTATTCTGATTGTACTAACATCCCTTTTGATGGGCGCTTTGCATCTTTAATGGATGCAGGTGGTTCCACAGCAGGCGGCATAGATTAGTGATAGCGGTACACCCTCTTCTCAGCTGACTTGGTGAGCCCCTCTTCATATCGGGGTCTTGTGTATTTTGTTTCTTATGTATAGTGTTATGAGGTATAACCAATGCTTTGTTGCCGGAATCATTATATTAATCTTTTGTATCCATTAGAGGCTCCGTAGACATAGCGTGGTTGTATCCCGATTTTGGAAAGTCAAACTAGAAATGTTGTATATGTATCACATAATTCCACTTCTAAACTATGAATGTGTAATGTATTTTGGGAATAATAAATGAAGTAACTAATGGTAATGAAATAGGTGTTGTTTATGAATCCTCTTATTGTCTAATGAATGGTATGCATCTTCACTTTATTCATGGGTAAGGTCGTGTAGAAGGCATCAAGTAGGCTTGCTTGATTGGGATATCTCAGTTGGAGCTCCTCAAGGTCGAGGCGTGACATGCTGGGATCAACTCCGGTATCTGCACAAGAAGTGCAAGTAAAGCAATTACAGACAAGTAGCAAATAAGCGTGGAATCATGAAAGAGATGGAAAATTTAACAGGATAACTAAAAGACAAGTAACAATTATGGCATGGAAGTCAAATAAGCAAGTAGCAATTAAGGCGTGAAACAAGATATATCATGAAGTAACGAAAACATGGAAGCAAGTAACATAACAGCGCATATACACTCATCACCTCGCATATACGCCGTCTCCCACATAACTAACATGACATGTAGTTCAAGGTTTCCTAACTCACTCAAATCAAGGTTAGACCCAACACTTACCTAACCCTGCGACTAAAGCAGTCAATCAACCACCACCTTGCCTTTTGAACAAGCCTCCAAACCAACCAAATCTAGCAAATTATTGACCAAATAATTCAACATAAGCTTTAGAAACTACCCACTAATGAAAGAGGTTAAATTTTGATAATTTTGAAAAAGTAAACAAAACTTAATCTCGAGCCCGCTTGGTCAAAACCTGAGGTTCGGACCAAAACCAGATTACCCATTCATCCTCGAGCCCAGTTATGTGATTTGTTTAGAAATCTGACCCTAATTCGAGGTCTAAATCTCAATTTTATAAAAATTCTCAATTCTACCCAAATCCCTAATTTCTACCATGAAAATTATAAATTTGATGTTGAAATCTCATGAAAAGTAACAGGTAACTAAAAGGAAATGGATTAAAGTCCTTTACCAATGACTTTGGGAAGAAAAGCCTCTTGGAAAATAGCCTCTAGAGTGTTTAGGGTTGAGAAATGGTGAGAAATGAGCTAAGTCCTTGTTTTTCCCTTCTTTTACCCAGCTGCATGTGTCGCAATTGCAAAGTCTTGTTCGCAATTGCAAACATCGCAAATGCGAGACAAGGGTCACAAATGCAGAAATTGCCTCAAAGACACAGAAGTCGCAAATGCAACAAAATGTTTGCAAATGCGAAGTCCCCACCTTCACAAATATGACCAAAATCATCGCAATTGCGGAGACACTCTATTGTTGCTAGGCATCGCAAATGCGACCAAGTGATCGCAAATGTGATCATGAGTTGTTGGCAATTGCGAACCTTTTCCTCACAAATGCGAACTATTGTTCTCAAAAGCGACGTTCGCAATTGCGAGCGAGACCTTGCAAATGCGAGATCTGTAGCAGAACACCTGCAGCAGAGTGCACTAGCTATCTTCACACTTACCAAACTCATCTGAAACATGTCTGAAACTCACCCGAGCCCCTTGGGCTCCAAACAAAACATGCTCACAAATGTAACAACATCATACAAACTTGCTCGCACAATGAAATAACCAAGATAACATCTAAATCAACAAATCAACCGTCAAAACGAATAAAATTTCAAAGTAAACTCAAGAACAACTAGAATCACATTTAGGCATCCTAATAATGTCAAATGAGTTTTGAAAATTTAACCAAATTTTGCAAACAAGTTTCAAATAGTGATACAAACAAATTCCAAATTTCAACATCAAAATCCGAACCCGTAAGCTAAGAAGTCAACTTACGGTCAAACATAGTAATTTTTCAACTTCCAAAAATGCTAGTTTTTGGCAAAATGAATCAAATCAATTTAGGGACTTTCAATTTCAATTTCGGGCATATTCCCGAGTCCAAAATCACGATATGGACCTACCGTAATCATCAAAATACCGATCCGAGGTCATTTTCACAAAATGTGGACAGTGGTCAACTCATGTTGTAATTAAAACAAAATTTCATGTTTCTTCAAATTTTTGCATATTAAAATAATGACACGGACAATGCACGCAAACCCAGAAATGTCAAACAAAGCTAACGAAGTTCTCGAAGCATGGAATTAAGGGCTAATACTCAAAATGACCAATCAGGTCATCACAAGAGCTTGCAAATGCGACCAAGCATCACAATACGATGTCCTCTTGGAAAATGCAAATGTCGCTATTGCAACACTAACTTTGCAAATGCTAAACAGGCCTTCTGAGCCACTCATCACAAATGCAATCCAGAGTCCGCAATTGAGGTCCTTTTCAATTGTGAGCAGACCCTCACAAATATGAGGTCTGCAGCAGCAGCAAAACTGAAGCTCCACCTAACTATTTCGAAATCAATCTGAAACTCACCCGAGCCCCTCGGGCCCTACACAAAACATCCACACAAGTATATATAAAAGCCATACGAACTCGCCTGCAAGCTTAAAGCATCAAAATAACATTCATAACAAACTAATCATCAAAACTCATCATGAAAACCTTAAAATTCAAGAATTTCAATATTCACAACCAAGAGTTTGATTCCTACATAACCAGCTCGGAATGAGACCAAACATTGCACACATGTTCCAAATGACAAAATGGACCAATTTCACATCCCAGAACAACAATATGAACCTGGCAGGCTTAAAGCCAACCCATGACCAAATAATGAAATTTTTTAACCTTCAAGTTGCCAACTTTCAGCAAAAAGGGTGTCATGACCCAAAATCCACCTAGCCGTGATGACACCTAACCTAACCTGCTAGGTAAGCTAAATAACAGCTAACCCAAAATCTACCTAGTCGTGACGACACCTAACCCGACCTGCTAAGTTAGCCAAATAACAATCAACACAATTCTAATGAAATTAATATGAAATCAGTAAGTGAAGTAACTAAATTTTCATACATTAACCCAAGGATTGGTAGTACAAGTCATGAGCCACTAAGACTTAGATTTACAAAGCTGGTATAGAATAAATACAACTTCTGTTCAGAATGTACCTAAACAGAATTATAATCTAAGACTACTAAGGATAAGTGGTAGCTATATCCGAAAGGTAGGTACATCTTCTGTGTCAGTTCCCATCATAAACATCTCAACTCCAATATCTATACAGAAGGTGTAGAAGTGTAATATGAATACAATCGACCCGATGTGCTCAATAAGTAACAAACCTAATCTTAGGCTAAAAGCAGTGACGAGCTTAGAAGAAGGTCAATGTCCAACACCAGTGATCAACAACAACATAGGATATAATGATGACAATAACAGTAAAGAACTCAAGAGATATCATGTTCAACTCGTTCACAAGTACGAGAAATTAGACATGCTTTACAAGTAATACAGTTAAAGCCCAAATCGTTCACCAAAGTCACTAAAATACGAGTTTATTAGAGAACTGTGATTTTTCCAAGCTTTGACAAAAGATAAGACTTTTCATTTACCAGTTACCATGAGGAAAATACATCGCTATTCCTACATGTCAAGTCAATAACACCATATTGCCATCTAGCATGAGGAAAATACATTGCTATACCTACATGTCAAGTTAAACAATGTCATAATGAAATCATCAAGTACACTCACTCTCAGCACACTCGATGTGCCTGGCTCAATGCCCCTCACCATCACACACTTAATCAGTTAGCATAGTACGGGTGCCTGGCTCAAATGCCCCTCACCATCTCACACACAATCTCTCGGCATTATACGGGTGCTTGGCACAAATGCCCCTCACCAAAGTACATATATCTCCGTGCTTGTGCTCACTGTAATATCAGACTCCGCAGGGGCGCATCCTGCCCAAGCAGTAATCAATGTCAAATAGCCCAATCGTGGGGCCTGGTGCATGCGTCACCTTTAATTAGTACTACTTATCCTAATATGAACCTGCATATGTGTCACCCCCAAATCAGTAATCAATATACTCGTTACGGTGTGCATCCGGATCCAACATAACTCACAACATGTCTATATGGCCCACATCAGTCATCACCCGCTCAAGTCTCTATATGCCAAGGTCTCACAGAAATATAATCTAATAATACAACATGGGATATCAAATTCAACTCAAACTCTTATCAGGTACAAGGACACCAATAACATATGAGACAGAATATTAAAAGTGCACATAATTAGAGATATAACGTGCAGATATAACTATCATGACTGAACAGTGTGTCTACGTTTAAGGAAAATATCTCAACATGGCAAAAATAGCCTTATCATGTCTCAAAAAATCAAGTAGATAGCCTATACATGATTTCTAGCATGGACAATAACTCACGTAGATATACAAATCGAGAAAATAAGATATAAAAGAAGCATGATAGCAAAATAAGGCATATAATAGCCAACGAACAACCCTGATCATGAATACCTAGATGCACGCACACACGCCTGTCACCTAGCACGTGTGTCACCCCTAACACATCTCAAATATCATAGAACTCAGAGATAATTACCCTCAAATCCAAGTTTAGATATATTACTTACCTTGAATAAGACAAAACAATACTCTAGAAATGCCATCCCGCATGAATCGACCTCTGAATGGCTCGAAACTAGCCAAAAGCAATTCAAGAACATCAAATAATGCCTTAGTAAACAAACTCAAATGATAAAGGTCGAATCTTTAATGTAATACTCAAAGTCAACCAAAAAGATAACCCAAGCCTGTACCTCGGAACACACGAAACTCACAAATTATGACAACCCATTTGAATACGAGTCCAACCATACTAATTTCACTCAAATCCGACTATGAATCAATGATCAAAACCCAATTATTCATTTTAGAAAAGTTTAGACAAAATTCCCCAATTCTTCTTCATCAAATTAAATGCCGAAATCAAAGATGGTATCATGTATAATAATCAAATTCGAGTCAAAATACATACTGCAATCCAAATCGTGAAAATCCCCTCCAAAATTTTCCTAATTCGAGCTCTCAAACTCAAAAGGTGATAAAAATAACTCAAAGTCTGAAATAGAGTACTTATAAGCACTGCCTAGGCAAACCCTTCACGATCGCGGAACACAATTCTCGATCGCGAAGAACAATGATTAAGTCATCCAAGATACGCTTGGTGTTTTTAGCACTGCCTTCACAAAAAGGATTACCACAGATACAAGAACTTCGCGAACACGCCCACGTCCACACGAATGCGAAGACAGAAGCCCCCAACACCTATGCTGAACTACGATCGTGCACTTTCTCCTACGAACGCGATCCTCCATTCGTGAACGCGCAGAGGAAAATCCCCAGCTCCAGCTTACACATCGCTACCGCGACCACACCTTCGTGATTGTGAAGACCACCTGAAGCATCAAAAAACCGGCAACATGAAACCCATCCAAAATAATCCGCAACCATCCCGAAACTTACCCAAGCCCCTCGGGACCCCATCCGAGCATACCAACAAGTCCCAAAACATAACACGAACCTACTCGAGGCCTCAAATCACACATAATAACATCAAAACCACGAATTGAACCTAAATTCAAGCATAAAGAATTAATGAATTTTCAACTTCCAAAACACGTGCCGAACCATATCAGATAAACTCGAAATGACCTCAAGTTTTGCACACTAGCTGCAAATGACATAACGAACATATTCCAACCTCCAGAACAAAAATTCAAACCCTATATCATCAAAGTCAACTCCCGATCAACTTATGAAGTTTCCAAACCTTCAAATTGCCGACCTTCGCTAATAAGAGCCAAAACCTTCTAGAAAACATCCAAAAGCAAATTCGGGCATACGCCCAAGTCCAAAATCACCATCCCGACGTAATGAAACCATCAAAATTCTAATCCGAGGTTGATTACATAAAAGTCAAACTTGGTCAACTCTTCCAACTTAAAGCTTCTAAATCGAAAATAATCCCTCCAAATCAATCTCGAGCCACTCGAAAACCAAAATCGGCTATACACACAAGTCATAATACACCATATGAAGCTACTCATGACCTCAAACCACTGAATTAAATGCAAATGTTCAAAATGACAGCTCGGATCGTTACATTCTTCCCCACATTAAACATATTTTTATCATCGAACGTGCCAAGAGTCATTCCAATGCATCAAAACACTGTGTAACCTCACCATGCACATGCTCATGGGTGATCCCACGTCACCCCAATCCATATAGGTTTAGCAACACAATCTAACTACATATCCTTACTTCAGCCTTTGTCCATAAACCTTCGTACCCAATCCTAATATCCGAAATTCATTATAAGACCAAATTCTCGCACCTTTACACCGTATAAGTCTAAGCAAGTTGTATCAAGCCATAACCATAACCCATGATCAAATAACATGATATACCACATAGCTCAGATACTCATAGCAATAACTTCTGACCACAGTAGTTGCTCAACAACAAACCTGGTACTGATAATAATTCTCATATCAAATAAAACCTTGTTCTAAACCTTCATACACTGCCAATGATGATAGGAACACCAATAAGTGGATTTTATCCACTTATTAGTGCCTTCTTGCTTTAGTTTTAGTCCGAAAGTAGTGATTTTTATTTCTGAATCTTATGAAAATGTGTGAATTGCAGGTTTGCTGGAGGATGTGAGCTCAATGAAGAAATCTAACTCAAAGAGGAGATTTCCCAGCTTAAACAATTTAGGAGGAGAAGTGCACAGAGATGTGCGGTCCGTAAAATTCCATATGCGTCCGCAAATAAAGATTGTGGCCCGTAAAAAATAAGTGTTGCCGCAGATTAAACCCTGAAGCTTCAAAGGATTTTAACAATAGTGCGGTCTGCACACCAAATTGTGCGGCTGCAGAATCTGCTCGAAATGACAAGACTGAGATATCAGAGAAGATGCAAACAAACAAGTCTGAAGCCTCCTTAAAGAGCGGTCCGCAGCCAAATTATGCGGCTGCAGAAGATTAAGTGCGGCTACAGAAGTTTATGCGCGGTCGCAGAATCCCTCCCACTGACAAGCACTACAAGAGCACTAAACTAAAGGGTAGACCGCATATGAAATTACGCGGCCGTAGAACCTCCCGAAGGGCATTTATGTCAGCGAATTTCTGAGCAGTATAAATAGAAGAGAAATACTTTTTAGGGCAACATTTGTATTGTAGCAGCTGTGAGCGGTTAGACTTAGCTATTTTGGAAAATTGGTGACTATAATTAGAGAAGACCAATTAATTTTAACATTTAATTTTAGATTTATTTCTCAAATTACTTTGAATTTTTCATGCCTATAATTATGAGTAGCTAAATTCTATTTTGGGTTTTGATCCAACCCTAGTGTGTAAAACTTATGGGTATTTAATATTAATGCTTATTATTTATTAGGTGTAAGATAATTAGCCTTATTTATTCTTTATATCTAGAATTAATGGTTGCAAACATTTATTCATGCCTATTTGACTTAATTCTTACTTGAGATAGAGGAAACTAGTCTAGGAAAACCTGGCTAATAAGAAATAGAACTAGTTGAAGTTTTGATTAGTTTGATTAATGGATTTGAACTAGAGATAGGGATAATCGCACTTGGACCCATATCAATTGTTTAGATTGCTACCCATGGTCTTGAGAAAGCTAATTTGGGCATAATCACTCTTTAATCGAGAGGTATTGAGTGGATATTTGAGCCTTGAGAGTCATAACACACCCCAATCTACCAAACACGCATAGATTTACTCTACCCATTACGTTTACACTTAGGTGAAGGTTACAACCCTAGGTTTTTCCCTTATTTGATAAAAACACCAAAAACATTTCACTCACTATTTGCTTATTAGTTAGTTTGATCTCTTAGAAGTCAATTTAGATAACAATTACCCACAATTGTTTGAAAGCTAAATTGGCTATTTCAAGTTCTTTTTCTTGAGCATGTACCTTAACGCCAACTTAAATTCCTTATGGATTTGGCCCTGACTTACGTTGGGCTTTATAATTGTAACGACCGTTTAATACTCCTTAATTGGGTGTGAATTGGACGTGATCAATTTTTGGTGACGTTGCCGGGGAGTTTTATGATGCTAGCTATATACTTGAGTTTGTTTCTTGAAATATCTTCTTTTACTTTTGTGATTCTATGTTGAAGTGATTGTAGGTTGCAAATGGCGAACTACGAACTTAGAAACTTGCCATTAGGAGTGATGGATCGCAAAGAGGAACAAATTGATGAAATGCCTCAAGATCCACCTACTTTGGAGATAAAACCACCTCACTTTCGGTATGAATTTCTGGGCACTTGTTCTACTCTACTAGTTATTCTTTCCTCTTGTTTGACTATCCTGCAGGTTGATTCCACATTGGCGGTGTTGCAACAAAGGAAGTCCGGGGTATAAGCCCAGCCTGCATTTTGAATGCATAAGATTAAATTGTAGTATGGTGCCAAACCGTCCATTCAAAATCAAAGAAGTCTCAATGAAGCTATTCATGAGGGGGTCAAAAAGAAGATCATCAAGTAGTTAGATGTTGGGGTTGTTTATCCCATTTCTGATAGTTCTTGAACCTCTCTGGTCCAATGTGTTCCAAAGAAAGGGGGGGCATCACGGTTGTTACCAATGATATGAATGAGTTGATTCCTACAAGAACGGTCATCGGTTGGAGAGTTTGTACAAATAATCGCAAGCTCAACCGAGTCACAAGGAAGGATCATATTCCTCTTCCTTTCATGGATCAAATGCTTGATAGGTTGGTCGGCCGTTCTTTCTATTGTTTTCTTGATGGTTACTCAGGCTACCACAAAATTCTTATCGCTCTAGAAGACCAAGAGAAAACCACTTATTTATCCATATGGTACTTTCGCTTTCAAACGGATACTTTTTGGTTTGCACCAGCGACTTGTCAACGGTGTATGATTGCTATTTTCATGGACATGGTGGAGAACTACCTTGGGGTCTTTATGGATGACTTTTCGGTGGTTGGGGATTCATTTGATGATTGTCTTGCTAATTTGAAAAAATTGTTGGCTAGATGTGAGAACAAATTTGGTACTCAATTGGGAGAAATGTCATTTCATGGTTGAGGAAGGCATTTCCTTGGCCATACGATTTCAAAGAATGGCATTGAAGTGGAGAAGGCCACTGAAGTTATTTTCAATATTCCATCCCCATCTTGGTGAAGGGTGTGCGGAGTTTCTTGGGCCATGGGGGATTCTACCAGCGATTTATCAAGAATTTTTCTAAAGTGGTGAACCTTTTGTGCAAAGTTCTTGAGAACGATGCCGAGACCCATTTCAATGATGATTGTATGAGAGGTTTTAAATAAATGAAGTGCAAGATGACAACAACTCCGATGAATACATCACCAAATTGGAGTTTGTCGTTCGAGCTCATGTGTGATACAAGTGATGTAGCCGTTGAGGCTATTTTGGGGCAACGTATCAACAAAAATTTTCATCTGATTTACTATGCTAGTAAGACTATGAATAGTGATCAAGTCAATTATACCATTACGGAGAAAGAGTTCCTCGCTATTATGTTTGCTATTGAGAAGTTCCACCCGTACTTGATGGGTGCCAAAGTTATTGTGCACACGGACCATGCGGCACTTGACTATCTTATGAGCTAAAAAGAATCTAAAGCTCGGTTAATTAGATGGGTGATTTTGTTGCAAGAGTTTGATATTGACGTCCAAGACAAGAAGGGAACTGAAAATCAAGTGGCAGACCACTTGTCTTGTTTTGAGGAGGAGGGGAGGCCACATGATGGCCTTGAAATCAATGACTCTTCCCAGATGAGCAACTTTTGGCATTTTCAATGAAAGAAGTACCGTGGTTTGCGGATTTGAAAATTTTTCCTGTGAACGGTATCATTCTAGATGAGTTCTCTTCAAACCAAAGGAAGAAGCTCAAGAGGGATTGTCAAGACTACTATTGGGATGAACCATACCTTTTCTAAATTTGCACTATTGGGTTGATTCAGAGGTGTTTGCCAGAGGAAGAGCAAGGTGATATTCTTGAGGCTTGTCATTCTTTGCCATATGGTGATTATTATAGTGGAGCGAGAACAACGGCTATAGTCCTAAGTTGTGGTTTCTATTGGCCTACTCTTTACAAATATGCAAATGAGTTGGTTAAAAGATGCGACAAATATCAACGGGCTGGTGGAATTTCATAGAAACACAAGATGCTCCTTACAACTATCTTGGAAATTGATATTTTTGATGTTTGGGGTATTGACTTTATGGGCCTTTTCGTGAGTTCTTGTGGAACCACCTAATTTTGGTCGCAATGGATTATGTGTCTAAATGGGTTGAGGCTATTGCCTTACCTAATAATGAGGCTAGAAGTGTGGTGGCTTTCTTGAGGCTGAATATTTTTACAAGATTTGGTACTCTGCGAGCAATCATAAGTGATGGAGGGTCACATTTTTGCAACAAGGCTTTCGACACTTTCCTTGACAAGTATGGTGTTACTCACAAAGTGACAACTCCCTATCACCCACAAGCTAGTGGTAAAGTGGAAGTCTCTAATTGGAAAATAAAGAGTATTTTGTCTAAGACGGTGAATGCAAATTGGACGAATTGGTCTAAGAAGATTGATGATGCTCTATGGGCATACAGGATAGCTTACAAAAAACCTATCGAAATGTCCCTATACCGGTTGGTATTCAGAAAAATTTGTCATCTTCCGATGGAACTAGAGCAGAAGGCAATGTGGGCCTTTAAGAAATTGAATCTTGATTGGGATGTTGCCTCTAACTTGCGAGTTGCACACTTGAATGGAGTGGATGAGTTCGGGTATCATATATGAAAGCTTGTTCGTGTACAAAGAAAAGATGAAATATCTTCATGACAAGTATATTTGGAACAAAGAGTTCAAGGCCGGTGATCTAGTGTTATTGTTCAACTCAAGGATGAGAATGTTTCCCGGGAAGCTCAATTTAAAATGGAGTGGTCCTTTTGAAATTGTTGGCGTGACACCTTTTGGTGCCTTAGACTTGAAAACAAGAACAATGAAATATTTTGAGTCAATGGTCACCAGTGAAGCACTATTTGGGGAAAGTTGGGGAGAGCCACATTGTGTGACGGTTCTTTACTTCGCCTGAGCATGCTAAGACATTGCGTTGTGCCACGAAGTTAAATATGGCACTTTTTGGAAGGCAACCAAGTTCTTTTCCTTTTTCTCTTTAGTTAGATAATGTTTGTTGTTTTCAACTTGATGTGAAGTGTGCTGTGGGGATTAATGTTAGGTGTGAAATAATAGCTGAATTTGGGTCATACAGGGCAAATTGCGGTCCACACTTTTCTTTGTGCGGATCGTAGAAACTTTTTCGCGGCTGCAGATTTCATTTGCGGACAACAATTGTAAGGATCGTTTCAAGTGCTAAATAGAAGGTCCTCTAAACTTTTCTCCCAATAGTGCTGAGTGAGTTTTCAGACCATCACGAATTATGTGGTCACAAAAAAGTATAATCAGAGAAGTAGCTGGAATTAAAGTGTCAGATGTGCGGCTACACTAGAACAAGTGCGGATCACTTTCTTCCCTGATGGCCAGGTAATAGAGTTCATACCACACTTGGAATTGTGTGGCCGCACTCGCCTTCTTGCACCCTCACTTTCTTATGAGTATAAAATAGAACAGTATCCCCTCCTTTTACACATTTCACCATCTCCATTATCCTACTATTACTCTAAGAGTTTCCCACGTACTTGCACTTTGGATAAAAAACAATCCTTCACACCCACTTGGATCTTAGTATACTAGCACTATCATGTATGAATCACTTCAAATCTTGTTGTTTTTTTAATTTTTGAATTTATTTTGGATTTTTAACTTCTTTTTAGGCTATCTTTTACTGCATCCCTTTAATGTGTCCATGTGGGGTAGTTTAGCATTGGGTATTTGTCAAATCAAGCTTAGATAGGGTTGGGTTTGTTGATTATCATGCCTATACCATGTTGCCCAACAGGATTGAACACATTTTTGCATAACCTAGGTTAAGAGACTTTGTAGCCATATTGTTCGTGGTTGTGCGGACCGCACTTGATATTGTGTGATCCGTGGACATCTGTAGGGATAACTTGTTAGGCTAGTAGATTGTGCGGCCGCACTTGAATTATGCAGACAATTGATTTTATTATGCGGCCGCAAAGGTAGGTCCGCACTGATAATCAAAGACCCTACTCTTTGAGCTACTCAAGTGCGGACTGCAAATAATTTTGCGTGGACCACAGATGAATTTTGCAGTCGAAGAATGAGGTCACTAAGGACTTAGCACAACTGTGCTGAAGTACGGCCCGCATTTGAAATTGTCCACAATGGTGTGATCAAGAGGACGAGGAGAATCTTCAAAATGAAGGGGAGAAATAGGAAAAGTAAGAGGTAGAGGTGCCATGCACCCAAGTGTGCAAAGGGCTATTACAAAGAAAACCATGGCAGGCCGGGGGAGAGGTTGAAGCCTCTCAGAGTCGAGTTCTTATGCCCCATCTAGGGAGGCCTCGAAAAGGAATTTTGTGTCTCTATCTACCTGATGAGCGCAACGAAGAGCAATATAGGATGCATAGGCAGTCTAAACCTCTAAATGTACATCCTCATCTCACAGTACTTCCCACTGCTCAGCTAGTACCAGTCACGAGTCCAACATCGCTGCTCTGGACTCTGATTCAGATGATGCCCCAGATGATTAGAGAGGGGGATCAAGTGCACAGGTGGGCATGGCTCGGAATAAGAAGAAGTGGTCTGGGAAGATCAGTTCTTGAGTTTGCAAGCATACATAGAGTTTCGAATGTCATGGAAGGAGAGATCCCGGACTCACGAATGGCAATTCATCCTCAAAGACTTAGACAAATACAACCCCATGGTCTTAGAGCGGTTTACAAAGAGAAAGGGGTGGATGCAGATTATTGAGAAGGTGGTGGATATGAAAGAGCATCTTGTCCGGGAATTCTATGCCAGCATGGCGCATATTCTCAAAGGGACAAAGATCACCAAGGTGCACACCTGAAAGTAAAGTTTGATTAGCACACTTTGAATGCGTACCTTGGAGTTGATGATGTGGAGCCAAAGAAATATTTGGCAAAGTTGGTTCAGAAGGAGAAGGCTAGACAATAGCTTGCTGAGATTCTTGCACCTCGACCTACTCCATCTAGGACAGGTGCCGAGGTGCAAATCCTCCGCAACACTTTGAGCTTTGAGGCAAAAGGGTGCAGAGCTTCGTGTGTAGCAAACTTGACCTGTGCTTGAATGAGAATAATTTTCTCTTGTGAAGAGCAGTTCTAGTAGCTTCTATCATGGCTGCGTACCCAATCAATGTGGGTGCCCTGATGTTGGCCAACATATCACTTGTTGCACAGCGGGGTAACACATCTTACCCCTACCCCAACACTATCACTGAGTATCTGAATGATTCCAAGGTGGAGTCCAGGCCACTTAACATAAAGGTCAAGCCCACTGGTCCTTTTGAGTTATACAAGTTGCAAGACCCGAGGAACACAAAGAAGAGCATTCAGCCTCCTACTACTGATGGCCAGTCTGATGAGCCTGCCCCTGGTCCATCTAACATTCTGTCTACTGTAGCTGAGCCTTATATCAGTGCTAGAGCTGCCATTCTTGAGCCATCGTCCTCGGCCCTATTCCAGTGCCTACACTAGCTCCAAGGTAGGTGCCTCTACTGACAGGTCCATTGTCTGCCTTGCGGGTCTCTCTAACACTTGCGAGCCTCAACAACTAGATGCAGGTAGCTACTTTATAGCTGTCTGAGATCTCCAGTACAATTCCAGCGCAAACATCTTCACAGCCACAGCTGGACTCCTCTGACATAGATAAGAAGCTCACCACTGTCTTGGACAACTAGAAGGTGATCATGGATACACCGGTACAACACGGTGTAGTGATTGAGCTGTTGACCAAGCAGGTGAAGAAGATGAGAAACACACAGGCCAGCAAGAAGTCAGTTGATGCACTTCGAGCTGAGGTGACTAGGATAGTTGAGGCTGGTGATTTCCCTTTGATATGCTATTGGACCCCGCCCGGAGAATCCTATATTTGATGATTTGATACATTTGATGACAATGTAATAATTGGATAATTCTATTTTTGTTTATCTTTAGTAGTTTGTTACATTTATTCGTATCGTTAATTTTGTTTGTTCTTCTAGTTTAAAATTTTATGTTTTTCTTACTATTGTTGATAATAAGCCTTTGAATTTTTAATGACACGGTTCTTTCCAAAGATGGTCTCTTGTGTGAACAGGGTAACTCTTCCCGAGGATGGATAGTGTGACAACTTTCTTAAGGGAATGAGCCAATTTCATGTTTAGGTAATAGTAGCAACAAGTAGTAATGAATAAAAGCCCTAATTAAGTCAGTCTATAAAAAGGGTTATTTATGTTTCATGTGGCATCAACATACTTAACTGCATTCTTATGGTTTAAAATAAGGTTTTTGGAAGAATTAGCTCTAGTAAAAGTGACTTTGAGGTTCTTGAGTTGTTTTTGATAATCATTAGGTGGTTGAAATGACTATAATGATATTTAACTTGACTGTGATTGTTGTGGGTTTTAGACTTTATCCTCTTTTACGGTCTAGTTGCATGAGAGCTAAGATGATTTCTTGTTGCTAGTCCAAGTGCTTGAGTGAATAGTGTAGAACTTGCCCCGAATGTGCTTCAAGGCCAAATTTTAAGTTTGCTTGGTTTGAAAAATGATTGTAGGCTTTTCTTAGACCGTTTGATCTTTCTATTGCCACCCTATAATCATTATCCCTAGTCAACCCCTTTTAGCCTTTCTCTGTTGACAACCTTGCTATAAACCTTTATCCGTTTTTTTATCACAATCCTCTCTTGGCACCCGAACCTTCCTTAGCACTCATTTGTAATAAAGGGCTCAAAGCCTAAGTTTAGAGGGAAATTTGAAGAATCTAAAAGAGGTATCAAGTCATTGAAAGGAGAGAAAAGAAATGATATCCATGGAAGAGAATGCAAGAAAAGAAAGAACAAAAAGAAAACACAAAAAGAAAATAAAAAGAGAGATTGATGAAATTAAAATGAGGCAATTATCTCTAGTATGAACATCAAGAGACAAAAATAATGAAATGAACAATAAAGAGTGATGGCAAGTCTCCCTAGCCCCCAAGAAAAAGAAATGCCTATACGGGAGTTGCAAGTGTAAGCCAAGAAATGAGATGTGGAGTGCTTAAGGAAATGTGTAACCACTTATATCCCATATGCTATCCTACCCCAATCCAAATGGCTTCATTACAACTCGAAAAAGGTCCTATTAGATTTCGAACCAAGTAAGCATACATTAGCATAGATACACATGAGGGGCAAGTCTATGGTACTTGAGGCTATGCTTGTGACATTCCTTTGTGAAAGAAAAGTGAAACCTTTATTTCTTTAGAAATCGAGTGTTAAATCTTAAAGTGAGCATGGCAAATGGAAGGTAGAAGAGGAAGAGTTTGAATTCCACCATGATTTACGTGGAAGAACAAGAGTCCTTGATGAGTGAAGTAAATTCTTCAAGCTCAAATGTCACACTAGAGTTACATGCAAAGTTGCACATTTTTTAAAAGTTCAACACCTTGTTGAGAATGCATGAGTATTGTGGGTAACTATTGGTCCCAAATAAGTATAAACGACTCTTTGAAATGAACTTTCACTAAAGGGAAGAGGGAACTAATCTAGTTGCTTAAGGACAAGCAAAGACTTAAGTTTGAGAGAGTTGATAAGAGTGGATTTTAACCACTTATTAGTGTCGTCTTGCTTTAGTTTTAATAAGAAAATAGTGATTTTTGTTTCTGAAACTAATGAAAATGTGTGAATTGCAGGTATGTTGGAGGATGTAAGCTCAATGAAGAAAACTAACTCAAAGAGGACATGTCCCAGCTCAAACATTCAGGTGGAGAAGAGCAAAGAGATGTGCGGTCCACAGAATTCCATCTGTGGCCAAAAATGCAGATTGCGGCTCGCAGAAAATGAAATGTTGTCGCAGATTAAACCCTGAAGCTTCAGAGGATTTTAATAGCAGTGCGGTCCGCACACTAAATTGTGTTGATGTAGAAACTGCTCGCACTGAAAAGACTGAGATATCAGAAAAGATGCAAACAAACAATTCTGAAGCCTCCTTAGAGCATGGTCCACAGCCAAATCCTGCGGCCACATAAGCTGAAGTGTGGCCACAAAAGTTTATGTGCGGCCGCATAATCTCTCTAACTGACAAGCACTACAAGAGCACTAAACTGAAGCACGGACCGTAGATGAAATTACGCGGTCGTAGAACCTCCCGAAGGGAATTTTTGACGGTGAACTTTCGATCACCATAAATAGACGAGAAATACTTTTTTAGGGTAACATTTGTACTGTAGCAGTTATGAGCGGTTAGACTTAGCAATTTTGGGCAATTTGCGACTATAGTTAGAGATGACCCATTCATTTTAACATTTAACTTTAGATTTATTTCTCAAATTACTTCTTCTTTTCAACTTTTCATGACTATGATTGTGAGTAGCAAAATTTTATCTAGGGTTGTGACCCAACCCTAGTGTTTAAAACTTATGGCTATTTAATATTAATGCTTGTTGTTGACTGGTGTAAGTTACTTAGCCTTATTTATGCTTTATATCTAGCATTAATGGTTGAAAACATTGATTCATGCCTATTTGACTTAGTTCTTACTTGAGAAAGAGGACCTTAGTCTAGGAAAACTTGGCTAATAAGAAACAAAACTAGTTGAAGTTTTGATTAGTTTGATTAAAGGATTTGAACTAAAGATATTAATAATCTCACTTGGACCCATATCAATTGTTTAGATTGCTACCCACTTGGTCTTGAGAAAGCCAATTTAGGCATAGTCACTCTTTGACTGAGAGGTATTGAGTGGATACTTGAGCATTGAGAGTCACAATAGACACCGATCTACCAAACAAGCCTAGATTTACTCTACCAATTAGATTTATATTTAGGTGAAGGTTACAACCCTAGGCTTTTCCATTATTTGATAAAAACACCATAAACATTTCACTCACTATTTGCTTACTAGTTAGTTCAATCTCTTAGAAGTCAATTTAGATAACAATTACGCACACTTGTTTTAAAGTTAAATTTGGCTATTTCAAGTTCTTTTTCTTGAGTGTTTATCTTAACACCAACTGAAACTCCATATGGATTTGACCTCGACTTGCATTGGGTTTTATAATTAAAACAAACGTTCCATACTCTTTAATTGGGTGTGAATTGGACATGATCAAACACGCAGACACTCATAACAACCCATCTGATCAACAAGTCGTTGAGCTTTCTCGCCCACTAACAACTATATCGCAAATTCTAAGCTGACTACTGACATCATCTTATCTCCAAACATACCTTAGTCCATTCCGATGGTACTCATCCCATGTTCAATAACCTCACCTCATCCAGTACAAGTGCTCGACTGACATGCCACACCAAACCATCTAGATATACATACTATGCAATCTTTGCACCCAACAAGCAACAATTCAAATGTAACCAATGATGAAAGAAGAACCAAATGAGAGAACCATCCTGCAAGCTCCACCAATATCACCACAAACGCAATGCTATGCACCCATCTCACAGAGAAGAAACAAAACACGTGAAATAAGCATGGAGGATCATATCCCAACATCGCTCCACTATGATGCGTGGCCCAATCCAAACACCGGTTTGCATGGAATACCTTAAGCCGTGATGCTCACGATCAACAACCATATGCATATCAACAACGAACACGCGAAGTGCATGAACATAACTATGGAGAAACAGATGGCACAATATTCCCCAAACCCTAAGACCATAACCAAGGTGCAATCAACCATTCAACACCCCAAGAACTAGCTCGCTCGAATTCCGCTACAAGGTCCAAACAGAACAGCATGATATGTTTAAATAATCAACAGTCCCACAACCCGTGTTAGCATAAAAGAAAAATAGATGGAACATATTAGACACAAATAAGATCAACTCTAACCGATAATACACTCTTCAACAATAGCTGTGCTGAGTAAACAAATCTGACCCGAGGTAGAATACACATTCTCATTAGGCCTACCAGTGTCCTCCTAATCCATCCCAATCCTCCCAAAATAGGTAAATAACCTCAAAAAAGTGCACAATAACCTATCCATAACACATACAATTAGCTGGCAACCTCATAACATACCTTCATCGTCTGCAACCAAGGAATTATATGCCTCTGAGAACCCCTCCTAGTCTTCAACTCCCTAGAATACAAGAATTCCCATGTATGATCCTAGCTCCACCATTCAAAAGACTGACTTATCCCTCATAAACAATTAAATCCTATTAGAATTACCTCCAAAATTACTCCTTGCCACATAGAAAAATCTGAACATTGATAGTCGATCAAGTAGGTGATTACCGTAATAGCAATCTAACATCTGCAAGTCAAAACACAGTGCACCTACTAAAATGCGCACCCTTCTCGGGTGATACCAGATAGTGCCAGCATTCTTCTAAACATCTGAAATAGTCCATACTGTCTAGAACTCATGACCTTCCTTTCGAACGGAACCGCAATCTCGTATAGGCAAACCTCAATCCTACACGTCGCACCACATCTATCATGTCATCCTATGAAAACACGAGAACCCCATTATCAACCCTAAATCACAAGCAGGACACATATTCCATCAGCTAAAAATCTTCCACTTGACCTCCATCTAAGAGAAAAAACTCCTCATTCCTATCAAAAACATCTGCCCCAAGCCGTGGTCGAAATCATCGAAACTCATCGAAACCCATTAGCACAAAACCAAGCCATAAAAGCTGAATCCCTCTAAATCAACCAAGTCACACAGGTCGCGAAACCCAAGAGTATTTCCACAAAGCGCCAATAACACCTCACCACACCAAAGGAACTAGTCACCTTCGTTACCATGCTGACCCATTTATTTGAATTCTCTTCAACTTGCCTTCAAGTTAAAACTTCTCCTTGCCAGCACACTACGATCCTTAACCAAAGCTCATCACAAGAGATCCTAGCATGAAACCAGATCATCCTAAAGCCAATAAGCCATCACATTTCCTCTTAAGCACCCAATAGTACCGTCACAAAAATGCCCAGTCTGAAGAGACCTTCTGTGGAATCTAAAGTTGTTTCTCTAACCTTTCTGATACCGAAATGTAGAATCACCAATGACATAGAAATACTGCAAGTCCAAGCAACATCCAATGCAAATATAAGATCTTATCCATGTGCAAATCTGAGAAATCCTCAAATACCACACATGAATCGAACTTGTTAGAACTTTCTCGAGAGTCATCCACTCTGCTCTAATCTCTAACGCCTTGCCAAAACAAGCTGAACGACTGGTGCTCTATTAGCATACAAACACCAAAGAAGTAACCCCCACCTAAAGCAACTGAGTTAATATCTTTCCCCTGTACACAATATCCACCACGAACAACAAACCCGAATCACTCCAACATTTCCATATATCCATAAAGTGTAATGTATCATGCATCCAGACATTTTCTTACTCGAGTTATCCTCGAAATCAACCTCTTCAAGTCATAATTGATCCACAAATATGCCTCAAACAAAAACTATCATTACACATGACCATACAACCTGATCGTCAATAACAGACTCCCCCACTTTGCTCGAAGCCATAAAACATAATATCTGATAACCCACATACCCTAAGTCCATAACTGTTGTAATCGCACACTGTAATTCAACTAATTCCTTCATATGCTCATGTAGCTCTAATCATAAAATACCTCAAATTATCTACTAAGCGCATATCCAACCTCGTGACAGTCGTGCAAACTCCCTTATGCAATTCGAACTTTCAGTGTAGCACACACATCCCATTAGGTAGAAATAAAACTCTTCATAGGATAATCACCAGGATTACATACCTGTACACCACCATGCAGGAGATAACCCACCTTCTTAGCCTCAAACTGGCATTTCCCTAAGCCCTATCATGGTCACAACCACTATGCAATAACTTAATCCTCCTGAGTCTAAACTCGACAGCAAGACACAAGAATATACTTCATTCCACAAATGACAGCATGAAAGATCCTTCAAAACACTCAAACTCGAGATGGTACAACACATCGAGAAAGAAATCGAGTCCCCATAATCCCTTCACACCCCAAGCAAAATTTTTCTCGTCACATCCCAAACCATCTAAGCACATTCCTCAGTCACATAGCACTCATTATACAGCTATCCAACCACTCACTAAGCCATCAGTCACACTCCTAGGGACACTAGCGAACATATGAGTTCAAAGGCACATACACACACAACTGAAAGTGAAACTACCAAGCCCAAGTTGTGGTTTGAACCTAGCCTCAAGTCCTCCAAAGTAGCCCATCTCCACAACACAGAAAACACATCTTGCACCTCGTCTATGACATCACAAGCCATTGATGCACAGTTGATACTGGGTTCTCAATACCACATACGAGTGGATGGAAGAAATTCAAAGAGATACGCTGCAAGCCGAATCAGTGTCGCGCGATAAGGAGAGAAAGATGGGAAAATTTCTACATACCTCGTAGCCTCTCGAAGATAAGTTTGGAAGTTATCATACCAATCCGCAATACTCTAATAGACACTTGCTCATGACTCGGAGAACCTATGAACCTGGGGCTCTAATACCAACTTGTCACGACCCAAATTCTACCTAGCCGTGATGGCACCCAACCAAGCTCGCTATGTAAGCCATATAGTAGTCAACACAATTCTAATGAAATTAATATGAAAACAATAAGTGAAGTAACTGAATTTTCATACATTAACCCAAGAATTGGTAGTATAAGTCACTAAGACTTAGATTTACAAAGCTAGTATGGAATAAATACAATTGCCTTGTGTGAAAATCCTCTTCAAAAATTGCTTTGTGTGAATATCCTCTTCAAAAATTGCATCTCTCAAGGTCTTGGGTTCAAAATGTGAGAAAATGGGTTTACGTCTCCAAATGGTTCTAATAATATCAGCTGCGGATTCACATTTGCAACCAAGGGTTCACAAATTCGAACCTCATAATTGCGAAGAATAGCTCGCAAATGCGAAATGGACCCCAGAGCTGCTCTCTTCGCAAACATGACCAGGGAGCGTGCAAATGCGATGTCCCCTTAAAAAATGCGGATGCCACAATTGTGACACTAGCTTCGCAAATGCTAAGTTGGCCTTCTGAGCCAATCATCAGAAATGCGATCCAGAGTCCGCAATTGAGGTCCTTTGCAAATGCGAGGTCTGCAGCACCAGCAAAACTGAAGCTTCACCAAACTATTTCGAAATCAATCTGAAACTCACTCGAGCCCTTCGTGCCCCATACCAAACATCCACACAAGTAAATAATAAAAGCCATATGAACTCGCTTTAAGCTTAAAATATCAAAATAACATTCATAACCACAAAGTGATCACCAAAACTCATCATGAAAACCTTAAAATTTAAGAACTTCGATATTAACAACCAAGCGTCTAATTCCTACATAACCAATTCGTAATGAGACCAAACTTTTCACATATGTTCCAAATGATAAAAGAGACCAATTTCACACCCAGAACAACAATCCGAACACGATAGCCTTATAGATAACCCATGATCAAACTTATGAAATTTCTAAACCTTCAAACTACAAACTTTCGGCAAAAAGAGTATCACGACCCAAAATCCACCTAGTCGTGATGGCACCTAACCCAATCCACTAAGTAAGCCAAATAACAGTTAATCCCAAATCTATCTAGTTGTGATGGCACCTAATCCAACCCGCTAGATAAGCCAAATAACAGTCAACACAATTCTAATAAAATTAATATAAAATCAATAAGTGAAGTAATTTAATTTCCATACATTAACCCATGGATTGATAGTACAAGTCAAGAGTCACTAAGACATAGATTTACAAAGCTGGTATGGAATAAATACATCATCTATTTGGAATATACATAAATAGAATTCAAATCTAAAACTACCAAGGAAAAGTGGTAGCTATATCCGGAAGGCAGTTAAATCTTCAGTGTCAGCTCCCATCATCCACAATATCTCAACTCCATGATCTGTACACAAGGTGCATAAGTGTATTATGAGTACAATCGACCTGATGTACTCAATAAATAACAAACCTAACCTCAGGCTGAAAACAGTGACGAGCTTAGAAGAAGTGCAATGTCCAACACCAGTGATCAACAAAAACATAGGATATAATGATGAAAGTAATAGTAACTAACTCAAGAGATATCATGTTTAGCTCATTCACGAATACGGGAAATTAGACATACTTTACAAGTAATATAATTAAAGCTCGAATCTTTCACCGAAGTCACTAAAATATGAGTTTATCGGAGAACTTTGATCTTTCCAGACATTCAACAACAGATAAGAATTTTCATTTACTAGTTAGCATGAAAAAAATACATCTCTATGCCTGCATGTCAAGTCAATTACACCATATTACCATCTAACATGAGAAAAATATATCTCTATGCCTACATGTCAAATATACATGTCAAGTCAATAATGTCATAGTGCAATCATCAAGAACACTCACTCTCGGCACAGTCGAGGTGCCTGGATCAACGCCCTAACCATCACACTCTCAATCACTCAGCACTCTACGGGTGCGTTGGTAAAATGCCCCCACTATCGCAAAATAATCACTCAGCATTATACGGGTACCTGGCACAAATGCCCCTCACCAAAGCACATATATCTCTGTGTCTCCGTCATTGTAATATCAGACTCTGGAAGGACAGATCCTGGCCCAAGTGCTAATTAATGTCACATAGCCTAATTGTGGGGCCCGGTGCACGTTTCGCCCCTAATTAGTACTACTTTGCCCAATTTGAGCCTGGCGTACGTATCACCCTAAAATAAATAATCAATATATTTGTTGCGGCATGCAACCTGATCCAAATATCAATGTGTTGCGGCATGCAACGCGGTCCAACATAACTCACAACATAGCTCTATGTCCCACATTAGTCATCAGCTGCTCAAGTCTCATATGCCAACGTCTTAGAGAAATATAATCCAATAATACAACACGGAATATCACAATGTGCCACAAATTTAGCTCAAACTCGTGTCACGTACAAGGACACCAATAACATGTGAGACATCATATCGAAAGTGCACAGAGACAGAGATATAACATGCGGATATAACTATCCTGGTTGAAGAGTACGACTACTGCTAAGGCAAATAGCTCAATACGGCAAAAAAGCCCTATCATGTCTCAAACAATTAAGCAGATAGCCTAGATATGATATCTAGCATGGATGATAACTCACGTAGTCATACAAATGGAGAAAACACGATATCAAAAGAAGCATGATAGCAAAACAAGGCATCTAATAGCCTAAGAACTACTTGGATCATGAACGCCCTGGTGCACGCATACACACCCATCACCTACCACATGCGTCAACCCCAACACATCTCAAATATCATAGTATTCAGGGATAATTACCCTCAAATCCAAGTTTAGATAGGCTACTTACCTCGAACAAGCTAAACAATACCCTAGAAATGACATCCCGCGCGAATCGACCTCCGAACGGCTCGAAACTAGCCAAAAAAAAACTCAAAAACCTCAAATAATACTATATGCAACAAACCCAAATGAAATAGGTCGAATCTTTCATGTAATACTAAAAGTCAAGCAAAAAGAGAATCCGGGCCTACATCTCAAAACCCGACGAACTCACAAATTCCGATAACCTGTTCGAATACGAGTCCAACCATACTAATTTCACTCAAATCCAACTTCTAATCGATGTTCAAAACCAAATTATTCATCTTCGAAAAATTTAGACAAACACCCCCAATTTCTCTTTTAGATTTCTAAAATTAAATGCCAAAATCAATGATGGAATCATAAAAATAATCAAACCCGAGTAAAAAATACTTACCCCAATCTAAATCGTGAAAATCCCCTCCAAAATCATCCAAATCCGAGCTTCCAAAGATTGATTACTTATTAGCACTGCCCAGGCAAACCCTTCGTGATTGCGGAACACACTTCGCGATCATGAAGAACAAAGATGAACTCAGCCAAAATATGCTTCGTGTTCGCAAAACTGCACTCGCGAACGTGATGACCTCAGATACCAGAACTTTGTGAACGCACCCATACACGCGAATGCGAAGAATGAATCCCTCAACTCCCCCACTGAACCATGATCGTGCATCTTCTCCTGCGAACGTGATGGTCCAGCCTTCTCCACTCGCGAATGCATAGAGGAAAAAGCACAACTCCAGCTTACACATCGCGACCGCCTAAAGCATCAGAAAACCTTTAAGATGAAACCCATCCAAAATGATCAGAAACCACCTCGAAACTCAGCTGAATCCCTTGGGACCCCGTTCGAACATAGCAACAAGTCTTAAAGCATAACACGAACATACTCAAGGCCTCGAATCACCCATATTTACATCCAAACCAATGATCGCACCTCAGTGCAAGCTTAATGAATTAATGAACTTTCAACTTCCAAAACTCGTGTCGAACCAAATCAAATCAACTCTGAATGAACTCAAGTTTTGTACACTAGTTCTAAATGAAATAACGAACATATTCCAACCTCTGGAACAACAAGCCAAACTTGATATCATCAAAGTCAACTCCTGATCAACTTATGAACTTTCCAAACCTTCAAATTGTCAACTTTCACTTTAAGAACCAAAACCTTCTATAAATAAACAAATGGAAATCCGAGCATATGCCCAAGTACAAAATCACCATCTGGACCTAACGGAACAATCAAAACTCCGATCCTAGGTCGAATACACAAAAGTCAAGCTTGATCAACTCTTCCAACTTAAAGCTTCCAAATTAAAAACCATCCCTCCAAATGCAAATGCTCAAAACAACCGAGAGGGTTGTTACAAAGAGTCGAATCACCCTAAGAACCTCCAAATACATATATAGGCATATGCTTAACTCCAAAATCACCAGACGAACCTATTGGAACCATCAAAATATAAACTGGGTTGTTAACACAAAAGTCAAACGTTGATCAACTCTTTTTACTTAAGCTTCCAATAATGGAACTAAGTGTTCCAATTCGTTTCAAAACTTTCTCGGAACCCAATCAACCATCCCCACAAGTCACAAAAGAGCAACTAAGCATACAGGAAGCATCAAATGAGGAAACAATGCTCAAATATACAAAACGATCGGCCGGGTCATTACAATAGAACTGGATGAAAATACCACACTGGTAATAACCCAGTATAAAAAATTCCTATGTTACTATGTAATTTTACTTTATATTTGTTCTTTATAATTATATCTCTTGATACACCTAACTATTTTATTAACTTTCTATTCAAAAAGTGCCGGTGAAGATTGTTAAATTTAGTCGACTGACATTTTAATAGAACATAATTCATTGCCCTCCCCTTCCCTCCTCTCTTGTATTTTCAATTGGTATTAGAGCAGGTCTCACAATCATTATACTGCTTTATTGTAAGTGAGAAAAGATCCTATCAAACTGTCAACCCAATAGAGCACTTCAACATGATGGTCATGCCAATAACATACCACCTTACTTCAGTGGCCAACGTTACATTCATTGGAAATCTGAAATGGTGATACTCATTCAATCCATAGATCTTGATCTATGAAAAGTTATTAAGAATGGTCTAATGGCTATTGCAAATGGTGCTGATGGAAAGAACCAACTCTTGACGAAGATACCAATATCCAATAGAACAAAACGATGTTATGTCACTCAACACACATTCAACCATTCTAATGTATTGCTCAGTGAGTTGGGGGAAATATTACAAAATCTCACCATGTAACACTGCTAAGGAAATGTGGGGCAAAGAGGAAATCATTTCTTAAGGAACCAATAAAGTGAATGAGACTCGAATTAATCTTTTCATCCATGAGTATAAATTATTCATGATGAAAGATGGTGAATCAACAGAATGAAATACCACAGTCATTTTGTACACGGTACAAAAATGTAGACATGCTTTCAAGTTTAACACTTTAAGCTCAACACTTATGAGGAATGTTACATCTCTATGTATACATGTCAAATGTACATGTCACATGTAATGCATCACAATAATAAACTTATGTAGTCACACTCTGAGAGCACTCAATCTCGCTATCTCACACTCACCACTCATCCCTCTCAATCGCTCAGCACTGTACGGTACCTACATTCACTCTTAGCATGTCAGACTCTGGAGGGATCCGGCCCAAGTGCTAATAAAACGTACTCCAGCGTGCAGCCCAATCCCATCGTGAATCAACAAAACCTGCTGTAGCGTGCAGCCCAGTCCCATCATGTATCAATAAAACCTGCTGTGACGTGCAACTCGATCCCATCAATATCACTCACAATCCGACCCTCAAACCCCAACTTAGTCATCAATCTCTCCAGTCTCTCAGGCTCACAAATCCCATGCCAATTAACCCAAACAATGATAACATGATGTAACAATAAATGACAGCAGAGACTGAGATATGATATGCAAATGATGAATGTGACTGAGTATAAAATTTTAGTTTAAGCAAATAATTCAACAACAGAAATGACCTCATTGGGTCCCAACAGAATAAGCATATAGCCTAAACATGATTTCTAAAATGAACCTCAATTACTCTAACACGTAGGTGCTACATGAATAGCAATAAGGTTTGATAACTACACCGTACCACATAACCAACCAAGTCACAATTACTAGGGTGCATGCCCACACGTCCGTCACCTAGCATGTGTGTCACATCAATACCAACAACATAACACGAAGTCCAGGGATTCATACACTAAGTACCAAGTTTTGAAGTGTTACTTACCTCAATCCGGGTTACCTAGCATGGAAGTTTCATGTATATTAACCAAATCCGAGTTAGAATCACTTACCCCCAATCAATTCCTTGAAAATCCCTCTCAAAATCGCCCCAAACCGAGCTCTCTAAGTCATAAGATGAAGAATGAATTAAGACCCTCGAACTAACCCTTATCTGCCCAGGGATGTCCACTTCTGCGAAAAATAGGTCACTTCTGCAAATCCATATCTGCAGCGATGCAGCTTCATTAAAGCCCAGCAAATCTCACTTCTATTGTCCACCAAGCGCATCTGCGCTTTCGCTTTTGTGGACTTAAGGCACTTATGCGCGTCAGCTTCTGTGAGCAACGACCGCACCTGCGGCCCCAAGCTAGCTGGCCATACTCCACTTTTACGAAATGAAATCCGTGCTTGCGCACATGCACCTGCACGAAGCCCTCCACACCTGCAGACTCAGCTCACCCAACCACATCTTGCACCTATGACAACTCACCCCTGTGTGACCGCACCTGCGGCCTCCCACCACAGGTGTGATAACACCAGACTTCAGCTACTTCAACAATCCTCTAAGTCTAAACCCCCGAGACCCCATCGAAACATACCAACAAGTCCTAAGACACGATACAAACTTGCTCGAGGCCTTAAGTCGCATAAAAAAAATCAAAAACACGAATCGCACCCCATTTCAAGCCTAATTAAACTAATGGATTTCCATCTTCTATAATCGATGTCGAAACCTATCAAACCAACTCCGATTGACCTCAAATTTTGCACACAAGTCGTAAATGACACAATGGACCTATTCCAACTTCCAAAACCAAAATCCTAGCCCAATAACAACAAAGTCAAATTTTGGTAAAACTTCTCAACTCTCGAAACTTTAACTTTTCCAACTTTCGCCAATTCAAGCCAAAATCATCTACGGACCTCCAAATCAATATCCAGACACACTCCTAAGTCAAAAATCACCAAGCTATAGGAAATATCAAAACTCATTCCTGAGTCATTTATATTTAAGTCAGCATCCGGTCAACTCTTCCAACTTAGCCTTCCAACCTTGGGACTAAGTATCCCAATTCATTCCGTAACATACCCGGAACCAAACCAACCCCCACCCCCACCCCCCCC
>MCJB01013215.1:0-114402 GCA_002018475.1 Nicotiana obtusifolia | reverse complement strand
CAACTCCGATTGACCTCAAATTTTGCACACAAGTCGTAAATGACACAATGGACCTATTCCAACTTCCAAAACCCCCACCGACAAGTCATATAACAACAAATGAACACATAATAAGCAATAAATGAGGGAACAAAGCTATAATACTCAAAATGACCGGCCGGGTCGTTAAGTTCTCCCCCTCTTAAACAAACGTTCTCCTCGAACGGGTCTAGAATCATACCCGGAGCCTAAAATATATGTGGATAGCTACTCCGCATCTCCCGATCAGTCTCCCAAGTAGCCTCCTCGACTGGCTGACCTTTCCATTGTACTTTCACTGAAGCTATATTCTTTGATCTCAACTTTCGAACTTGTCGATCCAAAATGGCCTTCGACTCCACATCATAAGTCAAATCCCCATCAAACTGAATCGTGCTGACATCCAAAACATGAGACGGATCATTGAAATACTTCCGGAGGATGGAAACATGAAACACTTGGTGAACACTCGATAGACTAGGTGGCAATGCAAGCTTGTAAGCCACCTCTCTAATCCTCTCAAGCACCTCAAAAGGGCCAATATACCGAGGGCTCAACTTGCCTTCTCCCGGAACCTCATAGCACTCGTCATGGGCGAAACTCTGAGCAATATCTTCTCCCCTACCATGTAGGGAACATCAAAAACCTTCAAATCCCCATAACTCTTTTGTCTAGACTATGCCGTGCGAAGCCGATCCTAATTCAACATAACCTTTTCCAAAGCATCCTGAACAAAGTCAGTACCCAATAGCCTAGCCTCACCCGGCTCAAACCAACCAACCAGAGACCGACACCGCCTGCCATACAAGGCCACACAAAGCCATCTGAATACTCGATTGGTAGCTATTGTTGTAGGCAAACTCTACAAGCAGTAGAAAATGATCCTAAGAACCCCTGAAATTCATGATACAAGCGCGTAGCATATCCTCCAATATCTAAATAGTGCACTCGGACTGTCCATCCGTCTAAGGGTGGAATGTTGTACTCAACTCAACCTGTGTGCCTAACTCTCGCTGTGCTGCTTTCCGAAACTGCAATGTGAACTGCGTGCCTCGATCTGAAATGATGGACACCGGCACACCGTAAAGGTGAACAATCTCACCGATATAGATCTCGGCCAACCGCTTCGAAGAATAGGTAGTCCCAACTAGAATGAAATATGCGAACTTAGTCAAAGGGTCCACAATCACCCAAATAGCATCAAATTTCTTCAATGTACGTGGGAGCCCAACTACGAAGTTCATGGTGATACGCTCCTATTTCTACTCAGCAATCTCAAGCCTCTGAAGCAAATTGCCGTGCCTGAAGCACTAGCTACAAACCCCTACTATATCTTTCATCATTATCCTCCACCAATAGTGCTGCCTCAAGTCTTGATACATCTTTGCGGCACCCGGATGAGTGGAATATGTCAAACAAATCCGACCCTGCATTGGCAACACCCCACCATCTCCAATAGAAACCTCCTTGACATCACCATGTTGAACTGTGTCCTTAAGGAAAAGCAAGTGGGGGTCGTCATACTACTCTCTCTGATGCGATCATATATAGAAGACCGAGAAACCACGAACTACTTGGCCAAGGCCTGAACATTTGATGCAAGCGGTCTCTCACAAATAGAAATATATGCAAGGCTACCCATGCTCACTGCCTTTCTACTTAAGGCATCGGCCACTACATTGGCCTACCCTGGATGATACAAAATGGTAATATCATAGTCTTTTACCAGCTCCCACCATCTTCGCTGCCTCAAATTTAGAAGTTCTTGAATAGGTGTGAAAGACTCCGATGACCTGTAAATATCTCACAAGACACGCCGTAGAGATAATGCCTCTAAATATTCAATGCATGAACGATGGCCGCCAACTCCAAATCATGAACAGGGTAATTCTTCTCATGAGGCTTCAACTAGCGTGAAGCATAAGCAATCACTCTACCCTCCTGCATCAGGACACACCGAATACCAATCCCAGAAGCATCATAATACATTGTATAAGAACTCAATGCTGAAGGTAAAACTAGAACTGGAGCTATGAAAGCTCTCCTCAAACTCATCAGACCTCCAGAATGGGGCACCCTTCTAGGTTAACCTAGTCAAACCCGCTACAATGGAGGAGAAACCATCCACGAAGCAACAATAATATCAAGCCAAGCCAAGAAAACTCTGAATCTTAGAAGCTGAAGACAGCCTGGGCTAACTCTAAGCCACCACAATATTCTTCGGATCCACCTTGATCTCCTCAGTGGACACCACGTGCCCCAAGAACACTGCCAAACTGATCCAAAACACACACTTAGAGAACTTAGCATAAAGATTTTCCTCCCTCAAGGTCTATAGTACAATCCTCATATGCTGTGCATGCTCCTCCTACCGACGTGAGTAAACTAGAATATCATCAATAAATATTATGATAAACGAATCAAGATATGGCTCGAACACAATGTTCATCAGATACATGAATGTTGCTGGGGCATTGGCCAGCCCAAAAGATATCACAAGGAACTCATAGTGACCATAGCGAATCCTAAATGCCGTCTTCAGAATATTAGAGTCCTGAATCTTCACTTGGTGATATCCGGACCTCAAATCATAGAGAACTCTCTAGCTCCCTGAAGCTGGTCAAATAAGCCATCAATATGCGGCAAAGGATACTTGTTCTTAATTGTAACTTTGTTCAACTGTCTATAGTCAATGCGCATACCATCCTCCTTCTTCACAATCAGAACCGGTGCACCCCAAGGCAACACACTGGGCATAGTGAACCCCTTACCAAGAAGCTCCTAAAGCTACTCTTTCAATCCATTCAACTCTGCTAGTGCCATACAATACGGAGAAATAGAAATCAACTGAGTGTCTGGCACCAAGTCGATACCAAAATCAATATCCTTATCGGGTGGGCACGTAGGTCTGCAGGAAATACATCTGAAAAGTCTTGCACTACCATAACAGAATCAATGGTAGGAGTATCAGCACCAACATCCCTCACAAAAGCCAAATATGACAAATACCCCTTCCCAACCATCCGTTGGGCCTTCAGATATGAAATCACCCTACTGGGAACATAGTTCGGGGAACCTCTCCACTCGAACCTAGGTAACCCCAGCATTGCCAATGTCACAATCATAGCATGACAATCCAAAAGAGCATGACATGGGGACAACCAATCCATGCTCAAAATCACGTCTAAATCAACTATAGGGAGCAGTAAAAGATAAAATCTCGTCTCCAATCCCCTAATGGTCACAACACACGACCTATACACTAATATTAATTGTAGAAGGTGTATTGGATGTTTTTTAGGCTCTAAGGAAATCCCTAGAACTAAACCAAGTTGGGAGCGATGCAATGGGCTAAAATGTAAACTAACTTCGCACAAGATCCAAATTCAAACGCATCCAACTACTAAAATACAAAGACTTAGATTGTGATATACCTATCAAAATAAAGCCCTTCGATTCTAGTTTCCAACGCATCAAACCACTAGTCAGTTGGATATTCCAATAGAAAGTTATGGCCGTTTTATCGAATATATCCCATCCGCGCACCCAGATGCGCAACAATGCATAGAAGAGGGGTTTCTACCTTCTAAGCGTGCCCTGATGCGCGGTCATTTGCCCGGGTGCTCGGCTGTGCACGTAGGAGCCCTATAAATACCCCCAAGGTCGGGGATAGAGAGTGGCTAAGTCATTTCTTCAAGACTAATGCTTTCTCTCCATCACCCATCCGGCCAAGGCTTCCAATACACACCTAAGGTGAGTTTTTATGTGTGTTTTTATGATGATTTCACTTCTCAATCACTAGTTACAACATGATTTTGACTGGATTACATAGGATATCTTCAAAACCTCAAGATTACCCCCAAAAGTGGTCTTTCAATATTTGGTTTACAAGAGGTAATCTTTCACCCTCAAACCTACATGCATGGATTGTTAGTGAACATATGAGCAAGATATAAGTAATAGAACTTATGGGATGGTGATTGGAAGACATAAGTGTTTAACCTAGATAATTAGGTATTGTAGATATTTTGTATTGAGTTAATTAGTAAAATTTGGTGGATGTGAGTTCATTGATGATTATAATGGTGCTAAGACGGTAGTTAGTGGACGAAGGATGTTGTAGCATCTCTTGTTGGTGGGAAGGAGGGATTGTGGGATGAAGAAACACCATTACTAGAGGTTGTAGAAAAATATGCACATTAGATGTTTGATAAAAAGTCTAAATGGCTTAAAGTATAGAAATTTTGCTAATTTTGGTGCAATTATGTTGCATCGTTGTAGATTGAAGTTGTTTAATGTGGTGTACAATCGTAGTATTATTAAGGGCCGAATTTCACGTATCTTGGCTAAACATCTTTCTTAGAATTGAATCCCATGATGTTCCCATAAGTTTCATGTATGGTTGGTTTAGGTTCCTATTTCCCATGTTCTGAGTGGTTCATAATAAATTCGATTATCCCGAATAAGAAAAGTGTCGAAAGATGTATGTACTCAAAATGTGTTCCAATTACTCCTATCTCATCATGATCTTCTTCGGGAATATGTTCAAGTATGGTTTATGTGTTAAAATGGTATAACTTCAGTTCATGTTTCAATCGAAAGTCCATTATGCTTAACTTGGAAAGAATACTTAATGCGCCTAAAATTCCTATTGCTCATATATATATACTTAAGGTCTTGATTTCAAATGCTCTTATTGTTGATAATCTTAAAATATGCTTGAAAGTGAAAGAAGTGTGTTGGAGATATGGCAAATGGAGCCAATGGTGCTAATGAGATGAAGTGATGTGTGAAAGATTTTGAAATAAGCTCTTACGTTCTCATGAGTAAAGGCTATGGTGTTCCTAAATGTTTTAAATGCTCTTAATGTTCTATGGTCACCCATGGCAAGTAAAAAATAATTGATAGTATGAACGTGAAATGTGGTTGCTTGCCAAAATAAGAATTATAAGGCATTGTATGTTACCATGGTTTAAATCATATTATGTGTGCTTCTAAAATAATAAATGCAAATGACTTCAATGTTAAGTCCCCAAGAATCATGAACCTAGCTAATGACCTTCAGATGACAAGCAAGTACATAACGAGATGAAAGAGAGATGTCCTATGCTAAATGATGATGAACCTTATGGAAAAGGAATTTGGCCCATGTGCCACTACTCATTTATCTACCATACATGTGCTAATGTAATGAGTTGTGTTTCTCCATAATAATCATGAACATGAAGTATTCCAATGATCCGAGAAGTTATGACCTTATATGTAATGTTAAGCATGTCGCTTTGAGCTTATATATGGTCATGTGCATAATAATGTGTTATGATCCAATGGACGGTCTATGAAACGCATAGGTATATTATGTAGGTGATCCTATGGACGGTCTATGAAATGCATAGGTGTATTGTATAGGTGATCCCATGGACGATCTATGAAACACATAGGTGTATTGTATGGGTGATCCTATGGGACGGTCTATGAAATGCATAGGTGTATTGTGTAGTTTATCCTATGGACGGTCTATGAAACGCATAGGTGTACAGTATAGGTGAACCACTATGGAGTGTAAATGAAACATATAGGTGCATAGTATGGATAAATATTATAGACGGTCTGTGATATGCATAGGTGCATAGTAAGAGAGGGCTATGGACGGTCAGGTGAGATGCACAGGCAGCACGAACAATAGGTGCCACTTTCATTTCCCTTGTTTGTACATGTTGTCATATTTACATTATATTTTTATCCCACACATACTTCATATGACTTACTTGATTCCAAAAGAAGTTTAGAATGATGTAAGTATAATAATACCCGACATGTGATTCTATGGGCCGTTTCATAGTTTCTTGATGTACTTCATTTGCCTCTTATTTTAAGTTGCCGAATTTTCATATGGTTTTCTATCTGCCTTACATACGAGTACTATTCCACATGTACTCATGTCACTTTTGCCACGGGTGCTGCATCTTTTAATGGATGCAGGTATACTTCTACTGGATGATGCGGATCTTTGATAGGGATCTTCCTCACTACTCAGCTTATGGTGAGCCCGCTACAGTTCTAGTGGGTAATTGAGTCTAGTTCATTTCATGTACTTAGGTATTTATTGTCGTAGAAGCTCCATGTACACTGTGGGTCATGTACTTAGGTTTTGAGTTTTGTCTTGCATTTATGTTCACAATATTCACAGATATATATAAAACTATGTACTCACCACGAGAAGAATTTTAGGCCATTGAGCCAAATGTATTTAATTTAAAATCCAAGATCAAATTATGTTATGGTAAATCATGCATGAGTAAAGATGAGAGGTTGATGTAACGTAGGCTGGCTCGACTAGGTTAACTCAGTTGAGTGCCTGTCACACTTCCCAAGGTTAGGGCGTGACAAGCTTGGTATCAAAGCACAAGGTTTAAGAGTCCTAAGGTGTCATGGAGCTGTGTCAGTAGAGCCTTTCTTGTCAGTGTGTTGCTGGCCACACTTATAATAGGGAGGCTATAATGACATGTAGGAAATGTTTCTCTTCTTCTACTATAGATCGTGAGTTAAGGTTTCGAGTTATTCTAGGAGTTCCTTTGTCAATATCAAGGAATATTTGCACGTCGTGCTACAAAAAGAGAAAGGCCCAAGGATTAAAGGAATGACGCACATAGCAGGCCCAATTGTCTTCGTAATGGAGGAAGGAAAAGTCAAGATACGATCAAGGTAAGCAAGGTCATAGATTTTGCCTCGAGAATTCGAGACTTCCTGAATGGGTTATTAAGGATTATATATGGATGTAACAAAAAAGCTCAAAGAGGATTAGCTGAGATAGGATAAGCACCCAACGACTAGTGTGGTGCATGTTAATGAAGTTGCACAAATTTCTCATGGGTTAAGGTAAAGGAAGACGTAGAAATATGTGGAGCATGATATTGACCACATATTCTTTTGTTCAAGAAAGATATACCAAGGAACACGACCCTTAGAATATGGTAAAGGTCAATCGAGGTTTTGCTTTAATGGGTCATGACCAAGTAGCTCACCGAATGGGCGGTTGCATGCAAAATGAAATGAATCATATGGGTATAGTAGGCAAATCCATGGTATTGAAAGTACGATATATAGGAGAAAATGTTTAAGAGGGTAACCACCTCCAAGGAGATATGGGTACGTCCAATAGACGTAGGGTCAACTAGTGCATATGGGTAGGGTATGAGAACCATGCTTGTGGACCTAAAATTTGGAAAGACAAATGAGTACGTGTAGGCCCGTGACGTGTGAAGAGTATGACCCGGAGGGTAATGATGGTGCCATGTGTCTCTCTCTCGGGAGATGAAGAGTTATGAATGAAAGAATGATGAGTTCATTGCGCTATCTAATCCTTGTTAGGTAACGGTAAGTCCCTCAACCCCTTCAACCTTGTTCCATGGTGTGTTTGAATGAGTATAATCATAGAGTTCCATGCGCTACATGTTCGACCATGGGGTGATACTTCTTTTCATGTTTGGACCTCCAAACAACTGTAAGTTTAACTCAAATGGGAATGATAAGGTGAGATGGCAATAGGAATTAGGATGGGGGGGAGTCACATCTGTTAACCGAAGGTTATAATGCAATTTAAGTAATTCGGAAGGATGTTTAAGGGGTTATACATATAAGAGAAAGTTGTGGTTGAAGGTGTTTGCCCTTGTTACTTTGTAGGCATATGTGCGTAAGCTTTCGCATGTAAGGAAATCAAGTTGCTTTTAGTTATGTTCAAAATATTATTTTCAATATCCAAGTGTGGAAAAACGTGATTAGGATGTTTCACAAAAGTTACATGAGGCTGAAAGGTGATGCTACAAATTTGAAGATCCTGTTTTGTATTGCCTCTTCAAAGTAGATGTTAAGGAAGGCAAGAGAAGTTGTATAGTGACCATAATGATGTGTTCTAGTATGTCAAATCGCGACTGGGTCAAGGAGTGGCTATAGAAAAGTGTTTTGAGGAGTATAGGGCCAATGAAGGCCATGGTTATCGTGTATTAGGTTGTTGTCACATTGTGGTGCCTCGTATGGCAAGAGATGTAAATCCTTCATGGAATGGTCCAATTTTGGTGTAGCAAAATTGATAAGGGCCGGAACTCATTCACTAAACTATAGAGAAATTCAAGATCATCACGGAATTGTTGTGTGTTAAAAGAATGTTAGGAGTTTACTTTCTATGAGTTATGTTCAAACCTGTACAATTTATGCAAATGCCCCATTTTGGTAATAGAATGCCTATGATGTTATGGTTGGTGTTGCTTTCATTTCAATGGTACAATGTGGTGTTATCTATATGTTGTTATGATTGATTTATGGGATTCTATGACAGGTGGATAGGCCCAATTACAGGGGAAACTCTGCCGAAATTTTTAAAATTTTTGGAAGGTAGTCAAAATTTGGGAGCTTGAGATGTGTAAACGAAAATATGAGTTATGTTGGGTCTTTTGGGATGACCCTACTCCTCATTCGAAGATGAATGATCCTAAGCAAGGGAGGATGTGAGGCCCCTGGAATTTACTATTAGTCTGAGGCCATAAAGCACACTCACAAGTCACTTAAGCTTCGTCTTGCCTTCCACGAGAGGTTAAGGACCGGAACAAATTATACGATCATGATATTAATTGTAGGAGATGTATTGGATTTTTTTTAGGGTCTAAGGAGATCCTAGAACTAACCCAAGTTGGGAGTTACGCAATGGGCTAAAGTTTCAAATAAATTCGCACAAGATCCGACTTCAAACGCATGAAACTACGAAAAGACAAAGATTTAGGTTGTGATATACCTATCACAAAAAATCTCTTTGAGTCTAGTTTCCAACGCATCAAACAGCTTGTCCTTTGGATATTCTCACAGAAAGTTATGGCCATTTTATCGGACCTATCTCATTTGCGCGCCCAAATGCGCGGAAGCTCATTGCAGAGGGTTTCTGCCTTGTATGTGCGCCCGGATGCGTGGTCACTTGCCCAAGTGCATGGCCGCGCACATAGGAGCCCAATAAATACCCCGAAGGTCGGGGAGAGAGAGTGGCTAAGTCATTTCTTCAAGACTAGGGATTTCTCTCCATCATCCATCCGGCCAAGGCTTCCAATACACACCTAAGGTGAGTTTTTGAGTGTGTTTTTACGATGATTTCACTTCTCAATGACTAGTTACAACAAGGTTTCAATTGGATTCCATAGGATTTCTTCAAAATCTCAAGAACACCCCAAAAGTTGTCTTTCAAGATTTGGTCTACAAGAGGTAATCTTTCACCCTTAAACCTATATGCATGGATTGTTAGTGAACATATGAGCAAGAAATAACTACTAGCACTTAAGAGATGGTGATTGGAAGCCATAAGTGCTTCATCTAGATAATTGGGTGTTGTAGATATTTTGTAATGAGTTAATTAGTAAAATTTGGTGGATGTGAGTTCATTGATGATTATAATGGTGCTAAGAAGGTAGTTACTGGACGAAGGATGTTGTAGTATCTCTTGTTGGTGAGAAGGAGGAATTGTTGGATGATGAAACACTATTACTAGAGGTTGTAGAAAAATATCTACATTAGATGTTTGATAAAAAGTCTAAATGACTTAAAGTAAAGAAGTTTTGCTAATATTGGTGCAATTCTGTTGCATTATTGTATATTGAAGTTGTTTAGTGTTGTGGACCATCGTAGTATTATTAAGGGGCGAATTTCAAGTATGTTCGCTTAACTTCTCTCTTCGAATTGAATCCCATGATGTTCCTGTAAGTTTCAAGTATGGTTGGTTTAAGTTCCTATTTCCCATGTTCTGAGTTGTTCATAATAAATTCGATTATCCCGAATAAGAAAAGTGTCGAAAGATGTATGTACTCAAAATGTGTTCCAATTACTCCTATCTCATCATGATCTCCTTCGGGAATGTGTTCAAGTATGGTTTATGTGTTAAAATGATATTACTTCAATTCATATATCAATTGAAAGTCCATTATGCTTAACTTGGAAAGAATACTCAATGTGCCTAAAACTCCTATTGCTCATATATATACTTAAGGCCTTGATTTCAAATGCTCTTATTGTTGATAATCTTAAAATATGCTTGAAAGTGAAAGAAGTGTGTTGGGGATATAAAGCGTGGCCACCATGCAAATAATAGAAGTTATATTTGTGGCCAATGGTGCCAACGGTGCCTAAGCTCTTACATTCTCATGAGTAAAGGCTATGGTGTTTCTAAATGTTTTAAATGCTCGTAATGTTCTATGGTCACCCATGGCAAGTAAAAAGTAAGTGATAGTAGGAACGTGAAATGTGGTTGCTTGCCAAAATAAGAATCATGAGGCATTGTATGTTCCCATGGTTTCAATCATAGTATATATGCTTCTAAAATAATAAATGCAAATGACTTCAATGTTAAGCCCAGAAGATTTATGAACTTAGCTAATGACCTTAATATGACAAGCGAGTATATAACGAGATGAAAGAGAGATGTCATGTGCTTAATGATGATGAATCTTATGGAAAAAGAGTTTGGCCCATGTGCCATAGAAATCTACTCATTTATCTACCATACATGTGCTAATGTAATGAGCTGTGTTTCTCCACGATGATCACGAACATGAAGTATTCCAATGATCCGAGAACTTACGACCTTATATGTAGTGTTAAGCAAGTCGCTTTGAGCTTATATATGGTCATGTGCATAATAATGTGTTTTGATCCCATGGACGGTCTATGAAATGCGTAGGTGCATTGCGTAGGTAATCCGATGGACGGTCTATGAAACGCATAGGTTTATAGTATAGGTGAACCCTATGGACGGTCTATGAAACGCATAGGTGCATAGTATGGATAAATCTTATGGACTGTCTGTGATACGCATAGGTGCATAGTAAGAGAGGGATATGGACGGTCTGGTGAGACGCATATGCAACACGAACAATAGGTGCCACTTTCATTGCCCTTATTTGTACATGTTGTTACATTTACATTATATTTTTATCCTTCCCATAGTTCATATGGCTCACTTGATTCTAAAAGAAGTTCAGAATGATGTAAGTATAATAATACCTGACACGTGATTCTATGAGTCGTTTCATAGTTTCTTGATATGCTTCATTTGCCTCTTATTTGAGTTACCGTATTTTCATATGTTGTTCTATCTACCTTACAAACGAGTACTATTCCACATGTACTCACGTCCATTTTGCCAGGGGAGCTGCATCTTTTAATGGATGCAGGTATACTTCTACTGGATGATGCGGATCTTTGATAGGGATCTTCCTCACTACTCAGCTTATGGTGAGCCCGCTACAGTTCTAGTGGGTATTTGAGTCTAGTTCATTTCATGTACTTAGGTATTTATTGTCGTAGAAGCTCCATGTACACTGTGGGTCATGTACTTAGGTTTTGAGTTTTGTCATGCATTTATGTTCACAATATTCACAGATATATATAAAACTATGTACTCACCACGAGGAAAATTTTAGGCCATTGAGCCAAATGTGTTTAATTTAAAAGTCAAGATCTAATTATGTTATGGTAAATCACGCATGAGTAAAGATGAGAGGTTAATGTAACGTAGGGTGGCTCGATCGGGTTAACTCAGTTTAGCGCCGGTCACGCTTCCTAAGGTTGGGGTGTGAAAAGAATCGCCCAAAAGCGTAGATACATGAACAAGTAAAACTAAGGACTCATGTGGCATATCCAAATAACGAGCAAAATATGATGATACATATTAATAAGTGGAACCAGGATCAAATGATATGGAAACATCCCTGTGGCATACTAAGACAATACTTGCGATCATTGCGTCTGAAGCAATAGACTCTAGCCTGGTAGGGAAAGCATAGCATCGAGCCTGATCGGCCTCTGCCGATAGGGTGACCTGTAGCTGCCTGAGCGGGTAGTGAAGTAACTGGTGCAGAAGTCATAGCCTGGCCCCTCTACTGAACTGGACCTCCCAAAAAAGGGGGACAATGCCTCTTCACATGACCAAACTCTCCGTACTCAAAGCAACCCCGCTCTGACAATCGGACTCCGAGAACTAGAATAATAACTAGAAAGGCCTAGCACAGATGAACCCTAAACTAATGGAGCACGAGATGAACTCTTAGCTGCGAGGGCACAGAGAGATGACTGAAACCACCTAAACCAAGAGAACTCTTGGCCTTCCTCTCCTCACGCTCCTGAATACGAACCTACTCTAGACGCCTACCAATATCAACCACCTTGCAGAACCTAGCACCTGAGGTAATCTCTCGAGTCATGATGAAGCGCATTCCATAGTTGAGGCCATCAATGAACCTCCTAATACTCTCCCTCTCTGTGGGAACCAACCAGATCGTGTGATGAGTCAACTCTGAAAATCTCATCTCATTCTAGGTCAGGACATACTCTCCTAGCATAGCTGCTGCAACTGCCTTTGCAACTTCTCCCTGCGGGTCTGTGGAACAAACCTCTCTAAGAAGAGAACTAAGAAATCATGCCATGTAAGTGGTGCAGCGCCGGCTGGCCTGCTTAACTCATAGGCCTCACACCATCTGAAGGCTCCCCCCGACAGCTGAAAAGTAGTAAATGAGACTCCACTTGTCTCGAGAATACCTCTCGTGCTAAGAATCGGATAGCACGTGTCTAAGAAATCCTGAGCATCCTCTAACTCAGCCCCGCTGAATGTTGGAGGCCTATGCCTTCGAAATTGCTCTAGCCTCTTCTGGGCTGGTAGTACCCCAGGTGTCTGAAGTCCCTAACCACCTGCTCTTGAGTACAGGTGGCGGGAGTCTGAGCACCTCCCCCAGACCTTAGAAGTTGCTGGTGCGGCCTGGACTGAAATCGCCTGAGCAAGGCTAGTGCATACAGTCAATATCTGGGCAAGACCTGGAAACACAATGGGCACAGCAGGTGCCTGAGCTGGTCCAACCAGCTCAAACACAGCTGGTATCTGCTCCTGAGCTGGAGCAACTGGTGGCTCCACAGATGCTGCTCTAGCTACTGTACGAGCTGCACCTTGGCCTCTACCGCAGCCCCAGCTTCTCGCGGCCCTAGCTGGTGGTACTATTGGCCGTCTGCCCCATCCAGTAGCACGTGTCCTCACCATTTGTGAGAGAATAGAATAATAAAAGTTTAGTTTTGGGAGTCAACAAATCCGCACAACAAGAATACACGAAAGTGAAGCTTCCTAATGGTTGGGTAGCCTCTCGAACATAAGTATAGACGTCTCCGTATCGATATGCAAGACTCTATTAAACGTGCTCATGACTCGTGAGACCTATGTAACCTAGGCTCTAATACCAACTTGTCACGACCCAAATCTCAACATATCCTGATGGCGCCTATCAGAGTACTAGGAAAGCCGACAATCACAATTAACCACACATTTTTAAATTTAATACATGACGTAATAAGCTTAGCAGTGAAAAATCTCATAAATAACCGATAAAAATATCTGTGAGTCAAATCAAAAATCCCCAAATTTCGGGTGTCACCAAGTGCATGAGCTATTAAGTGTCAACACAGTCTAAATCTCTAATACAACTATCTAAAAGATAGAACAGTACAGAATAAAACTGAAAAGAATGAGAGTCGAGGTCTTCGGGCGTCAAAGCAGCTACATCAAATGTCATCTAGCATATATGGCTCAAAGTCTAGCAACCACTGGTCCATATGTACCTGGATCTACACACGAAGTGCAGAGTGTAGTATGAGTATAACCGACCCAATGTACTCAATAAGTAACATGATTAACCTTGGGCTGAAAGTAGTGACGAGCTCAGAAAGGTACAGTCCAAATCCAAATAAATAACAGTATAGATGTAACAGAAAAATGACTATAATAACTCAATGAAATCCCATAATCAATTCGTACACGGTACAAAAATGTTGATGTGCTTCCAAATTTAGCAGTTTAAGGTCAACACTAGTAAAATATGCAAGTATAACTTATTTGAAGAATGTTACATCTCTATGTCTATATGTCAAATGTGCATGTCACATATAATGCATCACAGTGATAATCTCATGTACTCACACTCTCAGAGTACTCAATCCCACTGTGTCACACTCACCACCCATGCCTCTCGATCACTCAGCACTGTACATTACCTGCGCTCACTGCTAGTATGTCAGACTCCAGAGGGGCAGATCCTACCCAAGAGCTAATAAAACCTGTTGCGGCGTGCAGCACGATCCCATCGTAAATCAATAAAACCTGTTGCGGCGTGCAGCTTGATCCCATCATGAATTAATAAAACCTGCTGCGTGCAGCCCGATCCGATAAATATCAACACAATCTGGCCCTTAGGTCCCAACTCACTCATCAATCTCTCCAGTCTCTCGGGCTCACAAATCTCATGCAATCAACCCAAACAATGATAACATGATGTAACAATAAATGACAACAGAGACTGAGATATGATGTGCAAAAGATGAATGTGACTGTGTATAAAATTTCAGTTTAAGGAAATAATTCAACATCAAAAATGACCTCAGCGAGTCCCAACGGAATAAGCATATACCCTAAACATGATTTCTAACATAGATTTCAGCTCAATTACTCTAACATGTAGGGGTTACATGAATAACAATAAGGCTTGATAACTATACGGTACCACGGAATTAACCAAGTCATAATTAATATGGTGCGCACCCACAAGCTCAGTCCAAGCACATACGCGAAGTCCAAGCTTCATACCCTCAGTACCTAGTTTAGAAGTGTACTTACCTCAAACCGAGCAAATCCCTACTCTAACAAGCCCTTGTCTTGCGAATCGGCCTCTGAATATCTTGAATCTAGCCACAAACAACTTTACAGTCAATACAAGCTATCAGAATCGATGCCATACGATAAAGCTAATTTCTTTAACAAAACTCAAAAAGTCAACCCGGGCCCACGTCTCGAAATCTGAAAAAAATTACAAATCAGAACGCTCATTCAATAACGAGTCCAACCATACAAAAATCATCTAATTCCGACCTCAAATTGGCTTTCAAATCCTCAAATTATAGTTTTTGAAGTTTCTATAATTTTTCCCAATTTTTCCAGTCCAAAACACTAATTAAATGGCCAAAAAAATAGTAGACTCATATATATTAACCAAATCCGAGTTAGAATCATTTACCCCAATCAAGTCCTTGAAAATCCCTCTCAAAATCGCCCCAAACCAATCTCTCCAACTCAAAAGATGTAGAATGAGTTAGAACCCTCGAACTCACCATTTTCTGCCTAGTGATGTCCGCTTCTATGGAAAAAAGGTCGCTTCTCTAACTCCACATCTGCGGACAAACCTTTGCATATGGGGCTTCAATAAAGCCCAGCAAATCTCGCTTCTGTGATCCACCAAGTGCATCTACGCTTCTGCTTCTGCGGACACAAGGCGCTTCTGTGAACAACGACCGCACCTGCGATCCCAAGCAACGACCGCACCTGCGAGCAACGACCACACCGACACCGTCATGAGGCCTTCCGCACCTGCAGACTCAACTCACCCAGCCCCATTTCGCACCTGCGACGACTCACCTTGTACCTGCGTGACTACATCTGCAGCCACTCCCACTGCAGGCCCACTGCAGGTGCGATGACACCAGACTTCAGCTATTTCAACAATCCTCTAAGTCAAAATTTGATCCCAATTTCAATCCGATTCACACCTGTAACCAACAAGTCCTCTAACACGATAAAAATTTAGTTGAGGCCTCAAATCGCATCCAACAACATCGAAAACACGAATTGCACCCCAATTTAAGCCTAATGAAACTAATGGGTTTCTACCTTCTACAATCGATGCCGAAACCTACCAAACCAACTCCGATTGACCTCAAATTTTGCACACAAGTCACAAATGACACAATGGACATATTGCAAATTCCGAAACCAAAATCAGAGCCCGATAACAACAAAGTCAACTCTCGGTCAAACTTCTCATCTCTCTAAACTTCAACTTTTCCAACTTTCGCCAATTCAAGCCAAAATCACCTATCGACCTCCAAATCAATATCTGGACACACTCCTAAGTCCAAAATCACCATACAGAGCTATCGGAACCATCAAAACTCCATTCCGGAGTCATTTACACATAAGTCAGCATCTGATCAACTCTTCCAACCTTGGGACTAAGTGTCCCAATTCATTCCGTAACATCCCGAAACAAAACCAATCACCCCGACAAGTTACATAACAACAAACGAACACAGAAAATAAGCAATAAGTGGGAGAACAGGGCTATGAGACTCAAAATGACTGGTCGGGTCGTTTCGTAAACAAAGATTTATCAACCAAATTTTAGGTGACTTCAGAATCCTAAATATTTTGAAACTAATTAAATTACAATTTTGTTCAATATGAACTTTATTTATAAAAAGTAAAAATGGCAAATGATATATGTCTAAGGTCCTTCGTGCTTTTAATATAACTAGTTTCTATGTTCGTGCTTTGCACGAATATTATATTTCAAATATTACAAAACATAAGGTAAATAATAAAGTTTCAAGCCAACTCACAAAGAAAGTTTTGACACAACGAAAGGATAAAATGGAACTAAATATCCTACAATCACAAAGTCATGCAATTAAAGTTGAAAAATCATTTGAAGAATGAAACAATATTTAATGCTTTTCGTGATTAATGTCATGACCCAAAACCAACAACTGATCATGATGGTGCCTAACTCACATGCTAGGCAAGCCAAACATAACAAAAATAAAATATAATATTGCGTTAACAGAAAAGTTACAAGTCTAAAGCCAATTAACAATAACAACAGCGTCGATACATAACAAATCCTCCAGAACTGGTAAATGTCAAGTCATATGCTCTAAAACGGAAATACAAGTCTGAAATTCTATATAATAATATTGTCAAAAATAAAGGCAACAGTACAAAATGAGAAGAGAAGCCAAGACTGCGGTCGAGATAAATCTCTACCTCGTCTCTCGAATAGCAAACTCAGCAATAAGCCTCAGCCACTAGTGGCTCGGTCCAACACCTGGATCTACGCAATTAAGTGCAGAGTATAGTATGAGTACAACCGACCTCATGTACTCAGCAACTATCATAACTAACCTATGCAAGGTGATTGAAGCAAGAATTATAAATGATACTCGCTAATCACCTGTAATGTTTATAGACTTCAACAAGTACAGAACAATAATATGATCAACTTATGTATCACAGAAAGAACCACCTTGGTGCACACAATTAGTTAACGTACTCTGCTCAGTCAACAATCCAGCATATAAAGAAGATATGCAAATGAATCAGGTAAACAATCAAGGAAATTGCAAGTAAAAATGAAATGCAATAACCGAATCAAACACTGGCCAACTTTTCCTTTGAATTTCCATAATCGTACCAAACCACTAATCAGTTTTCCACAATCCATGTGTACACTATCAAGAAGAAACATGAAAAGGTGAACCTAGGGGAGCTGGATCCATATCCACACGCTGCACGGTGAAGTCACGTGCAGATAATCATAATCAGCTCGGCATGGTCACAGGCTCTATATCACAATCCACCCGGGGTGGTTACATGCTCAATATCACAATCCGCCTGGAGTTTGTAAATGCTCAATATCACAATCTGCCTGGTGCACTCACAAGCTCAATATCACAATCCGTCTGGCGTGGCACAAGCTCAATATTACAAGTCGTACGACGTGGTCATGCGCTATCGGTCCAAACAATATTACATAGGAAGAAAATATACAAGAATACATGTATATGATCAATGTATATCAAATTTCATACTCCTCGACTGGCATAAGTGACATGCTAAGGTGTACGCATGTATAATGTGTGCTATCATAGCTCAAATCAGGCAATTGCATCACAAAAATAGCAATTATTAGGTTCAATCATGAGATTAACCTCAAACATGGTTCAAATAACTAGCAACAGGGTTACAAATATAACAACCATCACAAATGAAGCTTAACAGGCAATTCGAGGCATGTCATAGCATAAACACTATCCCAAGCATGGATAACACACCGGTACACGCAGATGGGCTCGATCCCGTCACATATGCGCCACCCATAGCATGTAGCAACCAAAAATAGCTCAGGCAACTAGTGCCTCAACCATGTTTGGGTAAGATACTTACCACAAGTAAGCCAAATCAATTCTTTAATAAGCTCTTTCTGCGTGAATCAACCTCTAGACAACTCGAATATAGCCAAAATAACTTAATGTCATCAATAAGAGCCATAGGAAACAATTTTAAATGATAAATCTAAGACCTTGAATCAATTATGCAAAGTTAACCGCGGGCCCGCACCTCAGAACCTATCAAAACTCGCAAATTTCGAACACACATTCTGATATGAGTCCAAATATATGTGTTCATCCAATTCAAGACCTCCAATCGACCCTCAAATCATCAAATCTCACTATCAAAAATTATAGTCCAAATACTTTCAAATCCAATCTTTAATTCATATAAGTTGGCATAATAATTTGTCGGTAATCAATATCTAACACCAAAATCAAGTAAGAATTACTTACCCCTTCAATTGTGATTAGGGGTGGAAAATGGGCGGATCGGGTCGGATATGAGCGGGTCTAAAATGGGTAATTCAAAAATAGATAAATTATTCGACCCGACTCATATGTAATCCGGTAAAATTAGGTTACCCGGCGGATAATATGAATCTTTATATTATCCATGGCTTCTTGGGTACTTGGGAGAATTCCTAGTCTCCCAAACATGTGGAACCCCTAATTTGAAGCTTTATAAATGTAAAAGTTAAAACCATTATTTATCTATTAGTTATCCATTTGTTTATCCATTTTCTAAGTGGATAATATGGTTCTTGTCCATATTCAACCCATTTTTAAAAAGTTTATTTTTCAACGCATTTTTTAATGAATAATATGGGTGGATAACTATTTTCTATTAACCGTTTTGCCACCTCTAACTATGATGAAAAGCTCTCCAAAAATCGCCTTTAGCCGAGCTCCACAATTCCAAAAATGAGAAATTTGACCAAACTCTCGATCTTAATAATCTTCCCAGCTAAATCGTATATGCAATCCACTGTGTCACATCTGCGATACTGCATCTGCGGAAAATCAATCTTAAATGCGGAAACAACTTAGTCCTCGACAAGCCGCTTCCGCGGACACCAAGGCGCATCTGCGGCTCTACTTCTGCGGAAGCTCCTTTGCACCTGCAATTGTGCGCCTACGCTCCACAGTCCGCTCCTGCGGAACCAGCCTTTCCAGCCTATCTTCGCATCTGCGACCATCTTGACCGCTTTTGCTGTCACGCACCTGCGGCCTTCCTTCATAGGTGTGAAAGAACTAGAAATCAAATGCCTTCTACAATGCAACTAAGTCCAAGAATGATTTGAAAACAATCTGAAACACACTTGATCCCTCGGGACCCCTCTAAACACACCACCAATCCCAAAACATAACATAGACCTACTCGAGGTCCCAAATCAGACCAAACAACATCAAAACCACGAATCGCACTTCAATTCAAGCCTAAGAAAACTAATGAACTTCCAACTTCTAATTCTTGTGCCAAACCATATCAAATCAACTCGGAATAACCTCAAATTTTGCATAAAAGTCCCAAAGGGCACAACGAACCTATACCAACTCCCAGAACCAAAATACGAGCCTTATATCAACAAAGTCAACTCCCGGTTACACCTATCAACCTTCTAAATCTTCCACTTTCCAAGTTTCGCCAATTAGAACCAAATCAACCTAAGGACGTCCAAATCCAAATCTGGATGTAAGCCAAAGTTTAAAATCCCCATATGAAGCTATTATAACCATCAAAATACTATTCCGGAGTAGTCTACATAAAATGCAAATTTTGGTCAACTCTTACAACTTAACCATCCAACCTTGGAACTAAGTGTCCCAATTCACTCCAAAACTTCTCTGAAACCAAACCAACCACGCCGGCAAGTCCCATAATCACAATTGCACATATGTAAGCATCAGATAGGGGGAACGGGGATAAAATACTCAAAATGACCAGCTGATCATGACATTCTCCCCCTCGTATACAAATGTTCGTCCTCGAACGAGTCTAAAATCATACCTGGAGTCTCAGAAAGGTGATGATATTTGCTCCACATCTCATGCTCGGCCTTCGAAGTAGCCTCCTCAACTGGCTAACCTCTCCAATGATCCTTTACTGGTTCTATATGCTTCGACCTCAACCCTGTCGATCCAAAATTGCCGCTGGCTCCACAGCAAAAGTCAAATCCTCGTCCAACTGCACCGTGTTGAAGTCCAAAACATGTGACGGATCCCCATAATACTCCTATGAATAGAAACATAAAACACTGGGTGAACTGTCGATAGACTAGGTGGAAAGGGAAGTCTGTAGGCCACCTCTACTACTCTCTCGAGCACTTTAAAAGGGCCAATGTACCTAAGGATAAACTTGCCCTTCTTCTCGAACATCATCACACCCTTCATGGGAGAAACATTAAGTAAAACCTTCTCACACACCATATATGCAATATCATGAGCCTTCCTGTCAGCGTGACTCTTATGCCTGGACTGCGTTGTACGAAGTCGTTCCTGAATCAACTTCACCATCTCCAAAGCATCACGGACCAAATTAGTATCCAACAACCTAACCTCCCTAGGCTCAAACCAACCAACCGGAGAACAGCATTTCCGCCCATGTAAAGACTCATAAGGAGCCATCTGGATATCTACTGATAGTTGTTGTTGTAGGCAATCTCTACTAATGGAAGAAATCGATCTCATGACCCTCCGATGTCCATGACACAAGCCCATAACATGTCCTCCAAAATCTGAATGGTGCTCGGACTACCCGTCCATCTGGGGTGAAATTGTCGTACTCATCCCGACCTGTGTGCCCAACTCACGCTGCGCTGCTCTCCAAAAATGCGATGTAACTTGCATGCCTCGATTTGATATAATAGACATGGGAACACCATGAGGCGAACAATCTCCCGAATATAGATCTAAGCTAACTACTCTGAAAAATAGCTAGTCATGACCGGGATGAAGTGTAAGGACTTGGTTAGTATGTCCATAATGACCCACGCTGCATCAAATCTTCTCAAGGTCCATGGAAGCCCAACTACAAAATACATAGTGATACGCTCCCACTTCTACTCAAGAATATCAAGCCTCTAATGAAAACCGCCAGGTCTCTGATGCTCGTACTTCACCTGCTGACAGGTCAAACACCGCGGAAACATACTCAGCAATATCCTTCTTCATCCACCGCTAGCAATGTTGCCTCAAATCATGGTACATTTTATGGCCCCCGGATGAATGAAATGCTGCGAATAATAGGCCTCCTCAAGAATTAACTCTCGCAACCCATCCACATTTGGAACATAGATCCGACGTTGTAGCCTCAACACCCCATCATCAGTTATAGTAACCTCACTGGCATCACCGTGCTGCACTGTGTCCCTCGGGACAAGCAAGTGGGGATAATCATACTGACGCACCTATGTGCTTAAATAAGGACGAGTGTGATACAACACAAGAAAGAAATCTGCTAGACTTCGAAATATCCAATCTCATGAACGATTGTCCAAATCCTGAACATCCAATGCTAACGGTCTCCCTCCAACTGGTATATAAGCAAGAATCTCCATGCTCTCCGCCTTCCTACTAAAAGAATCGGCCACCACATTGGCCTGTCCCAGATGATAAAGAATGGTGATATCATAGTCTTTTAGTAGCTCTAACCATATATGTTTCCTCAAGTTCAGGTACTATTGGTTGAATAAGTGCTGGAGACTCCTATGATCCGTGAACACCTCATAAGACACGTCGTAGAGGTAATGCCTCCAAATATTGAGCGTGTGAAAAATGGCTGCTAATCCATGCCCAATCCACACTAAAAAATGTGTGAAAATGAACGTTGGAAGAATAGTACCCAACAATGAGTCGGGGTCAATTTACTCAGGGAGTTTAATGTGGGTTCTAGGGTGTATAATTGATGAGTGTAGAATAGCTCAATTACGCTTCCAAACAAGATGGTTTTGTAATTTACTTCTACAATCTATACTAACAATGATTAACTAGAGCAGAGAAACTAGAGAATGAGTAATTGTTTTTGTTGTTTTTCAAATGGGTAAAAGGCCTGTGGATGTAACCTTCACCTATGTGTTAGCCTAATGGGTTATTACAATAATGCTTGATTTAGTGATCGAGGTGTATTGTGGCTCTCAACTCTAAGTTACCCACTCAATACGTCTCGATCATAGAGTGATTTTACCCAAATTAGATTTCTCAAGCCCAATTGAGTATTAAGTCAAATGGTTGATATCAGCTCAAGTTTGATTTTCCCTATCTCTAGTTCAATCCCTTTAATTAGGCTAGTCAAAACCTTAACTAGCCCTATTTCTTGTCAGCCAAGTTTTCCTAAGCTAGGTCCTTCTTTCTCAAGTAAGAACCAAGTCAAAAAGGCATGAATTAATATTTGCAACTATTAATTCTAGAAATAATGCAAGAACAGAGCTAAATAAAAAACACTCAATATAAATAAGCATTAGATTAATTACCCATAAGGTTTACACACTAGGGTTGGGTCACAGCCCTAGAAAATATCTAGCTACTCATACTAAAATGGGAAGAAAATAAAGAAGAAACACTAATTAAAGCTATAATACAAAATTAAAATGATAAACTAATGTGTTTTTAACCTAACAAATTACCAAAAGTTGTAAACTCCAACAGCTACAACTCAAAAAACTACCAAACTTGCCCTAAAAAGTGATTCCCGTTTATTTATAGTGGCCTAAAATTTGCTGACAAAAATATCCTTCGGGAGGTTCAACAGCCGCACAATTCTATGTACGGTCTGCACTTCACTTGGTTCTACAGGTTGAGGAATTCGGCGGCCGCATAATTTGGTTTGCGGCTGCACTTCAGCTTCTGCAGCTGCACTCTTGGCAAGGCTTTGTACTTGGTCATTTTGCAAATTCTCTAAACTTTTTTAATTCTTCTCAATGCGACCATTTTTTGTGGCCGCACAAATTGTTTGCAGTCCGCACTTTGCATTAATCATCATCTGAGAATCAATGCCAGACCTGCGGCCGCATAGAGAATTTCGCGGTTCGCACTTTCTTCTTCGGACCGCACTTTTGGCTTGCTGCTCTCCTTCTTGCCTTATGAGCCGAATCACTCCTTTTTGAGTTAGATTTCTTCAATAAAGTCCAATCTCCAACATTCCTGCAATTTGCACAATTTCATTAGTTTTGGGAACAGAAATCAACACTTTCGAACTAAAACTAAAGCAAGAAGGTACTAACAACTGTTTAAAATCAACACTTATCAACTCGCCCAAATTTAAGTCTTTGCTTGTCCTCAAGAAAATAGATTAGTTCCCACCTCCTCAGAGTGAAAGGTCATTTTAGAGAGTCAATAATAAGCCATTCATACTCAGTTGGGACCAACAATTACCCACAATACTCATGCATTCTCAACAAGGTGACAAATCACATATTATGCACATATAGTTCTAATGTGACATTTGAGCTTCAAGAATTGACTTTATTCATCAAGGACTCTTGTTCTATCATGTAGATCAAGGTGGACTCCAAACTCTTCCTCCTCTACCTTCCATTTGCCAAGCTCACTTCAAGAGTTAGCACTCAAGTTTTAGATCAATGAAAAAGCTTCATCTTCTTTCACAAAAGAATGTCACAACAAAGGCTTCAAGTACCATAGGCTTGCCCCTCATGTAGATCACCACTAATGTAAGCTTACTCGATTGAAAATCTAGTAGGCCTTTTTTCGGGTTATAATGATGGCTTGTGGATTGGGGTAGGATACCATATGGGTAAGCGGTTACACCCTTCCTTAAGCACTCCACATTTTCATTTCTTAGCTCATATTGCCAACTCTTAGAGGCATTTTCTTTTTATCGAGCGCTAGAGAGACTTGACATCACTCTTTCTCGTTCATTTCATTCTTTTTCTCCATTGATACACATACTAGAGATAGTTGCCTCTTTTTGATTTTATCAACCCTCCTGTTTATTCTCTTTTTGGAATTCTTTTTGGTTCTTTTTCTTTTCTTGTCTTCTCTTTTCATAGAGATCATTTCTTTCCTCTTTTTGGTTCCTTGATACCTATTTCAAATTCCTCAACTCTCCCCCCAAATATATGATTTGAGCCACTTATTTCACAAGAGTGTTAAGGAAGGTCCGGATGCCAAGAGAGGATTATGATTGAACGGGTAAAGGCTTATAGCATAGTTACCAAATGAGAAAGGCTAAAGGATCAAAGGGGGTTGACTAGGGATAACAACATTGGTTGGCAATAGAAAGCTCAAATGGATTAAGGAAAGCCTACAATCATCTCCCAAACCAAGAAAATTTAGGATTTCACCTTGAAGCACATTCGGGGCAAGTTCTAGACCATTCGCATGGATACATGGACTAAAATTGAAAAATCACCTCACCCCTCATGCAACTATACCATAAAAGAGGATAGAGTCGAGAGCCTACAACAACCACAATCAAGTTAAAGATCACTATGGTCTAATAAACCACTCAATGATTATCAAAGTCAACTCAAGAGTCTCAAAGTCACTAACTGGAGCTATTTTCTTTCAGAAACCTTGTTTCAAGCCATTATTACCTAAACACAAAAACGAACTCATTCAATTAAGAAGGTTGTCACACCATCCATCCTCGGGAAGAGTCTCCCGGTTCACACAAAACTACCTTACGAAAGAACCGTGGCATCAAGAAAATCAAAGGCTTATTATCTATACTACTACGAAAAACATGAATGCTACTAACATAAAAAGAAGCTACTAACAAAAAAATTAAAGTAAACAATTAAAGAAACTAATGAAAGCAATACAAACTAAAGATAGATAAACTAAAAATAAGAAAAAAGACAGAATTATCCAATTATTATAGTCCAAATGTATCCAAATGTGCCAATCAAATAACTCCACTCCCTCGAATAAAAGTAAGCATTGTCCCCAATGCTTAAAAAAATAAGAGTGAAAAAAGAGAGGGCGAAGAAACTCCCTAAGAATCCTTGGACATCTCAGTGTCCGCAGCAGCATCAACTCTCATTGGCTCAGCCAACTGTATCGTATCATCATCATATCTGGGAGTGTCGGTAGTAGCAAACAACGCACATACTGTGTCAGTAGTGTCGGCAGTAAGGCATGGCTCATCAGACTGGAAAGTTGGTACAACCAGTGCAGATGGATCTGGGGTGGACTGGTCTGGGTCTAGCAGCATGTCAAATTGTAAATCCCCAGTTGTCGCAAGTCTGGTCACCTCCTTCCTAAGCTTATCAACTGACTTCTTGCTGGACTGGGACTTTCTCAGCTTCTTCACTTCTTTTGTCATGTCATAAATAACTGACCCATGTGGTACCAGAGTGCCCATGATGAACTTCTGGTTTTCCAGAATCTTGCGCAGCTTCTCATCATGGTCAGTAGAAACTTGTGGTGCCTATGTGGATGACTGCCCCACAACAGTACTAGATATCTCAAATAGCATTGAAGTAGCGGCCTGCATCTAGTTGTTGAGACTCGCCAATGTCTGGGAGACTTGCAAAGCAGATAGTGGGGCTATAGGCATAGGCACCAGCCTCGGAACTGGAGTAGGGGCTACTCTGGGGGCTGTGGTAGGGGCTGTGGATGGAGTTGAAGATTGTGGCGGAAGCATAGCAACTGCATTTGAAGAGGGCTCAGCTGATGTAGATGGAATGTTAGTTGTGTCAGAAACTACCACTGTCGGCTCATCAGACTGGTCTGTAGTGGTAGAAGGTTGTTCTCTTTTCTTTCGATTGGTCGGATCCATCAACGAATACCACTGAAACGGCTTCTTCGGCTTCACCTTTATATCATATGTTCTTGTCTCTACCTTTGCATTAGTAAGGTATTATGTACTAACGTTGGGATAGGCGTAAGTCGTGTTAGTCTGCCGTGCTACAAATAAAATATTGACCGACATCACGGCACCCACATTGATTGGGTACCCGGCCATGATAGAAGCCACTAGAACTGCATAGGGAATTGGAAAGATGTTCTCATTCTAACACGGGTCAAGCCTGCTACACAAAAATGCCTGCCAATCTTTTGCCTCAAAGCTCAGTGTGTTCCGCTGAACGGGAACCCAGTAGTGATCCGTGATGGAGATGGTTCCGGTGGTGCTAAGATCTGTGCAAGCCATGGCCGAACAACTTCTTTCAAAGCCGACTTCTCGAGGTACTCTTTTGGCTCTAAGTCCTCAAAACACAAGCACGTGTTCAGGGTGTGCTGATCAAACCTCACCTTGAGGTTACGTACTTTGATCACCTATGTCCCCTTGCGGATGTGTAAAATGTTGGCATAGAACTCGCAGACAAGGTGCTCCTTCGCATCTACGACTCTCTCAGTGAATAACATCCAACCCTTCCTCGATCTAAACAAACTCAACACGCATGGTTGCATCTATCTTGATCCTTCAACAAAAACTGCCGCTCATGCATCAATGATCTCGTCGGCCACTATATCCAAAAATTAGTGAAAGCGGCAAAACTAACAAATTTGTCTTCACATATCTCCTTCTTCTTTGACCTCTCAACACTAGTGGATGTACCGTCTCCCCCTCTACCATCATCAGGGACATCCTGAACATTCTTTGCATCTGACTCTAGAACAAATACTGTCTCAGAATCCTGGCAAGCACTTTCTGAATCCTCAGGAGTGCTATGAGATGATGAAGGCACATCCATGGGCTTAGATCGCCCCTGTGGCCTGGACTATGCAACTGCCTGCTCCTCCGGAATAGACACGGAGTTGCCCTCCGAAGCTTCCCTAGACGGGACATAAGAGCTAGACTCAGAGAGGTCTGCACCCCTCCCTCTGCTTGTTGTGGACTTCTTCCTGGTGATTTTGGGGACACTGTGGGGCAAGATACCTTTGCCTCGACCCCTAGAAAAGTCACCTCTACCTTTTGCAGTTTCGTCACAGCCTCGCAATCAAACCATAGTTTGTATCAAAACAAAGAGAGTGGTTAGTTGCAAGTCATCATTCAACACATTCAAGAACTCATATAGGCAAGGGAGAATAGAATGGACACAGTACGATTACCATAGATTACATGCTATAGGAAAATGGGAACTGTGGGATGCACATTTCTGATGTGCGGCTGCAGAAAGGGAGTGTGGACCGCCCAATTTCAAGTGCGGCCGCGCTTCTGACAAAAAAGTTCATAGCCTCAAGTACACCTTCTCTGAACATAGTGCGATGGCCTTTTCACGGCTGCAGAATTCATCTGCGGACCGCCGAATTTAAAGTGTAATCCGCACATTTGTTTTCTCGAGAGCTAGATCTCTGATAGACAGTGCGGACCTAAGAGCGGCGTCTCTCAGAATCCTATGGTCCGCAAAATTGAAGTGCAACCAAAGAAACACTTGCCTCCACCAGCTTCCCAGATTAACTAAACTGCATACCGCACAAATTCAAGTGCGGCGGCAGATTTCAAATTTCACGAACAGTAGTTTTTTTCACTTAGATGTTTTTTTCAATTTCTTGTACAAATCAATATGGAAACTTGGTATACACATCAAATCTCACTAACCCAACCCATGAACACATGGATGAACTCTAATAACAGATGGCCTAAAAAGAAACTAAAATTTAAAAAATTAAACTAACAAAAAGATTAACGTGAAGTGAAGCATACCATATAAAGTGAGTGCACTAGGTGTGTAAGCACAGGAAGGTGTGTGTGGTGGACAGTGAAAATCTCTCAGTAAAACTTGCAAAGCAACAGTGATTGTAAGGAGGGTGAAAAGTGTAAAATGAATTCAAAACTCCTAGTTATACTTAGAGTCGTTGAGAGGGACAACAATCGAGTATGGCCGCACAAATTCAAGTGTGGTCCGCACTCTTTCACCTGGGCCTGACTTCTTTGATTCTCATGTGCAGTCCGCCCATTTTTGAGTGCGGCCGCACAATTCTTCTTGCGGTCGCAAATTATTCCCGCACTGACAGCCTCAAACTTCAGAGAATTTGCATTTTCACACTTTGGCAAGCTTCCAAGTGTGCGGTCTGCATGTGAAATGGGCGACTGCACAAGCATCCCTCTAGTGGCAGACAAAATTATGCTCTATGCACAATTAAAGTGCGATCCGCAGTTCCTTCAACACTTAGCCATTTTAGGTCCACCCTTCTTGCATGTAATACTCAACCCTGTAGCACGCTTCAAATCAGGTTAGAACAACAAATAACATCTAACAACAAAAGATAAAGGAAAAGAACATGGGTGTCCTCCGAAGAAGCGCCTGATTTAACATCTTGGCAAGACGCAATGTCAAAGTATCCTCAAGTGAAGTAAATTACTGCCACCACGTGGCTATCTCCAACCTTAGCCAAGTAGTGCTTCACCCGGTGACCATTGACTCGGAATACTTCATTGTTCTTGTTCTTCAAGTCTAATGCCCCGAAAGGTGTCACACCAACAATTTCAAACGGGCCACTCCACTTTGATTTTAGCTTCCTGGAAAACATCCTCAACCTTCAGTTAAACAACAATACAAGATCATCCACCTTGAACACTTTGTTCCAAATGTATTTGTCATGAAGATATTTCATCTTTTCTTTGTACAAGGACGAACTCGCATATGCATGGTACCGGAACTCATCCAATTCATTTAAGCGTGCAACCCGCAAGTTAGCGGCTACATTCCAATCAAGATTCAATTTCGTTATAGGCCACATTGCCTTGTGCTCTAGATCCAACGAAAGATGAAAAGCTTTCCCGAACACTAATCGGTTTGGAGACATTCTGATAGGTGTTTTGTAAGTTGTCCGATAAGCCCATAGCGCATCATCAAGCTTCTTGGAACAATCGGCCCAATTAGCATTCACCGCTTTAGGCAAGATACTCTTTATCTCCTGGTTGGAGACTTCCACGTGCCCACTAGGTTGTGGGTGATAGGGAGTCGTGACCTATTGTGTAACATCATACTTGCTAAATAAAGTGTCAAAAGCTTTGTTGCAAAAGTGTGACCTCCCATCGCTTATGATTGCACGTGGAGTACCAAATCTAGTAAAATATTCTTCTCCAAGAAAGCCACAACACTTCTCACCTCATTGTTGGGTAAGGCGACGACATCAACCCATTTGGACACATAATCTACCGCGACCAAGATGTAAGTATTTCCATAAGAACTCACAAAAGGGCCAATAAAGTCAATACCCCAAACATGGAAAATATCAATCTCCAAGATGGTTGTGAGAGGCATTTCATTTTTCATTGAGATTCCACCGGCCCATTGAAATTCATTACATATATTCACCAAATCACTTGCATCCTCGTAACGAGTAGGCCAAATAAAAACCACAACTAACAAATTTGGCCGCCATTCTTGCTCCACCATGATGACCACCATATGGTGAAGAATGACAAGCTCCAAGAATATTGCCTTGCTCTTCTTCCGGTACACACCTTCTAATCACCCATCCATACAAATCCGAAAAAGGTATAGTTCATCTAATAATAATCTTGACAATATCTCTTGAGCTTCTTCCATTGGTTTGAAGAGAGCTCATCTAGAATTATTCCACTCACAAGAAAATTTGTCAAGTTCGCAAACCACGGCACCTCTTTCATTGAAATTGCAAAAAGTTGCTCATTAGGAAAGGAGTCATTGATTTCAAAGCTATCATACAGCCTGCCCTTCTCCTCCAAATGAGACAAGTGGCCCGCCACTTGGTTTTCACTACTTTTCCTATCTTGGTTATCAATATCAAATTGTTGCAACAAGAGTACCCATCTCATCAATCGAGCTTTAGAATCCTTTTTGCTCATAAGATATCAAAGCGTCGCATGCTTCGTGAAGACAATAACTTTGGCACCCGTCAAGCACGGGTGAAACTTCTTAATTGCAAACACAATAGCAAGGAGATCTTTCTCCGTAACGATATAATTGATTTGGGCACTATTCATAGCCTTACAAGCATAGTAGACTAGATGGAAAATTTTGTTGATACGTCGCCCCAAAACAGCCTTAACCGCTATGTCACTCGCATCACACATAAGTTCAAAAAGGCAAACTCCAATTGGGAGCGGTAATGATAGGAGTAGTGGTGAACTTGAGCTTCAATAGTTCAAAAGCCCTCACACAATCATCACTGAAATTAAACTTGGCATCCTTCTCAAGGAGCTTGCACAATGGGTTCACCACTTTAGAGAAATCTTTTATAAAAAGTCGGTAAAAACCTGCATGGCGTAGGAAACTCCGCACACCATTCACCGAAGTCGGGGGTGGAAGCTTAGAATCACCTCAATCTCTCGCCTTGTCAACTTCAATTCCACTCCATGAGATTATATGGCCAAGGAAAATACCTTTCTCAACCATAAAATGGTATTTCTCCCAATTGAGCACCAAGTTAGTCTCTTCACATCTAGCCAACACTTTGTCCAAATTTTCAAGACAATCATCAAAAGAATCCCCAACCACCGAGAATTTATCCATGAAATATTCAAGGTAGTCCTCCACCATGTTCGCGAAAATAGCCATCATACACCGTTGAAAAGTCGTGGGTGCATTGCACAAAGCAAACGGTATCATCCTGAGCAAAAGTACCATAGGGACATGTAAAGGTTATTTTCTCTTGATCTTCCGGAGCAATGAAAATTTAGTTGTAGCTCGAGTAGCCATCATGAAATCAATATAAAGCATGGCCAGCCAATCTATCGAGCATTTGATCTAAGAAAGGAAGTGGAAAGTGATCTTTACTTGTAACTTTGTTGAGCTTGTGATAATCCATACAACCCCTCCAACTAGTCACCGCTCTTGTAGGAATCAATTCATTCTTATCATCGGTAACCATCATCATGCCCCCCTTCATTGGGACACATCGAACCGGAGAGGTCCGCGAACTATCGGAGATGGGGTAGACAACCCCGGCATCCAACCACTTGATAATGTCCTTCTTGAAAACTTCTTGCATAGCCTCATTGTGTCTTCTTTGATGTTCAATGGACAGTTTAGCACCATCCTCCAACTTGATCTTATGCATGCAAAAGGCGGGGCTTATACCCCGAATATCCGCCATAGTCCACTCAATATCCTTCTTCCTCTTTTGTAACACCGCTAATGTGGAATCAACCTCTACATTAGTCAAAAAAGAGGAAAGAATAACCTGTAAAGTAGAACAAGGGCCACAAAATTCATACCGAAGGTGTGGAGGCAATGGCTTCAACTCCAAGGTAGGTGGCCCTTCAATAAAAGGTTTTGTAGGAGGAGTCTTCCTATTCTCAAGATCGAAGGATAATTTTCAGGGTGCATAGTTGTACGACCCCATTCCTTGCAAATAGTTCACGTATTGCATGAAACCATCCATCTCGTCATCATCAAAATTGAGCAAAATGGCCTCCAACATATCACCAATATTGATTGTAGCACTTGTATCATCAATAATAACATCGGTCACTATGTCCACAAAAGAACACACCTCATTGCTATTTGGTTGCCGCGTGGACTTACACACATGGAATACCACTTTTTCATCACCAACCCGGAGAGTGAGCTCTCTGGCTTCTATATCACAAAGAGCCTTACCTATAGCAAGGGAAGGTCTCCCGAGAATGATAGGCACTTTATAATCAACTTCACAATCTAAAATAACAAAGTCCGCCGGAAGAATGAATTTATTAACCTAGACCAAAACATCTTCAATCACACTCGACGGCCTCTTCATGGTACGATCGGCCATTTGCAAGCTCATAAAAGTGGTTCATGGTTGCCCAATTCCCAAAGTCTTGAAAACCGAATAGGGAATCAAATTTATACTTTCCCCAAGACCACAAAGATCTTTAGCAAACTCGGCACTCCCAATTGTACAAGGAATTGTGAAAGCATCGGGATCCTACAACTTAGGAGCCATTGAATGAACAATTGCACTCACTTGATGAGTGACCTTAATAGTTTCAAAATTCATCGACCGCTTCTTGGTCACAACATCTTTTATAAACTTTGCATAACAGGGCATTTGTTCCAAAGCTTATACTGATGGCAAATTGATTGAAAGACTCTTAATCTTTGAATGAACTTCTTGAATTGATTCTCACCATTTTGCTTGGAGAGTCTTTGAGGGTATGGAGGTGGAGGCTTAGGCAATGGTGCCTTCGCCTTTTGCACTACCGGTTCTGGTATGTCAATGATGTGTTTCCTAGAGGGATTCACCTCCTCTTGAGTCTCTTCAACACTAGCATCAATATCACTCCGAACTTCCGCATTTGCTTGAACAAAATTTTTTAGGATCTCTTCTTCTTGCATCACTTGGTCTTCATCAACAAGTCGCCTATCACTTGAGGAAGGTGCATTTTCGCCTCTTCCACTTCTTGTGATAACTGTCATAGCATGCCTCGTATTGTTACCACCCATTGGGTTCACTACCATGTCACTTGGTAGTGCACCTTTAGGACGAGAATTTAGAGCTTGAGAGATTTGTCCCATTTGATCTTCTAGATTACAGATTGATGTGGTGTGAGAGGCAAGTTGGCCATCCGAATCAGCATTCTATTCCATCATTTACTTGAACATATTCCCAATACGTCCTATCTCATTTTTTGAAGAACTTAGACCATGGGAAGGATAAGGAGGTCGGTTGCTTGGTTGCTGATACATTAGGGGCCTTTGAAGACCCGACCCCCGGTTGCCTTGATTGTTTCCCCAACCACCTTGATTGTTTCCTCCCCAATTTCCTTGGTTGTTTCCACTCCAATTTCCTTGATTATTGTTATTATGCCAATTTCCGTTGGTTGTTAGAACTCCAATTTCCATGGTTATTTTGTGGTCGCCATTGTAGTTGATTTGAGCCTTGGAAGTTGTATCTTTGACCTTGAAAGTTGTTCACATATTGAAGTTTCTCCTCTTTCTCATTATAAGAATCATCTTGATCAAAATCACCATCATCTTACACGTAGTTCTCCACTCGGGTTTGCATTTGTAGACCCTTGGTCCTCTTCTTGTTCACCAAAACATTAACTCCCTCCATAGCATGAACTTGCTTAGGATCTTGCACTTGATTTAGTTGAGCCTTTGCTAGCTGAGTCATAGTTGTTGTCAATTAGGAAATGGCTTGCACATGGTCTTGCAACTCTTTGTGGAGGTGCATCATATTCGGATCACTTTGTGAGAAATTGGCCCTGGATGCCAAAACGATGACGTCTCCGCCATCTCATCTAGAATGTCACATGCCTCCGCATAAGGCATTGTCCTAAAGTTATCACCGGCTAGTTGATTCACTACACATTGGTTGGTTGTTTTAATCTAACGATAGAAGGTTTGTTGCAACATGTTCTCTGTCATATCATTGTTCGGACATTCCTAAACCGTTGCTCCCAAATTTCGTGTAGTGGTTCATTCGGTTCTTGCTTGAATGCTAAGATTTCATCCTGAAGGGTAGCCATGTGCCCGGAGAAAAGAACTTAGCAATGAACTTGGCCGCCAACTCATCCCAAGTGTGTATTGAATGGCTCGGCAAATATTCCAACCAATCTAAAGCTATACCACGTGGAGAGAAAAGAAAAAACCTTAGCCTCAATGCATCCTCAATAACATTAGTTTGCTTTCTCCCCCAACATGTATCCACAAAGTTTCCAAATGTTTGTAAGCATTTTTAGTTGGTGCACCGGTGAAGAAGCCCCGTAGCTCAAGCAAAGCGAGCATCACGTTGGTGATTTCAAAGTTGTCCGCTCTAATATGGGGAGGGATTATTGCACTAGCATAACCTTCATTGGGCAATATACGGTGTTGAGCCACTTGTGGTGGATATGGTTGAGGTGGGGGTGGTATGGACACATTGTCTTGTGGCACCCGGCCTCACCGATTAGGTTGTGTCAGTTGAGGTACCTCATCGAGTTGTTCCTCCTCACCATCTAAGTCCCCAAAAAGCAATTTCCGAGCTCATTGTTTGCCATGTTTGTACCTATAATTTCTTCAACAAGTTAGTAAGACGGAAGGAAAAGAATATATTCCAAAAACACATTCAAATATATAGCTAACACTGTTAAAACTCCTCGGCAAAGGTGTCTATGCCCAATCCACACTCAACAATGGGTGAAAACGATCGTTGGAAGAAAATTACCCAACAATAAGACGGGGTCGATTTTCTCGGGGAGTTAAATGTGGGTGTTAGGGTGTACACTTGATGAGTGTAGAAGAAATAGCTCAATTACGCTTCCAGGCAAGATGGTTTTGTAATTTACTTCTACAATCTGTATTAATAATGATTAACTAGAGAAAAGAAAGTAGAGAATGAGTAAGTATTTTTGTTGTTTTTCAAATGGGTAAAAGGCCTAGGGATGTAACCTTCTCCTAGGTGTTAGCCTAAAAGGTTAGTCACGGTAACACTTATTTAGTGATCGGGGTGTATTATAGCTCTCAACTCTAAATTACCCGTTCAATACCTCTCGGTCATAGAATGATTTTTCCCAAATTGGCTTTCTCAAGCCCAATTGGGTATCAAGTAAAATAGTTGATATGAGCTCAAGTTGGATTTTTCCTATCTCTAGTTCAACCCCTTTAATTACGCTAGTCAAAACCTTAACTAGACCTATTTCTTATTACCCAAGGTTTTCTAGACTAGGTCCCTCTTTTTCAACTAAGAACCAAGTCAAAAAGACATGAATCAATGTTTGCAACCATTAATTGTAGAAATAATGCATGAACAAGGCTAAATAACAGAAACCCAATTATATAAAAGCATTAGGTTAATTACCCTTAAGGTCTACACACTAGGGTTGGGCCACAACCATAGAAAATATCTAGCTACTCATAATAGAAACGGAAGAAAATAAATAAGAAACACTAATTAAAGCCATAGTTCAAAATTAAAATGATAAACCAATGTGTTTTTAACCCAAATTGGTCACAAATTACCAAAAGTGATAAACTACAACAGCTACAGCTCAAAAAACTACCAATCTTGCCCTAAAAAGTGATTCCCGTCTATTTATAGTGGCTCAAAATCTACCGACAAAAATGACCTTCGGGAGGTTCGGCGGCTGCATAATTCCGTGTACGGTCCGCACTTCACTCGGTTCTGCAGGTTGAGGAATTCGACGGCCGCACTTCTGCTTCTGCGGCCGCACTTTTCTTTCTGCGGTTGCACTCTTGGCAACGCTTCATACCTGGTTGTTTTCCAAACTCTCTAAAGTTTTTGAATTCTTGTCAGTGCGATCATGTTTTGCGACCGTAGAAATTGTGTACAGTTCACACTTTGCTTCAATCATTATTTGAGCATCAACACCAGATCTGCGGCCGCATACAAAATTCTGTGGTCCGCGCTTTCTTCTGCGGACCGCACTTTTGGCCTGTTGTGCTCCTTCCTGCCTTATGAGCTGGAACACTTCTTTTTGAGTTAGATTTCTTCATTAAAGTCCAATTTTCCAAAATTCTTGCAATTTCCACAATTTTAGTAGTTTTGGAAACAGAAATAAACACTTTCGGACTAAAATTAAGGCAAGAAAGTACTAATAAGTGGTTAAAATCCACACTTATCGGCTGCTAACTCCAAATCGTGTACTGGGTAGTTCTTCTCATGGGGCTTCAACTAACGCGAAGCATAAACAATAACTCTACCCTCCTACATCAACACACATCCAATACTAATCCATGAAGCATCATATAGACTGTATAAGATCCGTATCCCAAAGGTAAAACTAGAACTTGAGCTGTAGTCAAGGCAGTTTTGAGCTTCTGAAAACTCTCATCACATTTATCAAACCACCTGAATTGGGCACCCTTATGCCCTAATCAGGTCAATGGGGCTGCTATAGTGAAAACTCCACCATAAAACGATGATAATACCCAGCCAAACCAAGGAAACTCCAGATCTCAGTAGCAGAAGATGGTCTGGAACAACTCTATGTCACATCAAAATCTACCATGCTGAGCAATAATAAATCAACTTTAGCCTCATAACCTCCAATGGTCACCATACAAGATCGATATACACGGTCCACCACAGTAGAATCACCCAGTGGTGTAGATACATGAACAAACATATCTAAATATCATGAAGCATATCCAAATAATGAGCAATGTATCCATGTGGCACACTTAAATAATACGTGTGATCACGGCGTTGGAAGCACTGCCTCTGGCCTGGTGAGAAATGTATAGCAATGGTCCTAATCACCGCCTGACCGGCCTCCACCTCTAGGGCTACCTCGAACTGACTTAGCCCCATTCCTAGCTGGTTATACGGGTGATGTAGCTGCTAGTGCTGAAATCATAGGTTGCGAGCTCTAGTGTGGAACCCTACCAGAAGTCTAGGGCAATCCCTTTTGAGATGACTCAAGTCTCCACTCACGAAACAACCCCTCCTATAAGGTTGTTGACCCTATTAACCCAAAGAACTGCCTATGGAACCGTGAGCAGATGGAGCACGGTAAGAACTCTGTGCCGGCAGCACACTGAATGATGATGAATTGTGGGAGCATTGTATGAATTGTGGCTAACTGAAAAACCACGAGGAATCTGACGAGCTGCATGTGTGGGTCTAAAAGGACGACCACTGTTGTAACGTGACGATCTCCAAATGAGGCACTACCAAAACCACCTAAACCACGAGGCCTCTTAGCCTTCCGCTCCTCATGCTCAAGCATGCGAACCTGTTCTAAGCGTCTAGCAATCACAACCACTTGGTTAAACCTAGCATCCGTCTCGGCCTCCCGATCCAAGCTGTAACGTACACTATAGTTGAGGCCATCAATGAACCTCCTTATCTTCTCCCACTCAGTGGGAACCAACCATGCTACACGATGTTCCAAATTTGCAAATCACATCCTGTACTGAGTCACAGTCATACCCTCCTGGCATAGCTGCTCAAACTCTCTACACAGCTTGTCTCTATGAGTCCGTGGAATAAACTTCCCTAAGAAGAGAACTGAGAACTCATGCCATGTAAGCAATGCTGCCACATGCTAGCCTCCCTAACTCATAGGTTTGCCACAATTTGTAGGATGCCCCTGTTAGCTGAAAAGTAGTAAAGGCAACTCCACTGGTGTCCACAATGCCCGTTGTGCGAAGAATCTAATGACGCCGATCCAGAAAACCTTGAGCATCCTCTGACTCTCCTCCATTGAACTCGGGGAGGATCAAGCCTCTTAAATCACTCCTATCTCTTCTGCTCCTCATCGGACATAGGTAGACCAACCTCGGCCTGGGCAACAACAACTGGCTGAACTGGTAACAGCCTTAGTGTCTGATAACCCTCAGCTACTCCGATGTATGAGCAGTGGGAGCGTGAGCTCCTCCACTGACATGGGAGGTTTCTAGTGCAACTGGTACCATACACGACTGAGCCAAACTCGTGCACACACTCAAGATGTGAGCCAGAGCCTTCTGAACAACAAGTATAACAATATGTATCGCCAGTATCTGAGCCGGTCCCACCGGCTCAATAGTATCCAAAACCTGCTCCTCCAGTGGAGCGATTGGTGGCTTCACAGGTGCTGCTCTAGCTGTAGTGCGAGCCCCACCTCGGCTACCTCGACCCCTGCCTCTAGTGGCCCTGCCTAGTGATACTGGTGCCTGCTTGCCCAATCTTACTAAATTGTCCTCATCATCTATGAGAGAATAGAAGATTAAAGGATCAAACTTTGGAAATAACAAATTCGCACGACAAGAATACAAGAAAGTGAAGTTTCCTAACAGTTCGGCAGCCTCTCCAAGATAAGTACAAACGTCTTCATACCGATCCGCAAGACTCTACTAAACCTGCTCATGACCCGTATAACCTATGAACCTAGGGCTCCGATACTAACTTGTTAAACCCAAAACCACAAATCGGCCGTGATGGCGCCTAACTCACTTGCTAGGCAAGCCAAGCATAACAAAAATAAAATATAAATACTGAGTAAACAAAAATAGTATAAGTATAAACCAATTAACAATAACATAGCGTCGATACATGACAATATCCCAGAACTGGTAAATACAAAGTCATGAGCTCCAAAACGGAAATACAAGTCTGAAATGCTATATAATAATATTGTCTGAAATAAAGACAACAGTACAAAATGAGAAGAGACTCCACGATTACGGTCGATATATAGCTCTACCTCGTCTCTCGGATAGCAAACTCAAAAATAAGCCTCAGCTACTGGCGGCTCGGTCCAACACCTGGATCTGCAACAATTAAGTGCAGAGTGTAGTATGAGTACAATCAACCCCATGTACTCAGCAAGTATCATAACTAACCTCGGCGAGGTGATAGAAGCAAGAATTATAATGATACTAGCTAATCACCTGTAATGTTTATAAATCCCAACAAGCACAGAACAATAATATGATTAGTCATATATCATATAAAGAACCGCCTTGGTGCACACAATTACTTAACATACTCTGTTCAGTCGACAATCCAGCATATAAAGAAGATATGCAAATGAATTAGGTAAACAATCAACGAAAATTGCAAGTAAAAATTAAATGCAATAACCAAATTAAACACTAGCTAGCTTTTCCTCTGAATTTCCATAACCGTACCAAACCATTGATCAGTTTTTCCTCAATCCGCATGTACATCATCAAGGACAGACATGAGAGGGTGACCTTATAGGGATGGATCTATATTCATACGCCACACGGCATAGTCACGTGCAAATAATCATAATCCACCCGACGTGGTCACGGTTCCAATATCAAAATCCGTTGGGCATGGTCACAAGCTCAATATCACAACTCACCCGGCGTGGTCACATGCTCAATATCGCAATTCGCCATGTGTGATCACAGGCTCAATATCACAATCCGCGCGGTGTGGTCACAGGCTCAATATCACAATCCACTGGGCGTGGTTACAGGCTCGATATCACCGCATAGCATGGTCACGTGCTACTAGTCTAAACCATACCACACGGGAAATAAATATACAAGAATACATGTGTTATCAATGAACAAATTTCATACTCCTGGTCTGGTATAAGTGATATGATAAGGTGTATGCATGTGCAAAACGTGCTATCATAGCTCAAATCAGGCAATTGCGTCACAGTAATAGCAATTATAAGGTTCAAATAGGAGATTAACCTCTATTTAACCTCAAACATGGATCAAATAACTCACAATAGAGTCATAAATATAAGAACTATTATAGCATGAAGCGTAACAAACAATCCAAGGCATGTCATAGCCTAAACACTACCCCGAACATGAATAATACCCCTCTGTACGCACATGGGCTCAACTCCGTCACATGTGAGCCAGCTGTAGCACGTAGCTATCACAAATAACTTAGGTAATTAGTACCTCTTCAAGTTTAGGTAAGATACTTACCTCAAGCAAACCAAGTCAATCCTCTAATAAGCCCTTCCCGCGTGAATCAACCTTCGAACTACTCGAATCTAGTCAAAATAACTTAATATAAGAGCCATAGGAACAATTTTTAAATGATAAAACTAAGATCTTGAATCAATTATGCAAAGTCAACCTCGGGTTTGCACCCTAGAACCCGATAAAACTCACAAATTCTAAGCACCCATTCTGGTACGAGTCCATATGTATGTGTTTCATCCAATTTCAACCTCAAATCGACCCTCAAATCATCAAATCTCACTCTCCAAAATTATAGTCCAAAAATTCCCAAATCCCACCTTTAATTTATATAAATTAGGTGTAATAGTCTATAGGTGATCAATATCTAACACCAAAATCAAGTAAGGATAACTTACCTCTTCAATTGTGATGAAAACCTCACCAAAAATTGCTCCTACCCGAGCTCCACAACTCCAAAAATGAGAAAAATGACCAAACCCTCAATATTAATAGTTTGCCTAGCTAAATTGCATATGCGGTCCGCTTTGTAGCATCTGCGATACCGCATTTGCGGAAAATCCATTGCAGATGCAGAAACAGCTTAGTCCCCTAACTAGCCACATCTGCGGCTCCGCTTCTATGGAAGCTCCTTTGCATCTGCGATTGCGCACTTGCGCTCCACAGTCCACACCTGCGGACCAAGCTCTTCCATCTCAGCTTCGCATTTGCGATCTCCCTGACCGCTTCTGCGCCATTGCACCTGTGGCCCTTCCTTCGCAGGTGCAAAAGCACCAGGAATCATATACCTTCAGCAACGCAACTAAGTCTAAGAATGATCCGAAAACAATCTGAAACACACTTGAGCCTCTCGGGACCTCGTCTAAACACACCAACCAATCCCAAAATACACCACGGACCTACTCGAGGCCCCAAATCACACCAAACAACATCAAAACCACGAATCGCACCTCAATTCAAGCATAAGGAAACTAATGAACTTTCAACGTTTAATTCTCATATCGAACCATATCAAATCAACTCGGAATTACCTCAAATTTTGCACGCAAGTCCCAAATGGCACAATGGACCAATCCCGATTCCCTGAATCAAAATTCGAGCCCGATACTAATAAAGTTAACTTCCGGTCAAACCTATCAGCCTTCCAAACCTTCAACTTTCGTACTTTTACCAATTAGAACCGAATCAACCTAGGGATCCCCAAATTCAAATTCGGACGTACGCCTAAGTCCAAAATCTCCATACGAAGCTACTGGAACCATCAAAATACCGAGTCGTCTACACAAAAGTCAAACCCCCGGTCAACTCTTACGACTTAAGCATCTAACCTTGGGACTAAGTGTCCTAATTCACTCCAAAACGTCTCCGAAACCAAACCAACTACTCTGCCAAGTCCCATAATCAAAAATGCACATATGTAAAGCATCAACTAGAAAAAGCGGGGCTAAAATACTCAAAACGATCAGCCGAGTCGTTACGAGGTAGGATATCCAAAGTTGGAACTTGATTGTTAGAACTCCATGCCAATTAATATTAGGTCAAGACTTAAGTTACAATTCCATCCAATGAAAACTATATTTTAAAAAATAATTAATCTTTTGAAGAGATTAAAAGTCAGTTAATATTAAAAGAATATTTTAGTTGATCAATATTTAATATTTTGATATTTGTACTTTTATAGATCTGATAGATAGGTAGATAGGTAGATATAAAAAATATATAAATTATAATTATATATGCGTTACGTTGCCGATTAGAGCCGACTTATGGATGGATTATATTCCGGAACGCATTCTTATTACGAAGAGTTTGACCGAGAAATGAGATGCCAAATCTTGTACGAGTACTATTATGCAGAGGTCTCCAAAGAAATGATTATGACTAAAAGTTTCCTTTAAAGAAAAAAGAGAGAGAGAGTGAGAGAGAAAGAAAGAAAGGTTAAATAATGAAAAGAGACATGCCTTAGGCATGTTAGATGTTACCAAAGGTAAAAATAAAAAAAAAAAAAAAAAAAGGTGGGGAAAGCGGGACCCGCATTGCCAGCGGAATATACTACATTGCTGATTTTAGGTTATGAGCTAAATCATGAGACTTACTCAAAGTCAAGATTTTGTGTTTTCCTTCAGATCACTACTTTGAATATTTATATAAGACTATAGAAAACTATGGAAAAAGTACCAACTTGTGGAACATCATCATTTTGTGCTTGAATTTCGTTATTACCGACTTGACTTTTTCTGCCTTTTTGGACAATTTATTCAGAATTCTCTACTAATCACAAATGTTTAGTCATAGGCTTTACGAGTATTCGTCGGTTGGTACGGTACGATATTTTTGTTCGTTATTTTTTAATATTTGATTTCTTAAAATATTATATAAATACTATACCTAATTAAATTTAGTTTGACTCAATTTTTCTTCTTTTCGTTTTCGATTTATCGATTTGGTAACTTCGTTTTGTTCAGCTCTACTGCTAACTAGTGCATAGAATAGACGGTAATATTAGTAAGTAGGGTACTCACAAATTCAAAAAATGAAAACGTTATGGTATAGGGAAAAAAAAAATTGAAACCAAAAAATACTAAATCCAAAAGGGGGGAAAGGTCGAAGCATAATTAGGTAACCAAAAAAGGGGAGAATCGTGAGTATAGTAGTAAAAAAAAGTGGTAAAGGTTATTAAAAAGTGGTAAAGGTTAAAAATAAGGGAAAGTAGAATTTTAGAACTTTTATATTTATGATATAATCAATAATATGTGTATTTGTCTAATTTAATATATATTTCTTTACGGTATTAATATTTCGGTATTTTATTTTCAAATACCGAATAAAATACCTAATACCAATTTTTTTTAAAACTTAAACCAAATACCAACATACCGAATATTAAGTACCCAAATTTTGGATTTCGGTATGGTAATTCAGTAATTACCAAACTATGTACAACCCTAATTTGAACACCGATGGACTCGAATTTGAAAACTAATTACATATTTAGACTTGGCAGGTTATGTGTCACCGAGATTTGGTTTTGATGTCGAGTTTTAACCATATGGGCTCGAGTTAACTTTTTATGACTTTTGTGATTTTGATAAAGATTGAATCTTTTTCACACAAGATTAATTCCTATAGCATTATTTAATCTTGTTGAGTGTTCTTTAGCTAGATTTTGGGCATTTAGCACCATTTAACCTTGTTGAGTATTCTTTAGCTAGATTTTAGGTATTTGGAGACCGAGAATAAAGAAAAAGACATTTTTAAAGGTTGAAGCCTAATTCGAATATGGTAAGTGTCCTGCGACTTGAGGGAATGTCTTCTAAAATAGACTTATGTATTACATGCTACGTATTTGGGGACGGCGTATATGCGAGGTGACGAATTGCCATGCTCGACTTAGAATTTAGGTCTTTTTATATCTTGTTTTGATTTATGTTCTTACAACATGCCTTCCTTATTTTGTATGGCTACTTAGCATTCTTATTCGTGCTTAGAAATCATGGCTAAAGTTTGAGACGGTTTATGGGAACAAGATAGACCTATCGTATGGTGACAATATTAAGCATTTCTTCATTTGTTGTGTAATTTTAGGTTGAGAGAAAGCCGAAATGATAAATTTGAGGGTTTCGGTTTTTAGATCAATAAGGATACATATAAATCAACTGAAAATTGCTGCAACTAAATGTGAAATATTTTTCAACTTGCATGGGTCCATCCCACGAGTCTTTATGTTATAAATCATAAATTATATAAACACAGGCTAGCAGACAAGAGAGGGTTTTGTCTATCTGAGTGAATGATTTTTTTCCAGTACTCTAAAAAAGTTGTTCGTATAAAAAGCTGATCTTTTTTTCCCCAAATGGTTACAATTATTTCCCCCCCTTCATAAATGACATGAGCTCATTCTTGCTTAAAAGTAAGTCCTTTCCATAAACTAAGGAAAAAGAGAAGGACGTGGGCCTTATGGGCACTACTCAAATACAACCAACCAATATTCTTTCTACACCAAATATAAATTTGTAACAAATTCAAAAAGGGTACACAATAACTTTGTTCCTCTTTTTTTTGTTTCTTTTTTTTTTTTTTTGGGTGGAGTGTGCTCTGAATAAGGGAAGCAAAGGTAAAGAGAGAAGGTTACGGTAAAACTAAAACATTCAATTCAAGTGATCCATGTAGGATGAAGTTGCAACTACGAAGCTGTAACTCGATCCTCAATATATAACAATCTTCAAATTGAATGGGCTATGTCACTGCACATGTTTGGCCTGGTATATTTTCTTTAAATTCAAAAAGAAAGATCCAAAATCCGACTTTCATTTTAGAAGTTCGGAAAAAAAGATAAGGTGAGATGATGGAAGTTTGTAAGGTGTCCAGTCATGAAAAGAACAAGAATAAAAATAAAAAAAGCTACTACAAAGCAACCAGAAAACTTGAAAAGGATAGAGAGAAAAATGGCCTTACCATTAGAAAATGTAACTTCCCGGCCATAAATGATTTCAATCCGTACATAGGATTTAGTACAATGTTTATTCAAAATTCACATTCATAACCCCCTAAAATAGGAACTGAAGGGCATATAAATAATCACATGAATTTGCATTAGTACCATTCTTGATGGCAAATAGTACTCTTTCTTCGGGTCATGCTTCTTGAATTCAAATCTTTTGGAACATGTGTGAATAGCTCAGGAGGGATAGACAAGGAAGGAGAACGTGAGTTGGGTGGGAACGAAAATAGACACTAAACAAATCCTACATCTAAAAAGTCACGATGTAAGATTTACGAGAATACAAAATACAAAAATATAACACAAAACACCAGGTCTTACAAGGTCAAGAAGACTCGGCTAGGTGGAGGAATAAAAAGCAACAAGTCAAAAAATTGAAAAAGGAAAGAAAAAACATAGAAAACTAGAAGAGGTGATGAGAAAGCTCAGGGAAGATAGCACCGAAATTAAGATGAAGAAGCGACTCCCATCATGAGAATGAGTATGAAGAAGTTGACTACAACAAAGCCCTGGCTAAGGTGGCCCCTAACCTTTCCATCAGCTAAAGATGCCATTGGGCTTACAGTTTTCAGTTTTTGCAGCCTTTGGCTTGAAGCTGCTGGATTTACTCCACTCATACGCGGCAAAAGCTTCAAAGAAACCTGCATTTGAAAAAGAAAAAGTCATTACCTTTTAATACTATTCGAAAAATACTGATAGCAAATAAGTGATAATGATGAATAACTAGAAAATAATGTTAAATTTATACAAGAAGAAAAAGAAAGATGTGTGTTTTTGGTTGAGAAAAGGAAAATTAAGGTTGAGAATTGGAGTAAAATTAAGGAAAGATAGGTCGAAGTGAATGGCAGAATAAGAAAAAAGATAAGTTGGGAACCTTGTGGAGATTTCAGTGTTGCTTTCTGCACTGCAATATTTTCACTCAAACCCATAAAAAGTGCCACAAACTAGAGAGAGAGAGAATAGAAGGAAAGAGGGGAATGAAGAAAGGAAGGTATAGAATGGGCTTATAAGGAGGTGGGATTTTGAGAGCAGCCAGTGGGTTGGATGGACCTGACAGTGACAAAATTATATCTTAGCCAAAAGACAATGTTATTAGCTTCCTCGCGAATATATTTGTGAAAATAGCATGGACTATTCAGTTTTCGAATTGATAATTAAAAAATAGCCAGCATATAATAAAATCATTGAATAATAGTCACTATTTTATTAAAACACAGAAAGTTCTTGCATAATATGTCGGATATGGAGCTCGTGCGTTTTGTTGGAACTCCAATACTTTACACTATTAAAAGCTGTCAAAAAATGTTCAAGCATAACGGAATTGAACAAAAACTGACCGATTTGCGGCCGACTTTAATTCGTCCAAAAATCAGTGGTCGCTAACGCGTGGCGACCGAAGACGATCGCAATTTATGACCGAAGACGATCGCAATTTCCGACCGAAGGCGGTCGGTTAATTCATCCAAAGTTTGACCACTTTATCTGACAAATTTTGTTGGAAAAATAAATATATCGACCGAAATTGATCGGTAATTCTTAAACTATTTTTTATTTAATTTTTAAAATAGCGACCGATGTCGGTCAGAAATATGATAATCAGATAATTTTACTATTATTTTTAAAGTTTATTATATCGACCGATATCGGTGAACGATATCGGTCGGAAATGTTAAAATATAAGTTAATGAGAAAATATTATTTTCGACCGAAGTAGGTCAGTAAATTCTCTGCATATTGCACATTGAAATTACCGACCGAAGTCGGTCGGTAATTATGAATTTTTGGGTTTTTATGCGAGCATTTCGATCGAAATCGATCGGAAATCAGCCGGTTTTCTGGAAAAAAAAACCTGGTAGAAGATGACTGCTTTTAAGCTACACCACCTGCCAATCACAACCAATAACCATCCTATAATGGCAGCATTATATTGCAACCACTAAACCACAATTAATCATAACAACCCCAAAAACAACAATAATTAAACAATGCCAACAACAACAATAAATTAAACAACGCAATCAAAACAACAACAACAACAATACAAATGTTCAATAACAAAATAATATTAACAAAAGAATATCAACGATACAATCATCATTCAAAACTATTGTAACTAAATATTCACAAGTTCAAGATTTTGTTTAGCAATACACACCATTCAAGGAGTGTTTTGTACTACATCATCTCCATCTCCACTACTATAAGCTTCATTGTCGACACGGTTCGAAGGATCACAATGAGAAGGATTAGCATCTGAGGAGGACTCACGAGACCGGGGAATCGGGAAAGCACCACTAGCAAGAAGATTGGCCAGCTGACCTTGAAGGGTATTGAATTATTGGTCCCTCTTTTCTAGATGACCTTGAAGGCTATTAATTTGTTGGTCTCTCTTTTTTTCTCTAGACTTTGCCTCTTCAAGCTCTGCTGACAGCTTTGCGATCTTCTTCTCCATAGCGGAGAGTCGACCTATCAAGTGCCTCACCCTAGGCGGAAGTTCCTATACCTTGCAATCCAGCCCTGTAGCGCGAAAATGATCTCTCTAGAAGGCCATATGCTACCCCCTTTTTTGGACCATCGACAACATCTAACCAAATCTTCTACACTTCTTCGTCTGAAATAAAAGATGGGTCGCCCTGCTCATTCAATGGCAAGCTCTGACTGTACTCCTCCACAACAGTCTTATATCGACCCTTTATTTAGAAGATAGTAAATTAATATTAACTCTATAATATTATAAACATTAATTTTAATTTATAGCAGTTATGAAACTTACATATGTAGTCCCCGCCCGGTCCTCGATCCATCTACTTGCATCTGTCCGTACCTTTTTCTTTCGGATGTGAGTCTCCATGAAGAACACATCATAAGTCAGCTTCCTCCCATATTTTTTCCTACAAATATAATAACATATGTTAAATAATTAAAATAAACATAGTTTAATAAAAATAGATTTAAATGCTTTAAGGAATTATCAGTAGTCTCCTCATAGTCCCTATGCTTCTTGCACCCGCACAGTGCAAGGAGACACCCTTCTCAGATGTTCGGGCCTTCTTTCCCTACTCACTCTTCCTCTCGAAATTCGCACTGGCCCACTACCTCAGCAGATCCTCCATAAATGCGGTAGTAACCCATGAAAACTTCTTGTTTTTCTTTTGAGAAGAACAGAAGGAATTAGCTAGTCTCTTACGGCATTTGAACTAAAAATTTGTAAGCATTACATTGTTATGCCGGTCTGCCCATGCACACTTAGTCTGCAAAGAAGTGTGTAACGTTACATGAAAATATTTTTAATATAACACTTAAAAAGATAAGAATAGTATTAATACCTTTAATTGGTTGAAAATCTGCTCCACGAGATCCGATAAAAATTCACTCCAAATCGCATACGGTGCATCATACAACCGGCCAAGAGCTTCAGTGATTATTTTTGTAGTCTCATGACTAGGTATGAACTGGCAATATATCAATTATATTAAATAAATAAGAATAGCTATTATAATTCAGGAAAAACAAAGAAGTAATAAATAAATCTTACCCATTGCACTCATATCTGATGATCAATCCTATGATAACGACCATACCGCATTGCATCTGGATCATCATCCTCATGTGTATCTGAAGCGTGCGTAGAAGGGGAGGTATCTGGCTCAGAGTTACTATCCCGAAGGAGAAGTCTAGAAATTCTAGGAGACGTACTCCGTGGAGAAGGAGACGGGGTCGCTGATGAAGATGGCTATGATCTAGACCCCTACTGCGACCAGACCCATATTGTGATCCGCGTATCTGTAATTTAGATGGATGCGGTCCAGCTGGTGTATAACCACATGGCCATGTGACTGCTGATAAGGTGTAGCAATGTGACTATATGCAGTATTATATGGAGGAAGTAGAGTATAGCTCTGTGGTGGAGAATGGTAAGAATACTGCTGGGAGGGCGAAGGGTACATAGTGTGATGAGTATATGAATGTGGTGGAAAAGATGTGTGCGTAAAAGATTTCTGCCGGCCATCTGCAGCGGAGGGATGCAAGTGTGGAGTAGAAGGAAGCGAGGGTGTACCACTATCCTCCTAATCAATACGCCTCTTATCCTTCCTATACCTACCTCGACCCCTATCAGTCATCTGCATATATTGAAGAAAATGTTAGAATTGAGAATATAAATCAATATAAACTGAGAGTCCTTGAAAAAACTAACATGCTAGTCGTCTTCAAAATATCCGTCCTCGTCCGAAAATTTTTCCTATTCACTTATTTCATTTTCATCAACTGATTCTTCGTCCTTATTTTTTATGGTTGTTATTTCCTCCATATCAACTTATTCTAATGTGCATTGAGGATGCTTCAAGTTAACTGATCGTCCAACATTTGGTTAACACTTGAGGTATCGTTTTTGTCACGATCCAAAATCCACGGTAGGTCGTGATGGCGCCTAACATCGCCGTTAGGCAAGCCAACGGTGATTTACCAATTTAATTACTCATTTTAATATTCTAAAATCATATTTTTTTTCCCTTAATTGAACAGTATAACGTAGAATCTACATAGTAAGTAAAAAATATTTACACGAACCACAATAATGGATAACCTGAAGGAACCCCCAAAAACCCGGTGTCACAAGTGCATGAGCATTTTCTAAGAAATATGATAATAATACAAACTCTGTCCCGAATGTAAGAAGACAGAATAAAATAAATAGTACAATGGGGACTCGATGGACTGTGATGCATAGCCTGAAATTCAACTCACATAGAGTCTCCTCAATAGGTGCGCCTACGCTCCAAGGTGATCACCAATGAACCTGACAGATCCTGCACATTTAGTGCAGAAGTGCAGCATGAGTACGTAAATCAACTTGTACCCAGTAAGTATCTAGCCTAACCCCTGCAGAAATAGTGACGAGGGGTCGACATCGACACTTACTAAAGGTCCAATAAAGCAATATAATACAACATAAAGAAATATGAAGCACACGATAATGATGAGGTACATCTGTAAGTTACATAATCTTTCAATTTGTTCTTTCAAAGCATAAATTTCTAAATCTTATATTCTACTTTAACAGCTCGGAAAAATATCATGTGTCATTAGCAATAAGTAAGGAATACCATGTAAAATGCCGGGCATCAGTGGAATGTTTATCTCGTGGACATTCGGATTACTAGCGATATTACACACGAATTCTGACGAGATCGTTCGAGGGACGTGCAGCACGATCCATAGATGCATCTACATACTGCCGAGGCGTTCGACCCGCTCCACAAGAAAAGGAAGGAAATTCACCGAATTACGAGACACGTGTTTACTATACATCACATAAGCATCAATTGAATATAATTTTTACCATTTCTCAAATTACTCGCGCACAACTCAAAGTGTTAAGGCTTGGCCTAGTGCAAATATATTTATTTCTAATCAATTTCAATTATATCTTCAATTAATTACGCCAACAAAATGAATTCCAATAATTTAAATATTACAGGATAAGATCCTAAGTCTACCCGGACATAAACATGCTTTAGCTACGTACGGACTCTCGTCACCTCGTGCGTACGTAGCTCCCACAACTAGTCGTACATAGCAATAATTATCACATAGGGGGTAGTTTCTCCCTTACAGAGTTAGACAGGAGACTTACCTCGCTCCGATGTTCCATAACCGGCTCGAACTCCTCCCTGACACCTCAACTCGGAGCCAAACGTTTTGAAACTAGTTAAACGATGTGAAAACCAATCAAAACAAACCCTACTACTCATAGTTAATAAATTTAAGCAGATACTCAACTTCGCTCGAAAAGTCGATAAAATCAACTACCTGGCCTACGCGCCCGGACGAAAATTTTTGAAGATAAACATTACCCATAACATTACGAACTCAAATATGTAATTTATTCCAAATTCCTTGTCCATTTCGTGGTCAAAATTCTAAAATACCAATTTTTAGGTTTTCTCTTTAAAATCTAAAAATATCTACAAATTTTCATGTTTAAATCCTTGTGTAATCCATGTATTAGCAAACAATGTGGGGGAATTACTTACCTTGCAATAGATGATGAGAACCTCCCCTTGAAGCTCTCCAAAATTGCCCAAACCAAGAGAGAAATGAGTGAAATGGGCAAAATCCCCGACTTAAAAGAATCTACCTAGGCCGCGTTTGCAAAGGCCTATCCATGCACAGCATCGCATTCGTGTTTAAACTCTCGCGTTCGCAATAGCCAACTGCCCCTAACCTGGAACTCCTCCTTCGCGTTCGCGTATGACCTTCCACGTTCGCGAAGCGAAAAAAGCCAACCCAACAACTCACCGCGTTTGCGACTACCTTGTCGCGTTCGCGTAGGGTATGTTTTCCTAGACCCCCAGCTCTCCTTCGTGTTTACGGATCCTCCTTCGCGTCCGCGAAGCACAAAGAGGCAGCCACAATTATTCCTTCTTCGCGAACGTGGCACTCCCTTCGCGTTCGCGAAGAACAAAACCTGAACCAGCAAATAGTAGCAGCAAAACAACCAAACTTGGTCCGAAACCACCCCGAATCACACCCGAGGCCCTCGGGACCTCGGCTAATCACACCAACCAGTCCCATTACATAATACAAACCTGCTCGAGGCCTCAAATCACATTAAACAATACTAAAACCACAAATCATACCGAAATTGAAGGTAAGTGAACTTTAAAACGTCAAACTTCTACATTCGACGCTGAAACCTATCAAATCAAGTCTGATTGACCGTAAATTCTGTACATAAGTCATAATTGACATTACGGACCTACTCCCGCTTCCGAAATCGAAATCCGACCCTGATATCCAAAATTTCACTCCCGGTCAAACTTCTCAAAAATCATCTAATTTCCAACTTTCGCCAGTTAACGCCGAAACGACCTATAGATTTCTAAATCAACGTCCGGACACGCTCCTAAGAACATAATCACCATACGAAACTATTTCCAGGCTCGCAATCCCAAACAGACATCGATAACATTAAAATCCACTTCAAGTCAAACTTAAGAAATTCTTAAACTTTCAAAATGCCGACTTTCCATAATAGGCGCCGAAATACTCCCGGACCACCCGATAATAAACCCGAACATACGCCCAAGTCTGAAATCATCATACGAATCTATCGGAACCTTCGAATCCCAATTCCGAATTCGTTTACTCAAATGTCCAATCTTAGCCAATTCTTCCAACTTAAAGCCTCTGAAATTAGAATTTTCTTTCCAAATACATCCCAAACTTCCCGAAATTCAATTCCGACCACCCGTACAAGTCATAACACCTGAAGTGAAGCTACTCAAGCTCCCACTTAAACATACATTAGTCCTCGAACGTGCCAAGAACTATTTCGGAGTTGTCCAAAATCATTATTTAGCACCTCGTGCACCTACCCGTGCCACCACATTCCAATTCAACACATTAGCTCGAGCAAGACTAAGAATGCTCCCTATAACCTTAGCTAACAAGCTTTAGAACCAAGTTCCAACTTCCGAATTTCTCTACAGGTCCTGATTCTAACATACAAACACAGTACCAATCACCACGCGATGTACCAAAACATGATCATGCACCTATGCTAAAATCACACCATGCATCACATAAGTCGGTTGCGCATAATAACAGCCTCCGACCATAATAGCTGAAATTTCACGAATCCGACACCTGCAATACAGCTCATGACGCATACAAATCCTTTTCTAACTCTCGAAATATTGCCACAACGAAAAAGACGTGTAAAAACTCATAACCACCTGCTGAATCAATAATTCATGGTGTCTCTCCTCCTAATAAGAACCATTACCTCATTTTGAACTGAATAACGACACTTTCTCTTTAATGTACCTTAAATAAATCTCTTGCACAAATTTCAAGTCCAATAATCTGGTCTCACCTAGTACAAGCTGCTCCGGCAATAAGCCATCTCAGACACCGCCAAAAATCATATATGACGCCCACAACACGCCAACAAGTTACAGCTCGAATGTGATACATAAGTTTTACCCAGCCCGTGTAACGAATAAAATGGTCGAACATATGTTATGAACCCTTCTCAAAGGATGAGAACAAAATATGCAGGAATAGATATAGGGAATGACACTCAACAAAACATTGTTGCGGCATACAACTCGATCCAAGCATAATGCCATTGCAGCGTGCACCCCGATCCAAATAACGTACCCATGGCAACGTGCCACCTGATTCACTCATGACGATAAATAAGGACATACCCATCAAGCCATAATGCTTCTACCTACGAAATACCGAATATCGGCTACAAGCATGCCAAGTGCAAGAATACAACTCTGGGGAGACAGATAACAATACGCCACAAAACCCAAGCACGACTAAGGTGCGATAAATGACATGCATCTTGAGAGCTATCCTGCTCATATGACACCACAAGCTACACAGGACCTCAACACATGTACGAATAATCAAGTAGCCTCAATCCGGCACAACCCCTACAGTTCACAACCAATGGAATAGAACACCTTCCAAGCATAAATTCCCACATTAACGATAGTACCAAAAATGTCTGTACTTGGTTTTGATCTTTAACAATCAAGTGACTAGCATGTCACACTCATACAATTTCCCCGTGGGGTACCCTCCCACGAACTTCCGCCTAGGTGGCCAAGTCCGCACATCTATACCACCAACTATACTAATTATATAAACCAAATCAAGAATCCGCAAATCAATACACAATGCTCCATCCACAGAACACTATTCACAGGCGACACTAGGATAATTTAAGCTTACTCTAAACTTCTAATTCTTCCTGGCTCATCCGTGCTCGTGACATTCTTGTGAACACCAAACTGCAACCTTGGTCCTCAACTTTCAAATTCTAATGCAGCCCATAGCACCTACCATGCCGTCACGCGAGATTACACGAATTCATCATAACTCCTGAACTACTAGTAGAATAACACTTCATTGGCTAGAAATCTTTCACTTAGCTTATGAGGGCCTATGCGACACACAACTGAATTCCCAAACCGCAGAAAAAATACAACCTCAAGTCATGATCTAAATAGTCAAAACCCTTCCAGAATCCATTTGCACAACAAAGTCATTTGAATCAAATACCTCACAAATAAATCAAGTTATGGTGGCTTTCAAGTCCACACGTATGACCACAAACCACATGTATAACTTCACATGCCGAATGAACTGATCATTGCCACAACAATGCCGATTCAACCATTATTAACCGACCCAACCTTTTTCAATCCTGACTTAGAAATATAGTAGTTCCATTCACAACATAACGAATTCAATCCGCACTCATCCCGAGTGACCCAAATCGCGAGATTACATTATCTAAATACCCATGAATCATCCCATACCCTTTTTAAGCATACAATAGCATCTCCAACTAGTACACGCATTTTGCAAGACCCTCCGCGAATCCGAAGCTATTTCTTCCTTTACTCTAATACTACACCGCATACCCGATGATAACATAGAAAATTCCAAGTCCCATTCGCAATCCACTGCAAAAACTTGATCCTTAACTTTAGGTACTACACCTTAATTCTTGAACCCACTAGGACTGTTGTGGAGAGTCACCGACTCTGACCTGATCTCGAATATAACCAAACTCCAACGCTCTGCTAGCGCATGAACATCTTCTAAAAGAGGCGACCAGCTGAATTCTTTTCCTTGCACATTGCATCCATAAGAAGCATAAACTCTGAGTCTTCCCAAATCCTGCACTTTAATCGATAAGGCGAAGTATAGCACATGTTTATTAATTTCTCTGCTCGAATTACCCTTGATGTTTCCCTTTCATAGTCACAAATAATCCACCAATGCACTGATAACCAGAAACTGCACAAGCCGATAACCGCGCGATCCAATTGTAGATGGTGGGGCTCCCCCACTTAGCTTTAGGCACATCACATAATGTAGAGCCCACAACGATTCATCCTTCTCATTTACCATGATCTCGCACAGTTATCCGGACAATTTTTCTCGATGTCTTTTGTTAAGCTTTTTGTGAACATTCCAAATCATCAGTCAAAGTCACACAATCGACCTCTCACTGGGTAGCATGCATTATTTTTCGTAGAAGCTTTATCAATATCACGCAACTGCTAACCTGCTCGCAGGAGATAATCCACCAGTGGAATTCCTTACCAACACATCTTCCAACGACGCTGCACTGGGTACAACTACATCATAATTTGTAAATTCTCCTGAGCTCAAGCTCTCCCACCAGCTATATAAGTCTGCTTTTTCACTATTGACCTTAACTGAAAGTTCAACAATACCTTCCGAACTCAAGTCATATTGCATCTGAAACAATAATCAAATCTTCACACCCCTCTTCATTTCAGCCAAACTCCTTTCTTCCATATTGAATCTTCCTCACTACAACAACCACTATCCTAAATAAAATTCGCAGACCAAATCACTTTATATCACGATTCCCAAAATCGCCCTAAACCTTCTCAAGGCACGCGACTATCCAACCACAGAATCCATCTGCTAGTCTGCCACTCTTACTTTGGTTAAACCATCTCCCTTGAACAACTTCTCGACCTCTGCTTTTCATACTTGACCTGCTAGTACTTCAATCACTGCGAGACACCTCTCGCCCTGTTTCCCCCTTAATAATTCGCTGCCCAAATGTTGCCTCGAATCAAATCCATACCTGTAGCACCTGAATTGATAAATTGCTACCAACTCTAAACCTCCTGGAAGATCATCTTTCTCGAGCCATCGACATTAGAAATACCAATTCGATCCCGGAACTACTACACACCACTCTCTCTGACCAGCACTTCTCCGGCACCACTTCACAACACCTTGCCCCGAAGGAAAATTGAAGAAGATCATAACACTGGGAACCTTAATGCGTTCCAACAAGGACGACGATACCTCATCACAAATGAGAATTCCACCATGCTCAAAAATACCAAGTCTCGTCACCTCATCAACCAAACCTGGACATCTACAGTCTGACTGCCTTTCCTCCGCTGGAATTAAATGTTGAACCCCTTAATCATGCACTGAGAAATCCTTTCTTCAAGTCATTCACTGCCCCAACACAAAGACGAGCACCCTACCATTACACCAGCATCGTGTGATAACAATGCGTGAACATCATAACAATCAGTGCATAGCCTCAAAACCATCAGAAATACAGTTGCTGAGCTGAAATGATAGAACATCCTTCCATAAGGCGACGACAATAGCCTGCCCGAACATGCAAGGAAAACATCCTGCATCGTGTCTGCATTGCCAATACCACTACTCAACGTCCAATTGATGACAAGCGCTTCACGTCGCATAGGATTGAGTAGGAAGGAAATAAGGCACAAGCCTCAATGGAATCAAACTGCACAACGAGGGAATTAAGAAGGGTAATGCTCCTAACAGCCCTGTCGCCTCTCGAAGATAAGTACAGACGTCTCTGTACTGATCTGCAAGACTCTACTAGACTTGCTCATGACTCGTGAGACCTAAATGTACCTAACACTCTAATACCAAGCTATCACGACCCAAAATCCACAGTATGTCGTGATGGCGCCCAACACTGCCATTACGCAAACCAACAGTGATTTACCAATTTAATTACTCATTTAAGTATTTTAAAATCATAATTTTTCCTTAACTGAACAATATAACATATAATCTACAAAGTAAGTAGATAATATTTATGGAAACCACAATAATGGATAACCTAAAAGAACCCCCAAAAACCCAGAGTCATAAGTGCATGAGCAATTTCTAAGAAATATCATAATAATACAAACTCTGTCCCGAATGTAATAAGACAGAATTAAATAAATAGTACAATGGGGACTCAGTGGACTACAATGAATAGCCTGAAATACAGCTCACATAGAGTCTCCTCAACAGGTGCGCCTACGCGTCAAGCTGATCATTAATGAACCTGACAGATCCTACACATTAAGTGCAGAAGTGCATCATGAGTATGTAAATCAACGGGTACCAGTAAGTATCTAGCCTAACCCTGGAGAAGTAGTGACGATGGATCAACATTGACACTTACTAAAGGACCAATAAAGCAATATAATAAAAAATAAGCAAATATGAGGCATACGACAATGATGAGGTACATCTGTAAGTTACATAATTTTTCAATTCGTTCTTTCAAAGCATAAATTTCTAAATCTTTTATTCTACCTTAACAGCTCAGAAAAATGTCATGTGTCATTATCAATAAGTAAGGAATACCATGTAAAATGCCAGGCATCAGTGGAAAGTTTATCTCATGGACATTTGGACTACTAGCGATATAACACACGAATTCTGCAGAGGTCGTTCGGCTCGATCCAGAATAACGTGTACACTGCCGAGGGACGTGTGACACGATCCACAGATATACTGTCGAGGCGTTCAGCCTGCTCCACAGAAAAAGAAAGTAAATCACCGAATTACGAGACACGTATTTACAATACAGCACATGAGCATCGATTTAATATAATTTTTACCATTTCTCAAATTACTCGCCCACAACTCAAAGTATAAAGGCTTGGCCTAATGTAAATATTTATTTCTAATCAATTTCAATTATATCTTCAATTAATTAAGCCAACAAAATGCGTTCAAATAATTCAAATATTACAGGATAAGATCCTAAGTCTACCCGGACATAAACATGCATTAGCTAAGTGCGAACTATCGCCACGTCGTGCCTATGTAGCACCCACAACTAGTTGCACATAGCAATAATTATCACCTAGGGGTAGTTTCCCCCTCACAGAGTTATACAGGAGACTTACCTCGCTACGAAGTTCTATAACCGGCTTCAAAGCCTTCCTAACACCTCAACTCGAAGCCAAACGTCTCAAAACTAGCTATACGATGTGAAAACCAATCAAAACAAACCCTACTACTCATAATTAATAAATTTAAACTGATTCTCAACTTCACTCGAAAAGTCGATAAAATCAACTACCGAGCCCACGCGCCCGGATTACGAAAAGTTTTCGGAGATAAACATAACCCATAATATTACTAACTCAAATAGGTAATTTATTCCAAATTCCTTTTCCAATTTCATGGTCAAAATCCAAAAATACCAATTTCTAGGTTTTCTCTTAAAAATTTCAAAATATCTACAAATTTCCATGTTTAAATCCTTGTATAATCCATGTAATTAGCTAACAATGTGCGGTAATTACTTACCTTGCAATGGATGATGAGAACCGCCCCTTAAAGCTCTCCAAAATTTCCCAAACCAAGAGAGAAATGAGTGAAACGGGCAAAATCCCCGACTTAAAAGAATCTGCCCAGACCGCATTCGGGAAGGCCTGTCTATGCACAGCATCGCATTCGTGTTCAAGCTCTCAGATTCGCGATAGCCAACTGCCCCCTTCCTAGAAATCCTCCTTCGCGTTCGCGTATGACCTTCCGCGTTCGCGAAGGGAAAACTGCCAACCCAACAACTCACCGCGTTCGCGACTACCTTGTCGCGTTCGCGACTACCTTGTCGCGTTCGCGACTACCTTGTCGCGTTCGCGTAGGTTATGTTCCCCCTGACCCCCAGCTCTCTTTTGCATTCCCGGACCCTCCTTCGCGTTCATGAAGCACAAAGAGATAGCCACCATTATTCCTTCTTCACTAACGCGGCAATCCCTTCACGTTGGCGAAGAACAAAACCAAAATCAACAACAGCAGTAACAAAACAACCAAACTTGGTCTGAAACCATCCCGAATCACACCAGAGACCCCCGGGACCTCGCCCAATAACACCAACTAGTCCCAGTACATAACACAAACTTCCTCAAGGCATCAAATCAGATGAAACAACACTAAAACCTCGAATCGCACCCAATTCAAGCTTAGTGAACTTTAGAACTTCAAACTTCTACATTCGACGCCGAGACTCATCAAATCAAGTCCGATTGACCTCAAATTTTGTACACAAGTCATAATTGACATTACGGACCTACTACCGCTTCCAGAATAAAAATTCGACCCTGATATCAAAAAGTCCACTCCCGGTCAAACTTTCCAAAAATCATCGAATTTCCAACTTTCGCCAATTAATGTCGAAACGACCTACAAACTTCTAAATCAACGTCCGGACACGCTTCTAAGACCAAAATATCTAATACGGAACTATTCCCAGGCTCGCAATCCCAGACTGACATCGATAACATTAAAATCCACTTCAAGTCAAACTTAAGAAATTCTTAAACTTTCAAAATGCTGACTTTCCATAATAGGCGCCGAAATACTCTCGGACTACTCGATACTCAACCCGAACATACGCTCAAGTCTAAAATCATCATACGAACCGGTTGGAACCTTCGAATCCTGATTCCGAGTTCGTTTACTCAAAAGTCCAATCTTAGCAAATTCCTCCAACTTAAAGCCTCTGAAATTAGAATTTTCTTTCCAAATCCATCCCAAACTTTCCAAAATTCAATTCCGACCTCCCGTACAAGTCATATCACTTGAAGTGAAGCTACTCAAGGCCTCAAACCGCTAAACGAGCTAGAGCTCAAAACGACCATTCGAATCGTTACATTCTCCCCTACTTAAACATTCGTTCGTCCTCGAACGTGCCAAGAATTGTTCAAGAATTGTCCAAAATCACTGTTTAACACCTCGTGCACCTACCCGTGCCACCACATTCAAGTTGAACACATTAGCTCGAGCCATACTGAAAATGCTCCCTATAACCTTAGCTGGCAAGCTTTAGAACCAAGTTTTAACTTCCGAATTTCTCTACAGGACCTGATTCTAGCATACAAAGGAAGTACCAATCACCACGCGCTGTACCAAAACATGATCATGCACCTATGCAAATATCACACTATGTACCACATAAGTCGGCTGCCCATAATAACATCCTTCAACCACAAAACCTGAAATTTCACGAATCCGATACCGGCAATACATCTCATGACGCATACAAATCCTGTTCCAACTCTCACAATACTACCACAACGAAAAAGACGTGTAGAAACTCACAACCACCTGCTGAATCAATAAATCATGGTGTCTCTCCTCCTGATCAGAACCATTACCTCATTCAGAACTGAATAACGACACTTTCTCTTTAATGTACCTTATATAAATCTCTTGCACAAATTTCAAGTTTAATAATCTCGTCTCACCCAGTACAAGCTGCTCCGGCAGTAAGCCAACTCAGACACTGGCAAAAAACTTATATGATGCCCACAACGTGCCAACAAGTTACAACTCGAATGTACATAAGGAAGAACGAACTCTAGAGAAGAATTACCCAGCCTGCGTAACGAATAAAATAGTCGAACAGATGTTATGAACCCTCCTCAGAGGATGAGAACAAAATAAGCAGGAATAGATATAGGGAATGACACTCAACAAAACATTGTTGCGGCATACAACTCGATCCAAACATAATGCCATTGCAGCGTGCACCCCGATCCAAATAACGTACCCATGGCAACGTGCCACCTGATTCACTCATGACGATAAATAAGGACATACCCATCAAGCCATAATGCTTCTACCTACGAAATACCGAATATCGGCTACAAGCATGCCAAGTGCAAGAATACAACTCTGGGGAGATGGATAGAGAAATACGCCACAAAACCCAAGCACAACGAAGGTGCGATAAATGACCTGTGTCTCGAGAGCTATCCTGCTCATATGACACCACAAGCTACACGGGACCTCAACACATGTGCGAATAATCAAGCCGTCTCAATCCGGCACAACCCCCACAATTCACAACCAAAGGAATAGAATGCCTTCAAGGCATAAATTCCCACATTAACGAAAGTACCAAAAATCTCCGTACTTGGTTTTGATCTTTAACAATCAAGTGACTAGCATGTCACACTCATTCAATTTCCCCGTGGGGTACGCTCCCACGACCTTCCACCTAGGTGGCCAAGTCCATACATCCATACCACCAAGTGTGCTAATTCTGTAAAGCAGATCAAGAATTCGTAAATTAATACACAATGCTCCTTCCATAGAACACCATTCCTAGGTGACACTAGGATTATTTCAGCTTACTCTGAACGTCTAATTCTTCCTGGCTCATCCGTGCTCGTGACATTCTTGTCAACACCGAACTGCAACCTTGGTCCTCAACTTTCAAATTCCCATGCAGCCCATAGCACCTACCAGGCCGCCACGTGAGTTTACACGAATTCATCATAACTTTGGAATTACCAGTAGAATAACACTTTATTGGCTAGAAACCTTTCACTTAGCTCATTTTCGAAGGGCACATGCGACATGCAACTGAATTCCTAAACCATAGAAAAAATACAACCTCAAGCCGTGATCTAAACCGTCATAACTCTTCCGGAATCCATTTACACAACAAAGCCATTTGAATCAACTACCTCCCAAATCAATTAGGTCATGGTGGCTGTCAAGTCCGCACGTACAACCATAAACCACATGTATAACTTCACACATCGAAGGAACTGATCGTTGCCGCAAGAATGCCGATTCAACCATTACTAACCGACCCAACTTCTTTTAATGTACTATTGACCTGACTTAGAAATATAGTAGCTCAATTCACAACATAATAAATTCAATCTGCCCTCATCTCAAGTGACCCGAATCGCGAGACCACATTGTCTCAATACCCATGAATCATCTCATACCCTTTGTAAGTGCACAATAGCATCTCCAACTAGTACACCCATTTTGCAAGATCCTCCGCGTCCGAAACTATTTCTTCCTTTACTATAGTACTGCACCGTACACCCAATGATAACATAGAAAATTCCATGTCCCGTTCGGAATCCACTGCAAAAACTCGATCCTTAACCACACAACGGACCCGAAATCCTTACGTATTGCACCTTAATTCTTGAACCCACTAACACCATTGTTGAGAGTCACCGACTCTGACCTAATCCCGAATATTAACTAAATTTCATCGCTCTACTAGCACATAACACACTCTAAAATAGGCAACCAGTTGAATTCTATTCCTTGTACATTACATCCATAAGAAGCATAAACTCTGAGTATTCCCAAATCCTGAACTTTAATCGATAAGGTGAAGTACAACACATATTTATCAATTTCTCTGCTCGAATTACCCTTGATGTTTCCCTTTTGTTGTCAGAAATAATCCACCAATGCACCGATAACCTAAAACTGTACAAGCTGACAACCACGCGATCCAATTATAGATGGTGGGGCTCCCCCACTTAGCTTTAGGCTACCATCACAAAATGTAAAGCCCACAACAATTCCTCCTTCTCATTTACCGTGATCCTGCACTGTTATCCGGCCAATTCTTCTCGAAGTCTTTTGTTAAGATTTTCATGAACATTTCGAATCATCAGTCAAATTCACACACTAGACCTCATACAGGTAGCAAGTAGTATTTTTCACAGAAGCTTCATCAACATCACGCAACCACTAACCTACTCACAGGAGATAACCCACCAGTGGAATTCCTTACTGACATCTTCCGACGATGCTGCACTGGGTACAACTACCTCGTAATCCGTAAATTCTCCTGAGCTCATGGTTGCCCACCAGCTGTATAAGTCTGCTACTTCCCTACTGACCTCAACTGAAAGTTCAACAATACCTTCCGAACTCAAGTCATATTGCCTCTGAAACGATAATCAAATCTTCACACCCCTCTTCATTTTAGATAACTCCTTTCTTCCATATTCAATCTTCCTCAGTACAACAACCACCATCCTAAATAAATTCCGTAGACCAAATCACTTTCCGTCACGATTCCCAAAATCGCTCTAAACCTTTTCAAGGCACGCGGCTATACTACCACAGAATCTATATGCTAATCTGCCGCTCTTACTTTGGTGAAACCATCTCCCTTGAGCAATTTCTCGACCTCTACTTTTCATACTTGACTAGCTAGTACTTCAACCACCGCGAGACACCTCCCGCCATGTTTCCCCCCTCATACTTCGCTGCCCAAATGTTGCCTTGAATCAAATCAATACCTTTAGCACCTGAACCGATAAATTGCTACCAACTCTAAACCTCTTGGAAGATCAACTTTCTCGAGCCATCAACATTAGAAATACCAATTCGATCTCGGAACCGCTACACACTGCTAACTCTGACCAGCGCTTCTCTGGCACTACTTCACAACACCCTTCCCCGAAGGAAATTCGAAGAAGATCGTAACACTGGTGAACCTTAATGCGTTCCAACAAGGACGACAATACCTCATCACAAATGAGAATTCCACCACGCTCAAAATACCAAGTCTCGTCACCTCGTCAACCAAAGCTGGACATTAATAGTTCGACTACCTTTCCTCCGCTGGAATTAAATGTTGAACCCCTTAATCATGCATTGAGAAATCTTCTTTTCAAGTCATTCACTGCCTCAACACATAAACGAGCACCCTACCGTTACACTAGCATCGTGCAATAACAATGCGTGAACATCATAGCAATTTGTGCATAGCCTCAAACCCATCGAAAATACAGCCACTGAGATGAAATGACAGTACATCTTTCCGTAAGGCGATGATAATAGCCTGCCGATCATGCAGGGAAAACATCCTGCACCACATCTGTAGTACCAATATCACTACTCGACATCCAATTGATAACAACCGCTTCACGTCGCATAGGATTGAGAAGGCAGGAAATAAGGCACAAGCCTCAATGGAATCAAACCGTACGTTGAGGGAATTAAGAAGGGAAGTGCTCCTAACAGCCCTGTAGCCTCTCGAAGATAAGTACAGACGTCTCTGTACCGATCAGCAAGTCTCTACTAGACTTGCTCATGACTCGTGAGACCTAACTGAACCTAACACTCTAATGCCAAGCTGTCCCGACCCAAAATCCGCGGTAGGTCGTGATGGCGTCTAACACTGCTGTTAGAAAAGCCAACAGTGATTTACCAATTTAATTACTCATTTTAGTATTTTGAAATCATAATTTTTCCTTAATTGAAAAGTATAACATAGAATATACATAATAAGTAGAAAATATTTACACGTACCACAATAATGGATAACCTGAAGGAACCCCCAAAAACCCGGTGTCACAAGTGCATGAGCATTTTCTAAGAAATATGATGATAATGTAAACACTATCCCGAATGTAATAAGACAAAATAAAATAAATAGTACAATGGGGACTCGGTGGACTGCGATGCATAGCCTGAAATACATCTCACATAGAGTCTCCTCAACAGGTGCGCCTACGCGCCAAGGTGATCATCAATGAACCTAACAGATCCTACACATTTAGTGCAAATGTGCATCATGAGTACGTAAATCAACGCGTACCCAGTAAGTATCTAGCGATATAACACACGAATTGTGCCGAGGTCGTTCAGCTCAATCCAGAATAACGTGTACACTGCTGAGGGACGTGCGGCACGATCCATAGATGCATCTACATACTGCCGAGGCGTTCGACTCGCTCCCCAAGAAAAGGAAGGAAATCATCTAATTACGAGACACGTGTTTAAAATACAGCACATGAGGATCAATTAAATATAATTTTTACCATTTGTGCACATGAGTAACAATTAAATATAATTTTTACCATTTCTCAAATTACTCGCCCACAACTCAAAGTGTTAAGGCTTGCCGTAGTTTAAATACATTTATTCAATTTCAATTATATCATCAATTAATTAAGCCAACAAAATGAGTTCAAATAATTCAAATATTACATGATATGATCCTAAGTCTACCCAGAAATAAACATGCTTTAGCTACGTATGGACTCTCGTCATCTCGTGCGTACGTAGCACCCACAACTAGTTGCACCTAACAATAATTATCACCTAGGGGTAATTTCCCCCTCATAGAGTTAGACATGAGACTTACCTCGCTCAGAAGTTCCATCACCGACTCCAACACCTCTCTAACACCTCAACTCGGAGCCAAACGTCTCGATACTAGTAAGGAATGTGCAAACCAATAAAAACACACCCTACTACTCATAATTAATAAATTTAAACAAATTCTCAACTCCGCTTGAAAAAGTCCACAAAATTCACTCCCGGGTCGGATTCCGAAAGTTTTCGAAGATAAGCATTACCCATAACATTACTAACTCAAATATGTAATTTATTCTTTATCCATGTTTAAATCCTTGTATAATCCATGTAATTAGCTAACAATGTGCGGGAATTACTTACCTTGAAATGGATGATGAAACCCTCCCCTTGAAGCTTTCCAAAATCGCCCAAACCAAGAGAGAAATGAGTGAAATGAGCAAAATCCCCGACTTAAAACAATCTGCCCAGGCCCCGTCCTTCATCGCGTTCGCGTGACCAAGGCCGCGTTCGCGAAGCCCTGTCCATGCATAGCATCGCGTTCGCATTCAAGCTCCCACATTAGCGATAGCCAACTGCCCCCAGCCTAGAACTCCTCCTTCGCGTTCGCGTATGACCTTCCGCGTTCGCGAAGGGAAAACTGCCAAACCAACAACTCACCACGTTCGCGACTACCTTGTCGTGTTCGCATAGGGTAGGTTCCCCCTGACCCCCAACTCTTCTTCGCATTTGCAGACCCTCCTTCGCGTTTATGAAGCATAAAGAGGCAGCCACCATTATACCTTCTTCGCGACCGCGGGATTCCTTTCGCGTTCGCAAAGAACAAAACCAAAACCAGCAACAACAGCAGCAAAACAACCAAACTTGTTCTGAAACCACCCCGAATCAAACCCGAGGCACCTGGGACCTCGCCCAATCATGCCAACCAGTCCGAATACATAACACAAACCTGCTCGAGGCCTCAAATAACATCAAACAATGCTAAAACCATGAATCGCACCCCAATTCAAGCTTATTGAACTTTAGAACTTCAAATTTCTATATTCGACGTCGAAACCTATCAAATCAAGTCCGATTAACCTCTAATTTTTTACACAAGTTAGAATTGACAATACATACCTACTCCCACTAATGGGATCGGAATCCGACCCCGATATCAAAAAGTCTACTCCCAATCAAACTTCCCAAAAATTATCCAATTTCCAACTTTCGCCAATTGACGCCGAAACGATCTACGGACTTTTAAATCAATGTCCGGACAGGCTTGTAAGACCAAAATTACCATACAGAACTATTCCCAGGCTCAAAATTACAAACGGACATTAATAACATTAAAATCCACTTCAAGTCAAGCTTATGATATTCGTAAACTTTCAAAATGCCGACTTTCTATAATAGGTGCCGAAATAGTCCCGGACCACCCGATACTTAACTCGAACATACACCCAAGACCAAAATCATCATAATTTCGAGTTCGTTTATACAAAAGTCCAGTATTAGCCAATTCTTCCAATCAGACTTATGTCTCCGCAATGGATATGGAGCATAATACACTTCACTAACATTTTTTGCAATTATAAAAAGATCATGGAGATTATACTCCCTCATTTTATTAACCTCAATTATATTAAACTGTGAGTGTACATTTGTACCTCTTCTAGGTGTTGGTTCAAACCACTTGCATCGAAAAAGTTTGATCTTCTTATTTGGCCAACCTGAATATGATAATTCTAGAATCTCTTTGATCACACCAAAAATTATTATTATCCCCATCCTAGTTGCCTTCACAATGTTTAATACACACCCCACTGTTATTGCTTTTTTATACTTGGAGCATTCCTCGATGTGAAATTTGTGACCATGCACAAAATACTTAGACATTGTTGTAACCATAGGTGCAGGTCCCCAAGATATATCTTTCAAAAATTAATTAACATCGTTGTTTGGATTATTGACTTACATATAGTGTTTCAAAAATAACAAATGATCAAGTATATTCACAACTGACTAAGTATATATATTCACATGTGAGCAGGTATAAGCTGCACTTATACATTCTTTAAACCACGCCTCAAATGTAGAATATACAACATCATGGCTAAATTGACTCACAAAGTACTGAGCGAAACGTTGAAAATTTAGTTAATTGCATCAACCAAATTAAATAGTAGTCCATGTAAATTAATTTTAAATCAACACTTACTTATGAAAGGATGGAACTTTCGGACAATTTAGCAATACATACGTTGAAGCTGATTTGTACTCCATAATACTTAGGCCTTTTTTTGATCGATCTTTAGAACCTCGGCCTGTTTGATTGAATATGGACATTTGTGGATATATTGGATTATTCTCAATCACGACACTGTGCCGATTGGGACTATTTCTAGAACATGGCACATGAATCTCGAAGTAGTAAGAACAAAAATTGACAGTTTCTATTGCAAGATAGGCTTTACATATAGATCCTTCAATCATATTCCTCTGTTTAACAAATTATTTACACTTGCCGATAGCCCTGCACAGTGTCATATTAGATGATAATGTTAAAGAAAATTACATGAATGAATCAAAGTTTGATCGTACCTCTCGAATGGATACATCCACCTGCATTGAACCGGCCCTCCAAGTCATGCCTCGTGTAACAAGGTTAATTGGAAAATGTTCCATCACATCAAAGAAACCATGTGGAAAAATCCTTTCCAGCTTATTACTGATTACAGGAGTGTTCTAATTCATTTGAAATAGATTTTCTTCCCTTAATGTGGTAGAACATAGGTCTTTAAAGAACAAACTTATCTCTGTGATGGGTTTCCAGATTCTTTCACGAAAACCACAAAATGCAATAGGGATTAATGTTTCCATGAAGATATGACAGTCATGACTTTTCATATGAGTCAGCTTTCCTTCAACCATATCTGCATGTTTTCCCAAGTTTGAAGCATATCCCTCAGGCATCTTTAGGTTCATAACCCACTCACAAATCTATCATCTTTGTTCCAAAGTGAATGTGTAGTTGGCCTGGGGCTTGAATACCTTACCATTGTTCGCTGAATGCTAATGTAATTCAGGTTGCCTGTAATATTCTTGTAAGTCCAGTCTAGCCTTCGAGTTATCTTTTGTCTTATTCTTATCATCCATCACTGTGTTGAACAAATTGGCAAAATAGTTCTTCTCAATATGCATGACATCAAGATTGTGTCGGAGGAGATTATCCTTCCAATATAGAAACTCCCAAAATATGTTATATTTTGTCCAGTAATGGGTAACACTATATCCAGAGAATCTAGAAGGTGGAGCCTCAGTAATGTTAGTGAAGTTCTGAACCATCCCCCAAATTTCCTCACCGGACAAAATTGGAGGTGGCAAATCATGTTCAACTGTATTCTTTTTTAATTCATTCTTCATCCTTTTGAACTCATGATCAACTGGAGAGAACTGACGATGACAATTAAACAATGACTATTTTCGGCCATGTCTTAAAGTGAACGCTTTACCATTTTCCATGTAGTAAGGACAAGCTAATTTTCCAGCAGTCATCCTCCCAGATACATTACATACGAGAAAAATTATTAATGGTCCACATTAAATTAGCACGCAAGTTGAAATTTTGCTTAGTTGATATATCATATGTCTTAACTCCATCATACCACAACTATTTTAGCTCATCAATCAGAGGTTGAAGTATACAGCAATCAAACTCTTTGGGTTGCAGGGACGGGGAATAACACAATTTAAAAATATATATGGACTAGTCATACACATTTCGAGTAGAAGATTATATGACGTAATAAAGACTGGCCAGTATAAATATGGTGTTGGAGAAATTGAAAATAGCGTGAAACCATCAGCACACGAACCCTATCAAACATTCCTCGGTTCGCTAGCAAAATCCGGATACGTCCTATCAAAATGCTTCCCTGCTTCCCCATCTGAAGGATGACACATAACACCGGGCGACATTCTATTTTCATAGTACCACGCGTACAACCTCTTTAATCTAGGAATAAGAGGTAAATGATGCATCGACTTTATAGCAACCTTCTTCCCGCTGGAAATCCGCTTAAAATGTGGTTTTCAAAAAATTTACTACTTTCTAAATTAGCATCACCCTTATAATACAACATGCAACCATCTTCACAATAATCGATTCTCATAGACGAGAATCCTAACTTAGAAACCAATCTTTTAAGCTTTTACAAATCATCGGATACGTTGAAACTAGTTCACTCATAAGGCCAATGAAAGAATCCATTCCCGCTTGAAAAATATTGGTATATGATTTGATACTTAATAATCTAACCGCAACAGACAGCTGAGTCTTAAACAGCCTCTAACTGTTTATAAAAATATTTTGCCTCTTCGTTAGGAGTTTGTCAACACATTCATGATGTTCAAACTCGAAGTGCATCCCAAAAGCATCTGCACCATTTTATGGTATCTAGGATGTTGAACGTTATTCCCCACCGATCTACTATCTTCACCAGCAACTATGTTATGAAATACACCATCACTATCATCAACATCTCCATGACTAGCCACACAAAATAATTATCCATAAATCCCTTTCTATAAAGATAAGTCTTAACATCCCCCGATACCAAAAAAATTCAAAACTTGCACTTTACACAAGGACACCTAATCATCTCTCCAAACTGAAATGGTTCAAGTGACATTGCATGCTTAATAAATTCATTAACCCCTTCTATAAATTCCTCCGTCAAAAATCGACAATTAGAATAATTCCTATTATACATTCAACTACTATATTTCATCTACTCAAAGAACCAAAATTATATGCTTTATTAATTGAGTATTCAAATTAATTTATAGTATAAGTTACATAATAAACTTTAGTAACAATAAAGTAAATTTAAATAATTTAAGTGCATATTAATTTGAATACAATATTGTTGTAACCCTATCATTAATCATAATTAGACTCGATAGAACAATAAATTAGTTAAGTCATTCAATTGGACTAACTCAATTAGATTAAATTTATATTGTCTTTATAAATTAATTTATACCTTAAATTATTTTATATATTAAATAATTAAAATGCATTAAAGTTGAGTTCTATTAAGAGCCATAAGTTCGTAATTTAAGGTTCCCTAAACCCTAGTTTATATAATTTATACACCACAAGTTAACTAGTTTATATCATTTATACACCAACATAATCAATTAAGTTACAATGTAGTTAACATTAATTAAAATGTACTTAATTCTAAATATAATGTAGTTAAAAAAAGAAACCCTAAAAAATTGTAATTTTAGGTAGTTCAAATCTAAATCTTAATCTAATGTAGTTCAATAACCCTATTTACATAAATCATAAATAGACAAAAACCATAAAAATTGCATATACTTTATTACGAAAATTAAAAATTAAAAAGCTAATAAGGTAGATTACTAACTTTGAAAGAGAATGGAAGTGGTAGTGGCGCCGCGGAGAGGAATGGTAGTTGTGGTGGTGGCGGCTGCACATGGAAAGGTAGTGGTGGTGGCTGCTGAGGGAATGGCGGTGACGGTTGGGGGCGCCAATATGAGAGACAAGAGGTGAGCCTTCGATTTTGGGATGGGTGACTTGATTTTGGGTGGGATTTCGCCGAAATCAGTGGGGAAGGGAGAGGGAAGAGAGAGAGGGAAAGAGGAAAATGGGGAAGAAACCCGTCTGGGGTTGTCTAATTAACAAATTACCGGCCGACTTCGGTGCCGATCGATTTTGTGTTTAAACATCGTAACAAAAAATATATAATTAGATTTATATATAGGTCTACATCTTAAGTTTTACCATAGCATTATATCAATGATACACTTTATAATCTATTTACTAAGACAGTAAATGTATCATAGCATGTTGGATATAACGACTATATCAATTACACTCGATCAATTATATATATAATGTTTTTCATAGGTGTGCTTTCGTATCAATTACACTTCATTTTCCGTATACATGTAATAGATTATAATAGAGTGTATGCTTTTGTTTCATTTGTGATAACACTTATAATAACAACAATTTATAAGTGTTGACCACTGTTGATCACTATTACCGACCGAAATCGGTCGGTAACTTCATAATAATGTTCAAAAATTATTTTGTTATGGAAAAAAATAACTGACACTGGGAAAGGAAAAAAAATTAAAATTTCCTACCAATTTCGGTCGGTATACTTGAAATTTTTAAATTAAACTTTATTTTGGTAGATAATATGCAAGTCTTACCAGGTTTTAGTTAAAGATTGACCATTTTCCGACGGACATCGATCGGAATTTTCATATGTGTCAGACATAGCAGTGTTTCTTTATTGTGGGACTATTGTTTTTGACCGATTATGGTCGGTATCTTTATGTGTAATTTTTTATTTGACTTTTGTGACCAATTTACATATTTTCTTATCGATGTCGGTCGGTTTCCTCTTCCGACCGATTTCGGTCGGTATGCTTTGGACAATTTTTGGTAGTTTTCTAGTAGTGTTATGAAATTCTAGCACATTATGTTGGAATCTCCTATGTAAAAAATTCTTACTCCAGCATATTTGATCACGCCCAACTCTAGTCCTAAAAAGGAAAAGTGGTCGCTGCAAATATAATCCAGTCCAAAAATTCGGAGTTGAATCCCATAGAGAACTAAGGCTTTTCTACAGTTGTTCAATATTACTAAGAAACACAAGTCCAAATAATTTTCTAATTATAAAGATTATAAAATTCATTTCAAACTAATTAACTAACAAAAACTAGAAAGCAATAAATTATCAGCTAACGAGGATAAAGTTGGAGACAAGATAAAGGAGGTCTAGAGTTATGATTTTTCTCAATTGTCGGAATCCTTCCCGTTACATCTTCTATAATTTCGCATAAGTATTCTTTACTGATCGTGAGTACTTCGGGTGTCGTAATTCTCTTTCGAGCAACTACCATAATTTACTAGACTCTTCCAAATTACGCTAGCTGGTACTAGTGCACCGCTCACTAGGATCACACCAAGGCTCCGTTATTCCAAATCCCACCTTTAATCCATCCGTATTGATCCCTTATATACGTTAGGAGTGATGTTGTTCAACAACTACATAAAAGTGTATCATTTTCAAAGCAATACACACTAAATAGGCACAGTCAATTGATGGCCATTCAATCAACAACAATAAACATATAGTTGAACAACTAGATAAATCCAATGGCTCAATTATGTAAAAATATAACAAGAATTTATCCTACAAAAGGTTCCATCTAAACTCTAGATAAGAAAGTAGCTACTCATGCTAGTATAAAAATACAACACTAGAATTCATAACAATGAAAAAAAAAAGGGAGAAAGACAAAAAAAGGTGAAGTTGTATCCTTCTCCTTGCTCCAAGCATGTTCTTGCCTCCCCAAAGTCTTCTCCCCCTCCAAAGTAGTGTCTCTCCTTTAAAAGCACGTCTTAGAATGTATTTATAGCGACTAGGGTTTGTATGGGGCGAATTTTCATTCTTCTATTCTGGATTGGAGAAGCTGGTTTCTTCTGCTTCGGTCCCGGTCTGACGAAGTGAACCTCGCTTCACTGTCCAAGAACTTTTTGTTTTCTTCTATTCCGATCCCCAGTCCGGCGAAGTGAACCTTGCTTTGCTGTCCTGGACTTTTCTCTTCAGCTCTTTTTTTCACCAATGTTTCTCCTATTTGATCCTTTTCCGCATACGTTTGTTCCTACACATAAGAAACACGTAATGAGCATACTTTTACTTCAAAAGCAGTGTGAACTCCCGCAACTCACACAAGAATTAACATACAAATACACTCAAAAATATGCACTTTTCATCCTTTATTAATATTATGCTGGATTTTTCTGAAATTTTAAGGGTGTTTTGTTCAAATTTTATCTTTACATGAAATGGTAAAATTTCGATTACTTTTGAAACTATGACTATTTTTTCAATTACTAGTTGTAAATCAGGTTATTTCTGATGTTTTTCCCAATATATTTTAATTCAATTACTTTTTTTAACCAAACATACTGTCTTTTTACCTCTTATATATATATATATATATATGTATGTATATATATATATATATATATGTATGTATATATATATATGTATGTATATATATATATGTATATATGTATCATTTCGCATGATTATAAGAAATTATAGTTAATTCACAAAATGGCCTTGTATATTTGGTTAAGCTAGGAAAAAAAATTCAAATAAAAAAGTTAATCTAAATTTTTTATATATATATGCATTCAAAAAATTAATTCTATAAATTTGATGTAACCACCTGATAGATCGTTTTGAGCATTTGCACTTCACTCGGTAGTTTGAGGGTATGAGTAGCTCTGTGCGATGTATTATGACTTGTGTGAATCGTCGATTTTGATTTTTAGGTTATTCGGAATCGATTTGGAAGAATGAATTTCATTATTGAAGTTTTAAGTTGGAAGAGTTGACCAAGTTTGACTTTTTAGTATTTGACCTTGAATTGGAGTTTTGACGGTTCTGTTAGGTCCAGATGGTGATTCTGGACTTGGGCGTATGTCCGGATTTGCATTTGGATGTTTCTAGAAGGTTTTAGCACTAATTGACGAAAGTTGGAAATTTGAAGGTTTAGAAAGTTCATAAGTTTGACCGAGAGTTGAGTTTGATGATATCTGATTTGGATTATAGTTACGAGAATTAGAATAGCTTCCCTACGTCATTTGGGAATTATGTGCAAAATTTGAGTTTATTCCGAGTTCATTTGATATGTTTCAGCACGAGTTTTGAAAGTTGAAAAAGTTCAAAGTTCATTAAGTTAGATTCAAGGTGCAATTCGTCATTTTGATGTTGTTGTGCGTGATTTGAGGCCTCGAGTAAGTCAGTGTTATGATATGGGACTTGTTGGGACGTTCAAACGTGGTCTCGAGGGACTCGGGCGTGTTTTGGATCGAATTCAGATCATTTTCCTTCAATTTGACATTATTGGTTCTGCTGAGCATCTAGTTTCCTTGTTCGTGATCGCGCAGGGTTAATCGCTATCCCATAGAGTTGTTTGTAGATGGGGAGAAGTTGTTCATCACATTCGCGAGTCCTCAGACGCGTTCGCGTAGGTTGCTGCAGAGTGAGTATCGCGTTCACGTAGTGATTTGGGCTGAGCTGGGCAGAGGCTGGTTTTTTTTATTTTGTTATTTTAACCCATTCTGTTCGTTTTTTTTAATTAATTAAATAAAAGCTTTACAACAGGAGGGGGACATGAACCTTACCTCGCCAAAAAAGTACATGTACCTAATCGTCCTAAAGTATTACTATAGGTACCTTGGTATTTGTGGGTTGTTAGACCTTTACAAAAAGGAGCATCTATCTGTCCTAGGTCAACTATACAAAAAGATACATATGGTTGTTCCCCTTTGATACTAAGTCTATTATATTGTTGCAGTACTGTAGCCAAAAGTTGCATAATGCTTTCAATTCCATTATATCTTGCCAAAATGAGTGGAAGACTGCTTTTGGATTTGTTGCTGAGTTGTGTTAGTCTTCTATTTATACTCTGCTCTTTTGCTTGTGTCAAATGCTGCTGATTTCTCTGCTGTTGCTGGATGGCTCTGCTGTTTGTATTTCTGCTGTTGCTGAGTTTGTTGTTGCAGGAGTTGATTGCTGTTGTTTTTCCTGTTATGAGGGCAAAGAGGGTGTTGTATTGTGTGCTTGTTGCTGTCTGGATGATAAGGTGCATTCTGTTGAGAGAATGGTTTGCTGATTGGGCGTGTGCACTGATTTTGTGTGTGTGCTGACTTTGTTTCTGATTGCTTTGATGCTGCTGCTGTAGTGTGTTACTGTTCTGTGCTGATAACTTTGCTGCTGATGGCTTCTTGAGGTGATTGTCTCTGTTACCAATGTATGTATTGTGAGATATTGATGGTCCAAAGTTGATCCAGTGGAGGGTGTTCTGTTGGTTGTGCTTGCATGTGGTGCTGTTTTTGTGAGAGTTGATGTTTATATAGGTACAAGGTGATTGATGCAATTGCATTAGAATGAGCACTGAGGGTGCTAATACCACACAATGCAATTGCGCCAATAACCTGAACCTGTAGGAACAGTTTCCTGCACTGATGTTTTTGCCCCTGTTTTTGTTGTATGTGTTGCAGTTCTTGCTGATTCTGCTGCTGTTATTGAGTGCTTGTTGCATTGCTTCCTTATTTTTATGCTGCTGCTTACCCTGCTGAGTGGTGTTAATGTAGGTAGAAGGTGATTGATGCAATTGTATTAGAATGAGCACCCAGGGTGCTAATACTACACAATACAATTGCGCCAATGACCTACTCCTATCAGAAACATTTCCTTCAGTGATTATCTTTATTGCTCTCTGGTGATTGCTTTTCCTCTGTTTTCCATTTTGTGTGACTTCTGTTAAGGTTTCCTTTCCTGATTTGTTGTGGCCTGCTTCTGCTGCTTCCTGATTATTTATTGTGTCTGAAATGCTACTGGTACTTCTGTGATGCTGATGTTTGCCATTTTTCCACAAATTCTTTTGTATTTTGGCTGTTGTTACTGGATAAATATGCTGCTTTAGGCTCCATTTGATTGTTGTTGTGTGCATTTGTGAATTCCCAATTCCTTCTGTCTGTCTTTGTTGTTGTCTGCTGCTGCTTATAGTTGTGCTTTTGTTCTGCAGTGTTGCGATTGGTGTCTGACTGAAATTGATGTGTTTTTGCAGTGTTCTGAGTGCTTTTGTTGTTGTCTGCTGCTGTTCATAGTTGTGGTTTTTTGTTCTGCAGTGTTCTCCAGTGGGTGCTCTTTGTCCTTGATAAATTCTTCTGTTGTGCCTTGTTCACGAATGGTGTTCCCAGTGTGTCTGATTGTTCCTTTCTTCTTTGTTCACTGTTTTTGTTGCATCTGTGTGTTGCATATTGATTAGCAGATGTTCCAAACTTTGTTGCCATGTTTCTGAGGTTGCCTTTACTGCTTCTCTTGGTTGTTTGGTCCTTATTGCATTGATTTAGCTTTGAAGTTCCTTGACATATGTGTGTCTTCTGGTCTGCCTCTCCTGTCTTCTGATTCTCAGTAGTCAGTTGGCTACTGTGTGTGTTTTCAGCTGCTCTTTACCTCTTGTTTCTCTTTTTGTCTTGCAGCTCTATGATGCTTTTGTTATTTTTTCTATTCTGTGCTGTCTGCTGCTGCTGTTCCAGTGTGCTCCTCTCCTCTTGTCTGTGTTCTTTGTGATGGGCTGCTTTCTTTGATTGCTGCCATTAGTGCTGTGAGCATTCTGCTGGGTCCATTGCTGTTTGTTTGATATTCCCTCTTTTCCTTTGGTGTTTCAAGTTGCTCAGAGGGTTGGTGTTGTTCTGATAATGTCCATGTTGCTGCCTTTGCTGTTCTTCCTGTTTCAAGTGTGTTGTGTCCTGCAATTTAGCTGCTGCTCTCCATAGGTCCTGCACAAGAAACAAGATGGTTAGCAAGTGAAATTCCAGCATTCCTTTTGAAAATGTTGCTGCCATTGAGCTGTTACTCTTCCTGTATCCTGCACTAGAAGACAGTATAGTTAGTAAGTGCAAATGCAGCATGTTATGGATCAGTGTTCCCTTCTTAAGCACTCTTATGTTCCCTTTGTCACTTTCACTCTTAGGTAAGGGCATTTTGATTTATCTGTGTTCAGGATTTTCTTTCCAATTGTGTCGAGTTGGTTGAAATGGCGACACTCAATTCTGGCGATTTTAAGTGCATAGTTGGCCAAATGATCAGCAAGCTGGTTTCCCTCCCTATAGGTATGTGTGACTATCAGTTCAAGGCAGCTTTTGAAATGGAGGATGTCCTCAATGTACTCTGCAATGCACCAAGGTGACTCCACAATGCCATTTATGATATTGTTTAGTAACATTGAGTCTGTTTGAAGCCAGATGTTGTTGAGTTTTTGTGTGTTGCAGTATCTCAGTGCTTCAAGTATTGCTTTTGCTTCTACTTCTGTGTTTGTTCCTTGTATGCATTCTGTTCCGAGTGCATAAATAAGGTCTCCTGTTTGATTTCTCACACAGAAAGCAATTGAACTTCTTCCTGCGTTTCCTCTTGAGGCTCCATCTGTATTGATCTTTAACCATCCTGGCTGTGGAGGATCCCAAAAGATCTTTTTGTAGCTTATTCTTGGAGTGTAGTTCTCCAACATGTGGATGAGTTCTTGCCATTTGTGAGGGACTTTAAATCCTGGCTTCCTTGTTTGCACCAAGTTTTGCAATGCTGTGGAGATTTGGTAGATGACTCTGCCTGTTGTGACTGGTTCTCCATGCTTATAGCTATTTCTTCTTTTCCATAATTCCCATATAATGCAGGATGGGAGTGCCTGCATAATTGGCTTCATTCTGCTGACTGTTTGTACAGTCCAGCATTTTATTATTGCTTGGTGGAAATTTAGTTCTTCAATTGAGATTCCTGCTATTTGCGTGAAGTGTTTTCAGACTCTTTTAGCTGTGCTTGATGTATAGAAAAGGTGAGTCATGCTCTCTTCTTTTGAATCAGTGCAACACCAGCATTTCGAAGGCAATTGGTATCCCCATCTTTTTAGGATATCATCCAGTGGTAGTTTAGCTCTCCATACTCTCCACAGAAGAAAGTAATTTTGAAAGGGAGGCCCTTTACCCATATCTTTTCGTATGCCAATTTGGGGTCTTCCCTTTTCCTCAGGTATTCCATGCTGATCTGACTGTGAATTGGCCTTGATTCTGAAGCATCCAGTACGGGATGTCCATTATATGCTCTGTTCTTGGTGGCTTAACAGTGGTGATGATGTGTTCTACTAGCTCTTGATTCAAGTGAGCTGAGAGTTGATGTGCGTTCCAATTGCCATTTATCAAGGTGTCATTCACATTCTGGATTGATTCATCAATTGGAAGGTGTGGTGGGATTAGGAAGTATAGAGCTCCAAGCTTAGTCCAGTTGTCATACCAGAAGGTGAGGATCCCATCTTCAATTGCCAAGCTATTTGATGTTCTATTATCTCTCTACTTTCAAGCATTTTTTTCCAAGTCTGTGATCCTTTTCTCCATTGCACAGTTACTGCATTGTGTGTTTTGCAGTATTTCTGTGTCATGTATGCACTCCATAGACTAGGTTTGGTTATGAAGTTCCACCATATTTTACAGAAAAGGGCCTTTGATATGTCATGGAGGGATCTGAAACCTGCTCCTCTTTCTTCCTGTGGTAGGCATAAGTTGTCCCATGATGCCCAGTGTCTGCTGGTACCTCCTACTGTGCTGCTCCAGAAGAATTGAGCGAACAGTTTGTGGATGTTGTTGATTACTTGTTTGGGAGGATTCATTGTGGATAGCAAATGTATTGGCATGCTTTGTAGGACGTGCTTGATCAGTATGGTTCTTCCTCCTATGGATAGTAGTTTCCCCTTCCATGAGTGTAGCCTATCTTGAATCTTGCTCACAATGCCTTGGTAGTAGATGACTTTCTTCCTTGAGTAAAATATGGGGCAACCTAGGTATGTGAATGGGAAGTGTTGCCTTTCAATTCCTGTGATTCCTTCAGTTCTTTCTACTACCTCTTCTGTTACTGAGTGATGCAAGTAGATACCTGACTTGCTCTTATTTATAAGTTGTCCTGAAGCTGCTTCATAGGTCTTTAATGTTTCCATGATCATGTGCAGTGAATTGACATCTGTTGAGGCAAATGTGATCATGTCGTCTGCATATGCTAAGTGGTTAATTCTTGGGCTTCTCCTTGGCATTCCAAAACCTTTGAAGCACTTGTTTGAGAGCAGTGCATTTAGTCCTTTTGAGAGTGCCTCTGCTGCAATGATAAATAGAGTGAAAGACAGTGGGTCTCCTTGTTTGACCCCTCTTGTTGATTTGAAAAAACCATTTGGTTGGCCATTTACAAGAATTGAGTACCAGTTATTGCCTAGTAAGTCCATGACCATGCCTATGAAAGTTTCATCAAATCCCATTCTCCTGAGAACATTTGCAATGTATAGCCATGATATTCTGTCAAAAGCCTTGGTCGTGTCTAGCTTGATGATCACATTTGGTCCTGCCTTCACTCTTTCCCCTATCTCAGTGATAATCTCCTGTGCCAGGATAACATTTTCAACAATTGTTCTGCCTTTTACGAAGCCAGCTTGCTCCTGCAAAATTAGAGATGGGAGGATGTGTAGTAGCCTTTCATGTATGATCCGTGAGAAAACCTTATTTATGTAGTTGCTCAAACTAATTGGCCTTAGATCCGAGATTTGTGTGTGTTATGCTTTTGGGGAGGATCTGCCTGAGAAGAATGTTGTGACCATGTTTTGAATGTCCTCTCCAATTATTTCCCAGCATGACTGGTAGAAAGCCCCTGTGAATCCATCCGGGCCTCCTGCACTGTCTTTGTTTAGGCTGAAGACTGCTTTTTTGATTTCTTTTTTTATTGGAATTCTGTTTAGCTCCTCATTCTGTTGTGGGCTTATTAACTGCTGAATGTTTTCAAGAATGCTGAAGTCGGTGGGGGTGCTTTGCTCAGTGAATTGCTCTTTGAAGAAGGAGATGGCTGCTTTCACTATCTGCTCATGTTCCTCTAGCCATATGCCCGAGCTATCTTTTATTCTTTTGAGTTGAAGTTTCTTTCTTCTTCCATTGACTTGCATATGAAAGAATTTTGTATTCCTGTCTCCATCTTTGAACCAGGACATCCCTGCTTTTTGTTTCCAAAATTGTTCCTCCACTGCTAAGTGTCTCAACAGTTGTGCTTGTACCTTTTGCAGTCTCTCTCTGTTTTCAGCAGTAGGTCTCTCTTCAAATTGTTTTTCATGTACCAACACCACTTCCTCCATGCTTGCTATGATCTAGAAAATGTCTCCAAAAGTTGCCTTACTCCAGAGTGTTAAAGCTGTCTTTAGTTTTTTCATTTTATGATTGAAGATGATGAAAGGGTCGCCCTGGAAGTCTGCTTGCCAGTTCTCTTGTACCACTGCATGGAAGGAATCTTGTCTTGTCCAGAAGTTGAGGAATTTGAATGATTTTTTGATTTTTATTGGTTCCCGATCAAAGTGAATCATTAGAGGACTGTGATCGGATCCAATTTTGGGAAGATGATTGATTTCAATTGTTGGAAAAGCTTGCTGTAGCAGTTGGTTGGCTAGGCATCTGTCTAATCTTTTGAATATGCAGTCCTCATCTGCTCACCCATTCCACCATGTATAAATGCTTCCTTTGAATCCCAAGTCTGTCAAGCAGCTGACATTTATACAATGATTGAAATCATCTACCTCATTAAAAGGGACTGGGAATCCTCCGAACTTCTCTTCTTGATCGCAAATTACATTGAAGTCTCCTCCAACTAACCATGGGCTAGTGATTGCTTGCGACATATCATATATTGAGTCCTAGAGTTCCACTCTTTCTTCTAGTGTGCATTTTGCATAAACGAGAGTGAGGATTAGTTCTTCCTTTGTCACTGTATGTGTCAGTTGCATTGTGAGTTGCTGGATGGTATCTGCTAGCAATGTGACGTTGTAATCATCATTCACAAAAGCCCAGATTTTGTTTGACACATTCGCAAATGCTTGCAGCATGCCAGTTCGTCTTCTATATTGCTCTAGCTTTTTGAATTGTTGTTTGGGTTCCATTATGCCGATGAATTCAAAATGATACTTGTTGTTGAGTGTGATCAGTCTTTCAAAAGCTTGCATTGTTCTGACTGATCTTATGTTCCAGATTATTGCCTTCATTGTGTTTTGTTTAAATGTGCAGGTGTTCTTCTAAGGATCATTAAGTTTGAGGCAGAATCCCTGCTTTCTTTTGGATGCTTTTTTGATGAGTTTCCTTTTCCAGTTAACTTGCTGACTTGGACTGATGATAGGTCCCCTTGTCTTGCTACATTTCTGAGGTTCTGTGTGATGTCTTCCTCGTCCTAGTCCCTACCAGTAGTAGCTGCTAGTGTGTTCATCATTCTTGCTGAAGACGACATTTCTCTAGGTTTGAAGATTGCTTGTAACTGTGCTCTTAGAGACCCCGGCTTTATGGAAATGTTCTGGCCTGTTATTGAAAGCTGTTTATCCTTCTGATGTTGTTGTTTTTCCTTTTCCTCAATACCTTCTTCCTCACTCTGTATTCCTTCCGGGAGTTCCCCCTCTTCTGAACCTTCCTCCTGCTGATCAGCCCATAATTTCCCTTCTATTTTCAGTTGCCTCTTAACTCCTTTTCCTGTCTGCTTTTTTCCTTCTAAATTGTCTTCGTTCTGCATATCCTGTTCTTGCTGGTTGGCAATGCTGTCGGATTCAGTTGAGACCAGTTTTTGTTTGCTGCTGAGTGGCTGTGAAGTTGTGTGGAATTGCTGTGTGTTGTTTTCATTTACAGAATTGTTATAGAAGCTCCTTTGGACCCACTGGGAAGTGAGCTCCTCTGCCCCTATTTCTGTGTTATTGATGAATTTCTGTGTTTCTTTGATCACTGCTCTTTCAGCTGTTGCTCTAGGTGCCATGCCATTTTTATTGCTGCTTGGTTTCATTTTGTTGGTGTTGGTTTCTGTTGGTGCTTTTGGTGTTTGTGTTGTTGCTGTGTCATTTTTCCTGCTTGTTTGTGCTGATGTGTCCTCTGTCTGTGGCTTTGCCTTCTCTGTTGTTTCTGAGTTTCCTTCTTCCTTGCTGGTTTTTTTAACATGCTGATTTTTCTCCTTTGCTGCTACTGTGAAAGCTTGTTTTGTTGTTTCCGTTTTGTTTGTTTGATTTTCTGCTTTTTTGGGATTCAGATTTATGTTTGCTATTTGTTCCCCTGCTGAGTTTCTTTTTTCCTGCTTTCCTGTATTGATTGAGGCTGTGTAAGTTACTGTTCTATTGACTGCTTCTTGCTTTCCTTCCCTACAGCCCTTTTCTGTTCTGCTATTGTCCCAGCTGTCAATGTCCTGGTCATCCAATTCGTTTGCTATCTGCATCTGTCGAATGGCATCAGAATTGGTTTGAGCTTGTCACAATTTGTTTGCTGCTGAGTGGCTATGATTCACTGCATTCTTGGAAGATACTGTTGTTCCTTTGTCTTTGTCTGAGTCTATATCTTCTGATTCTGAAACTTCCTCAATGTACTTGTCTGCCTCTTTATCATTGTCCTGAGCAAGTGCCTTAAAATTGTTGGTAACCAGTAACTGCTGAGTCCTCCTTTCAAGAGTGTGATTCTGCTTTCCAACATTGGTGCGAGTGTCCTTATTATTTTTCCTATTGTCTTTTACTTCTTTCCATTGAGGGACAATGTTGCCAACTACCTTGCCGCTTGTTAGAATCTTTATTGGATATTCTTTTTCTGCTAATTCTTTACCTTTTGATTTCCTGAGATCAGCTTGCCTTTGTTCTTCAGCATTGTTTCCAGCCAAGATTTCTGGATGAGCCTTCCAGCATTCGACCATTTCATGCCCTTGAATTCTGCATTGTTTGCAATATTTTGGAAGGTAGTCATACTGTACTTTGACCCATTCAGTTCTGATTTCCCCCGTCGCTTCATTTTCAATGTCTAACCTAACTTTTTGGGGAAGTTCTGCAAGCAAATCAACCAAGACCTTAACCCTTGCACAACTCGGTCTTGTCTTATTCATTGTGGCTGCATCTAAATGCAATGGTTTACCAATCGCTGAGGAAAGGGAAAAAAGGCACTCTTTTACATAGTAGGTAGGGAGCAAATGCGGGAAGGAAATCCAAGCCATAGCCATTGACGTCTCTTCTCCGGGCTTGAACTTTGTGTCATATATGAGCTGTCGCATCTGATATTCAAGACCATCTTTAGCTCTGAGATAGTAAGTATTTTTGGAAGTCATTTTGATGAAATCTTCCCACAGTGTCAGTCTGATGAGCACATGTTTTTCTCTGAAATAACCGATGTTGCATTCGCCTTTAATTCCACACTGTATTGGTATGATTAGGAGATTTTCCTAAGCTCTTGCAGGTCCGGCCAACCATACGAGAACTTACCCAATACAGCAAAATGCAGACCTTCGATGATATTCATGCGAGAGACATCCACTTCCGTGTATTTGATAATTGGTTGTCCGTGCATGTATGTTACCTTCTTGATCGGAATCGGCTCAATTTTCCTGCTAGGGTTTGTTTCTGCGCCGTTGTTTAGGGTTGTCGGCTTGAGGATTTGAGTGTAATCAAGTGTTTTAGGAGTGGGTGAGTTGATATTTGGTGTTTGGTGTGTGTTTTGTGATGGCCGGCCGGTCTGAGAGTCGCCGGCCGGCGTCTCCATTGAAGGCGTTTTGGGTTCCGTCTGTGTTTGTGTGTTTCTCTCTCTTATCGCCTTAAATCGCCAGAGGCTGGTTTCTCCTTCGCGTTAGCACTGATTGTGTTGCGATCGCATAATTCAGATGCATGTGGTCATCGCGTTCTCATGGATAGTTACACGATCGTGGAGGGTAATTCTGGGCAGTACATTTTTCTTCTTCGCGATCGCGATGGTATTTCCGCTATTAATTCTCCTAGTGATTATAAAGTACTCTATTTCAGAGGTTTCAACCATTTTTGCATATTTGGAGCTATTGAGCTCGAATTGAAGCAATTTTTGAAGCGATTTTTACCATATGGATTGGGGTAAGTGTTCCCCACTAGGTTTTGATTTTATTTCATGAATCTATCTTCATTTTGGCATTTGATTGAGGATTTCAAGAGAGAAATTACGGGTTTTTAGCACGACCCAAACCACAGGCCGCAATGGGCACCCAGTGCCTTACTCAACCGAGTACCAACGTAACATATCTTTCTTATCATACCATCATGGGTAAGTGGGATAGAAGGGCCGTCATAAGATAACCACAAAAAAACATATGGGAATACTAGACATAGGATGACCCAACATGATATAGAAACTTATACATTTGACATACGGGCCTATACGACCGAAATGATCATTTGTATACTCAAAACTTAGTCCAACAAGTCCATACAATCATCCATATACATGACATATGTCTAGAAGCCTCTAAGAGTACTAAATATCATAATGGCCGGGATAAGCACTGCGCCATACCAATCTATACATGTCCAAAGCATACTGACCAAATAGGCAACTCCAGAGCAAGTGGAGTGCACCAACACCTTCCGCTGAGCTGATAGCCTACTAGAAGGACTGTCAACCTGTCTAATGGGACCTGCAGGCATGAAACGCAGGGTCCCCAGGAAAAAGGGACGTCAGTACAAATAAAGTACCGAGTATGTAAAGCATGAAAAGCAGTATATAAAAGACATGAAAGAAACATGGATTAAAGAACTCGACCTATAAGTCTGAATAGCTCAGTGAATTACGAAACATTTATAATGTCATGCATTTGTGTGTAAATGTCATATCATGCATAGGTATATGCATACATAACATTATCAAGCCTCTGAGGGCATCCCATCATATAATCTCGACCTATACGGCCGAAATCATCAACGTATACCAACTGATTAGGTGGTGGTGCGTATATAATGACATAACCTTTCCCCATACCCCATATACATATAATATACGTCTATGTAACACCATCTGGTCATGGGTTAATGTACACGTATAAATGAATGCAATGCATAAGGAAGTAAGTCGATAAGATCTCTCGGAATGTCATAAGATCAATATACCTTCGGTTAATATCAGGAAATAAACTTTATCAACTTACCTATTTTTTGAGACCCATGAACAGACGATATAATAATAGGACACATGGGGAATCAAGCACATAGACATCCCTAGTACTTCTAAGAATAGAGTCACTTATGAAAGTTGCTAGTTTGCTCGTTTCGTTGTATCATATGAATAATGCCAAAATGAAAGAAGGGATAGCCTTAGCATACCTTAACTCTATTGAGTCCTTAATACCTTCCAAGATATTCTTCAAACAACTCAACTCAATCTACCATAGCATAAGGAGATTCAATATCAGTGCTGAGTAAAGGCTAAGTCCGCTACTTAAACTAGTAGCTCATTTATGTAAATTGGGTAGCATCTCCCCTGTAACAAGGGCCTCTTCCAATACCATATACCAACAAAAACAACCAGAGCAATACAATAAGAACAACATCAACAATAGGGTACAAAATATTTCATTAACAAGTCATCAACATATCACGATGAGCGGCAAGCTCGGATTGAATACCTTTAGCACCCTTCAACCTCATTATCATTTATTCTTGAACTTAGTAATATATCCAGCATAATGACCTATACCGTTTAAAGGATTTCCAACCTTGTACTCAATTTCAAAGTTACCCGAAATGGCCTAATACAAGATAATACCACTATGGACAACTTCCAAGTGCTTTATAGCCATTTCTTTTCTAGTTACCAATTTCCTCAACAAGACTGTAAACCAGCATAATCATACTAAAAATATCATAGCCAACTTATTTTCCATAATTTCCAATAAGAGACAACAACTTCTTATACAACTTCAAGTTCCATCTTGTAATTCTTCATCCAAATAACTTAACCAACACATATATAAGCTTAAGCCCAAGCAATAGGGTGTTATACATACCTTAAATAATCATAAAACACTCGAACCAAAGCTTCCCTTAGCTTACAAGCACCCTTAATGGCATCACAACACCATAGAGACTCTTTTCTTCACTTAGGTTAAATTTTGATATTAGGTATATGCATAACCACCTTGGTTTTGACTTGGAACCATGGAGGAATGTTAGAGAGATGTTGAGAGAGTTTTGAAACTGTCCTTGGTCGAAAATGATTAAAACTGAGCCGTCCAAACCTTTTAACCTAAGCTGGTCCCATTGAGAGATGCTTGCGCAGTCTTACAATAATGCGAATATCTCTCTAATCCGGTATCGTATCAATGAACGATTTAATGCATTAAAAACTAGACTCGTAGATCTTCGATTTTATATGTGTTTTATCCTATAATTCCAAGAATATTAGGAGATAAGCTCTTCTACATTTGACCTATGTGTCAACACATTATGAATGTAACTTGTGATGACCTTTGTCAACTTTTGTTTCACAACTCGCTTGACTTAAAATTATAACACACGACTATAATACGAATAAAATAAATCATAACATAACCCCCTTATCATGTTAATAATCCTAGGTTTACCCCAAGTACATGTCATAACATTCCCAACTTGTCGACTTTCGACGAAACTTATTTTCTTCGATTCGTTTAGCTTTTAAGCCTTCCAACCCTCTTGGTACTTGTTATCCATGATCTTACAGATTTGTAAACTCCATGATAACATGACTAAACTTTATTTATATACTTTCAAATATAATCTCATTTCTGAACTTACATCAATTGACTTACGACGTACTCTCATGTACGAAAACATGGGGTGTAACATCATTCCCCCCTTTGGAACATTCGTCCTCGAATGTTGGCTGATGTGCTCATCAGTCTCATAAACTATAGCTCTTACGAATACTTTAATAATGTCCATTCTATCTACGCAACTGTACTGTGGATAAATCCAAAGGCCAGGGCGTTCCCCCCTTTAGGCCTCTTTCTCACAGCACGACTGATAGTCGAAATTCTTTCGATCTCGTAACTGTTGCTACCTTCTGTCATGCAGGCCTTACCATTTTGTCCTTGTTTGTGCACCGATGCAACTCTTCTCTCCCTTTTCCTCCAGCTTTTAGCCAATCTCTAAGCCTCACCTTGTGAATATATATAGAACTATGACAAGTTGTCCCTCTGGGCATCTATAGGTGTACTGAAGTTCTTCGCTTGGTACTTTGTCGAACATACTACTATTGCCATATTTTTTTTCATAGCCTCGGTTATCTATGCTTATGGATTTACTACCTCGAGGTCTACTACCCAACTCTATGTTACTCCCTTGCTGCTTATCCTATATGTATAAATCTAAGTCCTTTAATGATTCCTCGTTACTGTTCATCTTAAGAATGATAACCTAATCTCATCTCATACTTTGTAACTTTTATCTATCCAATGTTGATTTACCTTAATGTTGATCTATAATCTACCACTGGTAACTTGAAACCTCGTACGTAATACATTGTCACTAGGGCTCACGTCGCATCGGGGAATATTTGAAGTGATTTTCCAGATCTACCTAGGAACGATATTATACGTTAATAACTGTATTTCATAGCATCCGAATGTGATCCATCTTATGGTGGGTATTATACTCCCGTGCAATTCATGAAATCCCTTTTCTTTAAATCATAGCTCAATCAAAGGCCTAACATCATCCTCTTATCTATCACAATTACACCCTTATTCTACTACCAGGGAAGCATTCCATCTCTTCTAAGTGCATCTTGTCTTAGACTCCTCTGAGTTCATTCAGGTTACACTGAGCTTTCTATAACTTACGGAACCATCAGCTCTCTTGTTTTGATGGGCTTAATTTCGAGGCCTTACCTATTCTTGTCACCTCCTCACTCACCTTTTCTTATCCTTACTCCAAGTATATTAGGAGATAAGCTCTTCTATATTTGACCTAATTTTCAGCACATTATGAATGTAAATTGTGATGACCTTTGCCAACTTTTGTTCCACAACTCGCTTGACTTAAAAATATAATGCATCACTATACGAATAATATAACTCAGAACATAACCTCCTTATCATGTTAAGAACCCTCGTCTCACCCCAAAGTTCATGCCATAATATTCCCAACTTGTCGACTTTCGACGAAACTTATTTTCATTGATTCGTTTAGCTTCTAAGCATTCCAACCCTCTTGGTACTTGTTATCCATGATCCTAAAGATTTGTAACCTCCACGGTAACATGATTAACTTACTTTATGTACTTTCAAATATAATCTCATTTCTAAAATTACATCAATTGACTTACGATGTACTCTCACGTACGAAACCATGGGGTGTAACAGTTTTTGTCTAAAGTTTCATAAAGTGAATTCGAGTTTTAAATATTGATTCGGAGTCGAATTTGAATGAAACTAGTATAGTTGGACTCGTAATTGAATGGGTTATCGGATTTTTGAGTTTCATGAGGTTCCGAGGAGCGGGCCCGGGTATGACTTTTTGGTTGACTTTGGGCTTTTGATAAAAAATTCGACCTTTATAGATTGGAATTATTTCCTTAGGCATTATTTGATGTATTTGAGTTGCTTTTGGCTAGTTTTGAGATGTTAGAAGGTCGATACGCGCCGGATGGCTTTTTTGGAGTATCGTTTGGCTTGCTCGGTATTTGATTTGACTTGTTCGAGGTAAGTAACACTTCTAAACTTGGTGTTGAGGGTGTGAAACTCTGAATTACGTGTTATGTGATTGATATTAAGGTGACGCGCATGCTAGCTGACGGGCGTGTGAGCGTGCACCGTGTGAATTATGATTTAGTCGATTCCATGGAACTGTGTAGCTATCTGATCTGAACATTTTCCTGTACTCTATGTGTTAGAGCACTAGAGCTGTAATTTATGCTTGAAATCATGTTTAGGCTACATGTTGTTACTATTGGGACCCATAGTGGTAGTTCTTTGATGTTGAGTTATTTGCTTAATTGCAGTGTTGTACTCAGTCGCGTTCATCATTACATATCATATCTCAGTCTCTATTATCGTATTTTGTGATATCTCGTATCATTTATTAGCTTCTTAGCATGAATGTTGTGAGCCGGAGAGATTGGAGAGATTGATGGCTGAGTGAGGCCAAGGCTCTGTTGTGAGTGGTATTTATGGGATCGGGCTGCACGCCGCAGCAGGCTTTATTAATTCATGCTAGGATTTGGCTTATTATAGTACTTGGGCTGGATCGGCCCCTCCGGAGTCTACACACCCACAGTGTATGCAACTTCTATTGATTTTTGGGCTGGATCTGCCTTGGATTTTTTATGTTTAGGCTGGAGTCTGCCTTGTACAGTACTGAGCGAAAGAGAATGCTAAGTATTTAACATGATAAGTGAGAATACGATATAGTGAGGTTGAGTACTCTGAGAGTGTGAGTACATGAGTTCATAACTGAGGTGCATTGCATGTGATATGCATACTTGATACAGACATACAGATGCATTTCTCCATGCTACCCAGTTTTGGTGACATTCATGATTTCACTTGCATATTGACATGTAGGTATAGAGATGTATTTTCCTCATGCTATCTGAAAATGAAATATCTTAATTATTATTGAAAGATTTTTGGGGGGAAATTACGGTTTTCACATTTACTCATATCTCTGGTGATTTTTTGAAGAGAACTGAGTTTTACTGATATCTTTGAAAAACATGCCTATTTTCCCGTAACTGTGAACGAGTTGAGCATCGTACCTATGAATTATTTCTTGTACCATTTTTATTATGTTGTTATGAACTGTTGTTGGCTATTGGTGCATGACTCTGACTCTTGTTCCGGCTCGTCAATACTTTCAATCTAAGGTTAGGTTTGTTACTTATTGAGTACATGGGGTCAGTTGTACTCATACTACACTTCTACACCTTGCGTGTAGATGTTGGATGCCGATGTTGCTGCGTACAGCGAAAACTGGATTTGAAGATGTACTTGCATTCCATTTATGGCTATCACTTGTTCTTGGTAGTATTAGATTCAAATTCTGTTCATTTACATTTCAAATAGATGTTGTAATTATTTTAGTTCAGTCTTGTAAAAATATAAATCTTAGATAGTTATTAATTGACTTACCTAGTGGGTCCAGTTAGGTGCCATCATGACTAGTTGGATTTTGGGTCGTGACAAGTTGGTATCAGAGCTCTAGGTTCATAAGTTCTATGAGTTATGAGCAAGTGTCTAGTAGAGTCTTGCGAATCGATTTGATGACGCTCATACCTATCTTCGAGAGGCTACAGGGCATTTAGGATAAACCTCCCATATTTCTTTCCTTATCGTGCGACATTGATTCAACTTGAAGTGTAACTCTTTGAATCCCTTCCTCGCATTCGTATGCGCTTGTGAGCGCTCGGTATCAATTGTACATCGACGACTTGCGATTCTATCGATAAAGTGCGAGATGTGAATTTGGTGCACTAATAATGGGCCAGTCTGGAGGTCTTGAGGCCGAGATACAACTATAGCTTGAGCAAGTGGATTTCATTTGTGTGAGCACATGCTTTTGGACTTAAAGTCCGGTAGTGTCCCTACTAAGGGAATTTGTGACTTGGTGAGTTGTTGGATGGCTAAATGATGGGTATGATGTGACTGCGGGATATGTTCAGATGGATTGAAAGTGACGAGAAGAGTTTGCCTAAGATGTAAAAAGGATATTGGGTGCTTGATTTCTGTGTTAATGTGTTGTATGGTCTCGAGTTATGATCGTAATGTGGAATCTTTCATGTTGTTTAATTGTGGAGCGATGTAGATTTTCATGTCTTGTTGTGAGTTCAGACTCAAGAGGATTAAGTGATGGCGAGTAGTTGTGGCTGTGAAAGGGTATAGAAAATGTCAGTTTGAGGCTAAGTAAGTGGATATAACCTGCGGGGTAATCTACGGATGTGTGATCCTTGTGATGTTATGTGGAGGCTTTTTTTTCTGCCATTGGGTTATATTTGTGCAATTCGAGTTTAGATCGGTTGTAATAGTTGACCTGGCCGTCACGAGAATGAATGCGAGCTTAGCAGATGATTTGAGGTAATATGTGGTTTGTGTTACATGGGTTTATGAAGGACTTAGTTAAACCTCACGACAGTACCATGGCAGTAATAGAGTATGGGTATTGTGATTTATCACTTGTTTTGATCTATGGCTTTGAGCCAAGTGGGGGAGTCGGATATCGATTTGGTTGCATGGTTAGTATTGTAATAGTTTTGGTCTGAGGCATACTTGTGAATTAGTTATGACTTGCAGCAGTTGAGATCGAGGATGACTCGAGTGAGGAGACTTCTGGATATGGGATATATTACGCTTTATGGGTATATGGAAATCACGAGATGATTTGAGGTTGTTATTCGTGACAGATATAGTGCGCATGGAGTGGGGATTTGCTCAGTTGCGTTAGGATAGGATTACTTCTTTGGGGTTTTGTTGTGTTGTTTGAGCATAGGTCGTTCGGCCCGTTTGGGCGGTGTAATTGAGGGTTGACCAGAGTGGATGATTCTCGGGGAGGTTCTAAAGAGTTTAAGATTCATATGTGACATTTGAGGATTTCAGGGTTTGTATATGGCTAGAATCTAGGATTTACATTAGATGGTGTCGAGACTCGTATTTTTATATCATTATGGAGTCTACATTTTCAGTATCAGGAAGGAGAAGGAAACGATTCACAAAAGGTCTCTTCAGAGTGGGTGTCTCGGTTGTGGTATTTTGAAGGTGCTTAAGAGGAAATACAATGGCTTATGGACCTTAGGGTGATGTGGTTTTATGTTAGGACCTCTTGTGGTGAGTGTTGGGTAAGGATCGTGGTGTCCTTGCAAGGAGAAGTGTCCACTTGAAGGCAATTTAGAAGAAAACTTAGAGAAGTAGGATAGCTTGATAGTAGGATAGGTCAGCACAGTAATGGACATGGTCGGTTCTTTGGGTACTTATGATGTGGTGAGTCTCTACAGGTATTTTGTGGCAATGCTCTTGGATTTTGGCGATCTGCGTGGCTTGGTTGAGTTAGAGAAATTCAGTTCTAATGGTTGATTATGTGCAAATAGGTTTCAGAGAGTTCTCGATGATTTTTACCACAGGTTGAGATGGATATTTCCTACCGGCGTGAGGAGTATGTTGAGTATTGTGATTTTCTACTGGATGGGATCAAATGGAAATTTTCTGGCTGATCGAATATGTATTCTACTTGTGAATCAGGGTTGATTATGAGCTTCTTGTACTTTTCATATGATGGCATGATAGATGCGGTGTGTGGTGTGGCATTGAGATTTGCATGTGCAAGGTCACGGTTCAGTTTTGAAATGAAGGTCATGAACTCTTAGACGACATGGACAGTTTCAAATGTTTTGGTAAATGCTATAACTATTTGATAATTCCTAAAAAAGGTGCGCATTTCAGAAGGTGCATTGTGTTTTGACTTACGGATGCTTCATTGGTATTGCGGTACTCTCCTGGTTGATCGACTCCTGATATTCAGATTTTGCTATGTGGCACGGAAGAATTATAGAAGTATTCCTCGTGGGATGATTGTGTATGAGAGATGTGTTAGACATTCGGGCGGTGGAGTTGGGCTCAGATATGGTGATTCGTATGTTCTATGAATTTTGAGACCGGGAGTTCTGCTTCATCATTTCGTGGGTGCGGACTGTGAAAATATGGACAAAGCTAGCCAGATGATAGTATGTGTTATGGTTAGGTCATTGTGGACTTTAGGAGGGTTATTTACCTATTTATGGATGACCAGGGTTGATTTGGGGGCTCATTGGTAGGCCTAACGAGGATGTGTATTCTAGACCGGGTCGGATGGGTTAACTCCGTACTGATATTGTTGAGGGATGTGCCATTCGCTCAAAATTGATCTCATTCGTATCTGGTATGTTTTATGAGTTACTCCTCTATGCTACCAGGAGTTGTGATTCGTTGGTTATATGCACACATGGTGTGGTTCTATTTGGGCCTTATAGCGAAATTTAAGCGAAATGGGTATTAGTGTGTTGAATGATTGATTGCGCATTGTTTTGTTCTTTTCGGATTGTGGTATTGTGTTATTTGTTTCTCCGTGGTTATGTTCATGCACCTTAGGTACTTGATGTCGAATTGCGCGTGGTTGTTAATTTTGAACATGGTAGCTTGAGGTATTTCATATGGACCGGTGTTATGATGGGATCATGCATTGTAGTGGAGTTATGTCGAGATATGATCCTTTTTGTTAGATTCATGTGTTTTGGTTCTACTATGTATGATGGACTCATGGCATTGCGGTAGTGGTGGTACTTGTTGAACTTGCGGGACGGTTCTCTCATTTGAGTCATTTTCTATTTTTGGGTACATTTAAATTGTTGCTTATTGGTGCACGGATTGCACAGCTTGTGATTCTAAGTGGTATTGGTGTGGCATGTCAATGGAATAGTTGTGCTTGATGAGGTAAGATCATTGGACCTAGAATGGATTCTATCGGAGTTGATTACAGTATTGTTTGGAAGAATAATATAAGAATTTTGCTTAGGACTTGGCTTTGGTTCCTGTCGGATGAAGGCGAGCTCCATGACTTGTTGATATGATGAGTGGTTAAGAGTTTATGGATGTTTCTTTCATCATTGGCAGTGTACAAAGGTTAAGAACAGGATTTAGGTTGGTATGAGGTTTGTTACTGGCGTTGAGTTGGTTATCGAGCAGCTTTTACGGTCGGAAGTTATTGCTATTAGTATTTGAGTTATGTGGTATATCATGTGGTTGTGTCTTAGGTTATGGTAATGGCTTGATACAGCCTGTTCAGACTCATACTGTGTGTAGATACGAGATTCGAGTCTTGTAAGGAATTCCGGATGTTGAAAATTGGGTTCTAAGGCTTACAAACTTAGGTTAAAGTAATGACCTTCAGCTATGATGTATCGTCAGGCTTACATGGATTGGGGTGACGTGGGATCAGCCCCGGGTATCTGTATGGTAAGGTTACACGGTGATTTGATGGCTTTGGAACGACTTTGGGCACATTCAGGGACGAACTTATGTTTAACTAGGGGAGAAATGTAACGACCCGACCGGTTGTTTTGAGCATTTTCACTTTGCTCTGTAGTTTGAGGGCATGAATAGTTATGTATGATGTATTATGACTAGTGTGAATCATCGGTTTTGGTTTTTAGGTTTTTCAGAATCGATTTGGAAGAATGAATTTCATGATTGAAGCTTTAAGTTGGAAGAGTTGACCAATTTTGACTTTTTAGTATTTGACCTTGGATTGGAGTTTTAACTATTCCATTAGGACCGGATGGTGATTTTGGACTCGAGCGTTTGTCCATATTCGCACTTGGATATTTCTAGAAGGTTTCAGCACTAATTGGCGAAAATTAGAAATTTGAAGGTTTGGAAAGTTCATAAGTTTGACCAAGAGTTGACTTTGAGGATATCGGATTCGAATTGTGGTTCCGGGAATTGGAATAGCTTCGCTACGTCATTTGGGACTTGTGTGCAAAATTTATTTCACTCCGAGTTGTTTGATATGTTTCGGCACGAGTTTTGGAAGTTGAAAAAGTTCAAAGTTCATTAAGTTCGATTTGAGGTGCGATTCGTCATTTCGATGTTGTTATGAGTTATTTGAGGCCTTGAGTAAGTATGTGTTATGATATGCGAGTTGTTGGGATGTTCGGACGTGGTCCCGAGGGGCTCGGGTTTTTTTTTGGATCGAATTCGAATCATTTTCCTTCATTTTGGCATTGCTGGTTCTATTGAGCATCTGTTTCCTTGTCCGTGATCAGGTAGGGTTAATCGCGATCGTGTAGAGTTGTTTGATAGCTGGGGAGAAGTTTTTCATCACGTTCGTGAGTCCTCAGACACGTTCGTGTAGGTTGCTGCTGAGTGAGTATCGCGTTCGCGTAGTGATTTAGGCTGAGCTGGGCAGAGGCTGGTTTCTCCTTCGCGTTACCACTGATTGTGTTGCTATCGCATACTTCAGATGCATGTGGTCGTCACGTTCGCATGGATAGTTCGCGATCGTGTGTGGTAATTCTGGCAGTGTATTTTTCTTCTTTGTGATCGGGATGGTATTTTCGCGATCGCGATTCACTAATTCTCGTAGTGATTATAAAGTACTCTATTTCGGAGGTTCGGGCCATTTTGCATATTTGGAGCTATGGAGCTTGGATTGAAGCAATTTTCACCATATGGAATGGGGTAAGGTGTTACTTCTCGATTTTGATTTTATTTCATGAATCTATCTTTGTTTTTGGCATTTGATTGAGGGTTTCAAGAGAGAAATTGGGGTTTTTTGTCTAAAGTTTCATAGAATGAATTTTTGAGTTTTGAACATCGATTCAGAGTCGAATTTGAATGAAATAGTATGGTTGGACTCGTAATTGAATGTGTTGTCGGATTTTGTGAGTTTCATCGGGTTCCGGGGTGCAGGCCTAGGTTTGACATTTTGGTTGACTTTGGGCTTTTGATTAAAGATTCAACCTGTATCCTTTGGAATTGTTTCCTTAGGCATTATTTGATATATTTGAGTTGCTTTTGGATAGTTTTGAACCGTTCGGAGGTCGGTACGCGCGGGATGTCATTTTTAGAGTGCCGTTTGGCTTGCTCGGTATTAGATATTACTTGTTCGAGGTAAGTAACACTTCTAAACTTAGTGTTAAGGGTATGAAACCCTGAATTACATGTTATTTGATTGATGTTAAGGTGACGCACATGCTAGGTGACGGGCGTGTGGGCGTGCACCGTGTGAAGTGTGATTTAGTTGATTCCATGGAACTGTGTAGCTATCTTATCTAAACATTTTTACTGTACTCTATGTTGTTAGAGCACTTGAGCTATAATTTATGTTAGAAATCATGTTTAGGCTATATGTTGGTACTATTTGGACCCACAGTGGTCGTTCTTTGATGTTGAGTTATTTGCTTAGTTGCAGTTATGTACTCAGTCGCGTTCATCATTATGTGTCATATCTCAGTCTATGTTGTCGTATATTGTCACATCTCGTATCATTGATTTGGGCTGCTTAGCATGAGTGTTGTGATCCCGAGAGACTGGAGAGATTGATGACTAAGTGAGGCCGAGGGCCTGTTGTGAGCAGTATTTATGGAATCGAACTGCACGCTGCAACAGGCTTTATTGATTTATGTCAGGATTTGGCTTATTATAGCGCTTGGGTTGGATCAGCTCCTCCAGAGTCTGCACATCCACAGTGTGCGCAATTGCTATTGATTTTTGGGCTGGATCTACCTAGATTTATTTATGCTTGGGCTGGATCTGCCCTGTACCGTACTGAGTGAATCAGAGTGCTGAATATTTAACATGATGAGTGAGAATACGAGACAGTGAGGTTGAGTACTTTGAGAGTGTGAGTACATGAGTTCATAACTGAGGTGCATTGCATGTGACATGCATACTTGATACAGGGATAGAGATGCATTTCCTCGTGCTATACGGTTTTGGTGACATTCATGATTTCACTTGCATACTGACATGTAGGTATAGAGAAGTATTTTTCTCATGCTATCTGAAAATGAAACATCTTAACTATTTTTGAAAGATTTTTGGGGAAAATTACGGTTTTTAGATTTACTCATATCTCTGGTGATTTGGTGAAGAGAACTGAGTTTTACTGATATCTTTGAAACACATGCCTATTTTCCCGGAACTATGAACGAGTTGAGCATCGTACCTCTGAATTATTTCTTGTACAATTTTTATTTTATTGTTATGAATTGTTGTTGGCTATTGGTGTTGGACTCTGACCCTTGTTCCAGCTCGTCACTACTTTCCACCTAAGGTTAGGTTTGCTACTTATTGAGTACATGGGGTCGGTTGTACTCGTATTACACTGCTGCACCTTGCGTGCAGATGTTGGATGCAGATGTTGCTGCGTATAGCGGGAGCTGGATCTAAAGATGTACCTGCATTCCAGTTATGGCTATCACTTGTCCTTGGTAGCATTAGATTCAAATTTTGTTCATTTACATTTCAAACAAATGATGTAATTATTTCAGTTCAGTCTTGTAAAAATCTAAATCTTAGAAGTTCATGATTTGTACTACCAGTCCTTGGGCAATTCTTTGTATAAAAGCAGTTATATTATCATTTCTTTTCTTAATAAATCTCATTGAATTGCATAGTTGTTAATTGGCTTACCTAGCGGGTTGGGTTAGGTGCCATCACGACTAGTTGGATTTTGGGTTGTGACATTTAATTAAGTATTTTTGATAATATCCATGGGTGTAATTCAATACTTCAAGGACCATACATCTTACAAGTCCTATAAATGAGCAAATCTTGTTGATAAGCATTCCTTAATTAATTGTAGGTTGTTCATTTCTTAGAAAGATAAATTTCAGGAGAATTGATTATTTTTTGAAAATAATAATGTATCTTTCAAATATATAACTAATATATTAATTTATTATCTAGAATATTTTTCAAAGTTCTCATATTTTGAAAAATAACAAAGAAGATATGTGCAATGAAAACTAAAAAGAAAACACAAAACAAATAAATCTGCACCTTTGGCCATTTCTCTTTTCTTCACCTTGTTTTTAAGCAAAAGTCATTGATGGAAGGAGATGATGTTTTGGTGTAATAAAAACCATCTAGCAGTTGACAAATTAATTGTTAATATCAAATCCTTATTGACATCAGTATATCATGTTACATCAAGAATCGATACATAGAGGTTTTATTACACCATAGTACTCCTTTTCTCTTTTTCCTTTTATCTTTGCTTTTCTTGAGTTCTTTTTTTTCATCTTTCTTTTGTTCCTTGAAAGTACTAAAAATTGTAACTTACATGCATTCCTATTTTGAGAATCAAATGATTATGTTCTATTCATGTAATATTTGTAGGAGCAGTTTAAGCACATATAGTAGGCAAAGTGGGGTCTGGGGAGTCTAGAGTGGACGCGGACCTTATCCCTACCTTATGAAGGTAGAGTGGCTGTTCCCGATAGACCCCTAACTCAAGAAAAAAAACTAAAAAGAAGCAAAAACAACAAATAGTAACCACGGCAAGAGAAGGTGATATAATAGCCTAAGCGAAAGAAACAACATATTGTAATAGAAATATGCAAATACGTAAAAATAAAAATACGAGACCAACACTAATGATACCGGCATGAAAATAAGACACGCCCGCTTAACAACAACCCTTCTGCCATAATTCTCAACCTCTATATGTTTCTATCAAGAGTCATGCCCTCGGTAAGTGATATTCAGCTTAAAGTATGTATATTTATATGTATATTGCCTCGCATTTTACTCATGTTTCATAGATTTCAGATGTGTAATATAATGATATGTGTTAATTAGTGGTATTTTTATGTGTAGGAATCATCCGGAGGAAATTTGGGACGAAGGTGCGCGAGTTGATGTAAAAAGGTGACAAAACGAGAAAAATCCACAATGTAGTGCCACAGGCAGCATGGGGCGCTACCTGTGGCGCACAAAATAGATTCTCCAAAATATCCAGCGTCCCACGCTACCCTGGGCACCGGTGACGTGAAGTTGTCCTATTTCGCCCGGGACTTGGTTATTCCGACCCCAATACGCCCCCAACTCGTATAAAAGCAAACCTAAACTTTTTTTCACCAACGGAGACGCCACTTTGAGAGAAAAACAGAAGTACGAAACACTTGGGAGCACGAAAGTCATCAATTCTTCCACTCTTCTTCTAGCATTCATGGCTTTTATGTTTGAAAACAATATTTTGATGATTGTTATGGACATGAGTGGCTAAGAACCTCATTATTCTGGGGTTATGGGACAATCTTGACTATTGTAAATTAATAGTTGATTGTTTTGCTTGATTTTATTATATTAATTTGTTTATTCAATCTTGCACTTAATTATTCTATTGCATAGATATCAATAGAGTACTATCCACAAATTTATAGTTGAACTCGAAAGTGGGAACTATAAATTGCATATAGGATTGAATAGAGTAAGTTCTTGAATCCGTTCATTGGAGAATAGATTCGTGATTAGGATATACATAAGTTGCCTTAATTGGTTATTTTTGCAAGAAAATATACATGTGTTCTTGTCAAGTTTGATTCTACAGACGTATACTCTTAGGTTGGCTTGAATAGGCAAGCAAAGCGTCGAAAGAACTTCGCGATCGTAATAACCCCTGCTAATCAACAAATTAGATAAGTTAAGTAATTACATCAACCTAAAAATGCAACAGGAGAGACGTTAATCCCATAACCCTAGAATATCTCCATCTCATTGAATTCTTTCTAAGTGTTTGCTTGCTCTACTTTCGATCTTATTTTCTTGCTTACTTATTAGTTCGTAGTAATTTAGTTATAAAAATCACAATCATCTTCTTCACATTCACTTGAGCATTAAATATATAAATAGCTTAGATTGGGAAATAGTTGATCATATATTCTCGTGGGAACGATACTTTCTTATCACTTTATTACATGTCAAACACGTATATTTGCGTGTGCGTTTGGACCCAACAAGTTTTTGGCGCCGTTGTCGGGGTATCCATCAAGTCTATCAAAGTTTTATGATGACGAATGCCACCACCCCAATAGTGTGTCACTCTTTGTCCATTGACCAAAAATGTGTCATTGCTCTCGGAGTCCTTTAGCTCAACAACTCCATACTTTGTAATCTGCACTACTTCAAATGGATCCGACCATCTCGACTTGAGCTTCCCAGGAAAGAGCTTCAACCTTGAATTGAACAAGCAAGCAGCTTGATCGGGTTCGAACTCACGATGCAAATTGTGTTTGTCATGCCATCTCTTTGTTTTCTCTTTATATAACTTTGCATTCTCATATGCGTGCAGTCAAAACTCTTCAAGGTCATTCAGTTGCAACATGCGTTTTTCCCCAGCTAAATCCATATCAAAGTTGAGCTTCTTGATTGCCCAATATGCCTTGTGTTCTAGCTCAACGGGCAAGTGACAAGCTTTTCCATAAACTAACCTGTACGGCGAAGCGCCAATTGGACTTTGTATGTCGTGCGATATTGCCCACAGAGCGTCATCTAGCTTGCTAGCCCAATCCTTCCTTCTTGCGCTTACTGTCTTCTCCAAAATTCACTTCACCTTCCTATTTGAGACTTCCACTTGACCATTGGTTTGCGGATGATAAGCGGTTGCGACCTTGTGTCTCATCCCATACTTAGCTAAAAGGTTGACCAACAGTTTGTTACAAAAGTGAGTACCTCCATCACTGATCAAAGCACGCGGAGTTCCGAATCTGGTGAAAATATATTTCTTCACGAAGCTCACCACCACTTAAGTATCATTCATAGGCAAAGCCACAGCCTCAACCCACGTTTACAGATAGTCAACTGCAACCAAGATGTACCGATGGTCATTTGATATTGGAAACAGCCCCATGAAGTCTATTCCCCTTACATCAAAGATTTTGACCTCAAGTATGCCCTTCAATGGCATTTCTTGCCTTCTCGGAATTGTACCCGTCCTTTGGTTCGTATCACATATCTTCATAAAAGCATGTGCATCCTTGAATAGCTTAGGCCAATGAATCCCGACTGCGACACCTTTGCAGCCGTTTTGTCTCCACCATGGTGCCCCCTATATGGTGATGCACGGAAATCATGTAAAATTGCTTCCATTTCCTCCTCAGGAGCACATCGGCGTACAAGCTAATCTATACACTGCTTAAACAAAAATGGCTCATCCCGTAGATAATGCCTCACATCATACATGAATTTCCTCTTACCATCTGGAGATAACTCTAACGGAGTCACCCCGATTATAATGAAGCTCACATAGTCAGCATACCATGGGGCTATGCCAGGTGTGATGGCTAGCAAATGCTCATCAGGAAAGCTTTACTGAATTTCGCCCCCATCCTCAACATGTGCGCGAGTTTCCAAGCGTGACAAATTATCCGCCACCTAATTTTTTGTCCCTTTATGATATTTGATTTCCACATCAAATTCCTGCAAGAGAAGAACCCAACGAATTAGTCTAGGCATAGCATCCTTTTTCTCAAATAAATACCTGATGGCTGCATGGTCTATGTAGAGGATGACTTTAGTTCCCACCAAGTAAACCCTAAATTTGTCAAATGCCCATACTAACGTTAACAACTCTTTTTCTGTGACTATGTAATTTATCTAAGTTGGATTTAGAGTTTTGATAGCTTAGTAAATTGAGTGAAACACATTATCTTTCCTCTAGCCCAATACAGCCCCAATTGCCATGTCACTGCACACACATCAATTCAAATGACTCTCCCCAGTTTGGGACAGTGATAATTGGTGCAGTCACCAATCGCTTTTTCAACTCCTCATACGCCTTCAAGCAATGTTCATCAAAATTGAAAGGTGTATCCTTCTCGAGCAACCTGCACAAGGGAGCAGAAATTGTAGAGAAATCTTTAATGAATCTACGGTAGTAACCTGCATGTCCCAAAAAGCTTTTGGAGGTGGTAGTTTTTCAATTGCATCCACTTTTTCCTTATCCACCTCCAACCCATCTTTGGACACCTTGTACTCGAGTACAATTCCTTCTCGTACCATAAAATGGCACTTCTCCCAGTTCAGCACGAAATTTGTCTCTTCACACCTGGCAAGCACTTTACTCAAATTCGTTAAGCATTCATCAAAAGTTGGTCCAAAGACCAAAAAATCATCCATAAACACTTCAACAAAGTTTTATACCATGTCAATGAAGATTGCCATCATGTACCTTTGGAAAGTCGCTGGTGCATTGCACAACCCAAATAGCATTCGCTTAAAAGCATAAGTGCCATAAGGACAAGTAAAGGTAGTCTTCTCTTGGTCCTGGGGTGCAATTGAAATCTGGTTATAATCGGACTATCCATCAAGGAAACAATAATAATCCAGTCCGGCCAACCTATCTAACATCTTATCAATAAAGGGAAGGGGAAGTGATCCTTTCTAGTAGCATTATTCAATTTCTGATAGTCAATGCATTTCTCCAACCGGTGACACTCCTAGTTGGGATTAATTCATTATTATCATTTATGACCATAGTCATTCCACCCTTTTTAGGTACACACTACACTAGACTTACCCACTTGCTATCAGAGATGGGAAAGATAATACCTGTATCGATCAACTTTGTGACTTTTTTCTTACCACTTACTTCATGACTGGGTTCAAGCGGCACTAGTGTACTTACACTCAATTTGTGCCCATCCTCCATGACAATTTTATGCATACAAAATGCTTGGCTAATACCATGGATGTCAGCCATGGTCCATCCAATCGCCCGCTTGTGCTCTCTAAGCACGCAAAGTAGCTTTTCTTCTTGCAGAACAGATAAGTCAGAAGATACAACAACAGGTATAGTTTCACCAACACCTAAATAGCTGTAATGAAGATGGGAGGGTAGGGGCTTGAGTTCCAATTTTTAAGAGCTTTTTCAATAGACGGCTTGGGGGGTGGCTCAGTTGGTCTATCTAGAGGCTCGAAATCGATCAGTCCTTTGATGTAAGCACATGCATCCAGATGATGCACCATCTCCTTCACCTCGTCATCTAAGTCAATGTTATCAAACAACGTAAGTGCTTTCTCTAGAGAGTCATCCAGATATGCACCCACATCATTTGTTCTTCTTCTTCTTCAATCACTGATATCATAGCTAGATCCACATTATCAACCCGGAGGATCATTTTTCCTTCACGAACTTTGATCATAGCATCAGCGGTGGCTAAGAGAGGTTGTACCAAGATAATAGAGACTTGCTCATCAGCTTCATAGTCCAGTATAATGAAATCTGTTAGTAGAATAAATCATTCAATTTGTAGTAGCACATCTTCTATCATGTCACGACCCAAACCGAAGGGCCGTGACAAGCACCTGGTGCCTTACTCAACCGAGTACCAACATAACTTATCTTTCTTATCATACTATCATAGGTAAAGCCAAAAAGGTCGTTATGAGATAACCAGAGTAAAACATAAGGGAATACTCGACATATGACGACCCAACACGATATACAAACTCATACATGTGACAAACAGGCCTATAAGGCCGACATGATCATTTGGACATTCAAAACATAGGCCGACAAGCGATACAAGTATCCATATGTCTACAAGCCTCTAAGAGTACATAAACGTCATAAAGGTCAGGACAGGGCCTAGCTATACTAATCAATACATGTCCAAAGCATAATGGCCAAATAGGCAACTCGGGAGCAAGTCGAGTGCTGTAAACGGGACCTGCAGGCATGAAACGCAGTGTTCCAAGGCAAAAGGGACATCAGTACGAATAAAGTACCAAGTATGTAAGGCAGGAAAGCATAAATAAGAACAGTAATGTAAAGAGAGGAAGGGAAGATACAACATGTAACATTTGAGTGCCTCTAAGTGCGACTGACATGAAATGCATGATACATAAATATATACATATACTTTCAAAAACATACGCCTCTGTGGGCATCATCATCATCATATCGTACCCAGCCTCGAAAGGACTCGGTAAAAATGTACCGACCATTATAAGGCTCGGTAGAATCGTACGCGGTCATGTGGAGCTCGGTAAAACCCAACCGATCAGTTGTTGCACAATAGATGTCGCACCCGACCGACTATAGCACGGCTCGGTAGAGTAAAATAGATACATATATATATATAATACATGCTGGACTCATGGAATGACATTCTAAACCTTTCGGAGTAACGTAAGGTCGTCACTCCCTCGAAAAAAACTATTGACATCCATACCATCAATATGAACCTCAATAGGATTCAAGGATCATACATACTTGCTTAGAATAACTTTATAAGAAAAGAACAACATGGGCATCGTTAGTTGCTAAGAGTAGATCCATTATAAAATAGCGTATTGTTTATGTACATTTCATTTTAGATTGCCAAAAGAAAGAAGGAAGTTCCTTAACATACGTTTGAAAAATTCTATCCAATCGTTGAGCAAGCTCAATATGATCTTCTAACGTCTACAATGAGTAAACTGACTTCGTCGTCAGCATATAAGCGTTGTAACTCTCATATTTGGAAACTAATATTTTTCAAGAAAATGGACAGCACCTCCCATGTTTGTACTACATCCTATATGTTACCAAAAGTCACCAAACAGCCCAAACAACAACAATATAATTCACAATAAGCTCTCCGATTACTTCAACAACCATTTTGAGTGGCAAGCTCGATTTACGATTAACAAACTATGGTTTGGATCCAATTCCTTTTTCGTGAATATGCCTACAACATCTTTAACATCATATTTATGCTTATCATATCATTTTCAGCCTAAAACATCAGAAGAATAATCTTAAAATACAATCCACATGCCTAGCACCTTATCCTTTCTCGTCAACCTCTTATTTTTCGTGTTATCTTCTTCAATCAACTTAATTAGCACATATATAAGCTTAACAACAGCAGACATAACACAATCGAGCTATTTATAAAAATTTCCAGCGACAACAAACTATATATATAGCCTCAACACAGCTCACAAAAAAAGATAACGATTCCTTATGCCATGTCAATTACTATCTTGTAGAGTTTCACTCAAACAACTAAACCAACACTTGAATAAACTTTAGCACAACAAAGAACATGAGTTACTTACCTTAGGCAAGATACAACTTGAAATCCCCAGCTGGTGTAGCTGACAACAACCCTCAATTACACCACAACACCATAGGAGTTGTATTCTCTTCTTGAATAAACTTTTGTGTTCAAGTTGGTGTGTAAACGCATGTATTTCGCCTTGAAAATATAATATATATATATATATATATATATGAAGGAAGGAATGATTCTTATCTTAATCAACAAGAACAACACGAAATTTGAGGTTTCTTACCTTTGAAGAACCATCAAAAAAAGCCACAAGATGAAGAAAAACGATCTAGCAAGCACCACGGGATTTCTAGCATTGGATTCATGTTTTCATCTTAAGTTTTCACCCTTGAATAATGGAGGAACCCTTGGAGAGCATTTAGGAGGGTTTAGGAACTGTTTTGGATGAGAAAAATGAGTTAAAACGACTTATAATTAACTTAAATACAAGCTGGAGTTTTACACTGCCTTTATGGGTCCCATGGGAGCTGCTTGCGTAGTCTCGCAAAAATGTAAATATCTCTCTACTCAGATGTCGTATCGATGGAAGGTTACTAGAATCATAGATATTCAATTTGGTAGGTATATCACTCCGTAATTCCAAGTATGTTTGGGTAAATGTTCAGCTACATTTAACCTAATTTTCAGCACATTTATGAATGTAACTTGTGATGACCTTTCCCAACCTTTTCCAAAACTCGCTTGACTTCAAATTATACGACTAAATAACTTATTACATAACCTCCTTATTATGTTATGCACCCTAGTCTCTCCCCAGAAGTATATGTTATAACATTCCCAACTTGTCGCCTTTCGACGAAACTTATTTTTTTCAATTCGTTTAGCTTCTAAGCGTTCCAACCCTCTTGGTACTTGGTTTTCATGATCTTAAATATTTGTAACCTCCACAGTAACATGATTAACTTACTTTATAAGCTTTTCAAAGATGATTTCATTTCTGAGCTTACATCAATTGACTTACGATGTACTCTTAGGTACGAAAACATGGGGTGTAACATCATTCCCCCCTTAGGAATATTCATCCTAGAATGTTGACTGATGCGCTTATCAATCTCATAGCCCATAGCTCTTCCAAATATTTTAATAATGTCCTTGCCATCTGGGCAACTGTTATGTGAATAAATCCAAAGGCTAAGGCAATCCCCCCCTTTGGGCCTCTTTCTCACACCACGACTTGTTGTCGGAATTCTTCCAATCTCATAATTGTTGCTAACTTCTGTCATGCAGCCTGTACGACTTTTTCCTTGTATGTGTGCCTATGCAACTCTTCTCTCCTTTTTCCTTCAGCTTTTATCCAATCGCTACGCTTCACTATGGGAACATATATAGAACTTTGACAAGCTGTCCCTCTGGGCATCTATTGGTGTACTAAAGTTCTTCGCTTGGTACTTGTCGAAGTTACGACTATTACTATATGTTGTTTCATAGCCTCGGTTATCATGCTTATGGCTTTACTACATATAGGTAGCTTGTACTATACCATAACACTTACTTCGATTTATTATTATCAACCTTCTACCCAAATCCAAGTTACTCTCTCGCTGCTTATCCTATATGTATAAATATCTGTCCCTTAATGATTCCTCATTACCGTTCATCTTAAGAATGACAGTCTAATCTCATCTCATATTTTGTAACTTTTATCATCCATTATTGATTCACCTTAATGTTGATCCATAATCTACCAGTGATAACTTGAAGCCTCTTAAGTAATACATTGTCACTAGGGCTCGTGTCGCATCGGGGAACATTTGAAGTGGTTGTCTAATCCACTAGGGACGATACTATACTTCAATAATTGTATTTCATAACATCCCAACGTGATTCATCTTATAAGGGTATTAAAATCTCGTGAAATTCATGAAATCCATTTTCTTTAAATCATTACTCAATCAAAGGCCTAAACATCATCCCCTTATTTTACTACCTGGGCAGCATTCCATATCTTGTAAATGTTCCTAGTCTTATTCCCTATTTGGTCAAGCTTCTAAAATCTGCTTATTTTGAGAAGTGCTTTTTCAAAAAGTACTTTTCAAAAAAGTACTTTTTGTGAGAATTGATTTGTTTTTGGCTAATTAATTTGAAAAGCACTTTTGAGCAGTAATTAGTGTTTGGCCAACGTGTTGAAAACTGCTTCTAAGTGTATTTTTCTCAAAAGTGCTTCTTAGAAAAATACTTTTAGAGAGAAGCTACATTTATTTGTTTCTCAAAAACTGCTTCTGCTTCTCCTCAAAAATACTTCTTTTCCTTCTACAAGCTTGACCAAACACCTCAATTTTTTGCCAAAATCACTTTTGGACAAAAAAAAATAAGGCTTGGCCAAACAGGCTATGAGACTCCTTTGAGTTCATTCAGGCTATAGTGAGCTTTCTATAACTTACGGAAACCAATAGCTCTCTTGTTTTGATGGGCTTAATTCTGAGGCCTTACCTATTCTTGTCACCTTCTCACCCACCTTTTCTTATCCTTACTCCTATCTACCTAAAACTTTTTTGCTCTACCATACTTTAGCTTGCGACCTACACATATCTGTTTATACTACTCGCAACCTTCCAATAACTAACTAGCATAATAGATTTTCTTTCATGCCTTCTCAGTTGTCTTTAAATGTAAGTAATTACTTTTCCAGGTCGTTCTGCCACTTGTTGTGTTAATACTTGGCGTATCTTAGTGCTCACACATATTGGAATTCCATGAAACCCATATGATCTCGAATATTACTTTTGAATTTATTTCCCATTCATTAGTCACAAAAGGTGCCACTTTCTTATAGAGTGCATAAAATGTTGTAGTGAGACTGTAGTTACAAGACCATTTCTTATTTAGGTTACTATGCTTAGGTTGAAGCATTCTTCCTTTATTTCCTCAACTAGTCTTTCGTTGTAGTACTTAAGGAGACCTTCTGACTCTTGTAAATCTGTGAGCTTATTACATCGTATACCCGACAAAATTTTCGATATTTTTACTCGCCTATAATTATTATTAGTTACTTACATCCGCGCCGTTGTGCTCGTAGGGTAGCTTCTGAACTGAAATTTTGACTATTTCCCCAGTGTTACTTTCTTTCTTTTCGTAACACTTATACAGTACCTTTAACTACTCCAACTCTTATATGAATATTTCTCAAGGATCACAGTGTCATCATATCTACGAACTGAATTCCCTATGTTGGATTTCACTACTTTTGTCTTGCACGATCTGTTGATTTATCTGTATCTTCTTTTCTAGCCATAACTAGACTCTTCTTGAATTAACTACTAACTACTTGTTGGTCCATTCTCATATCTATATTTTGCGTAATCTCGGCTTAGTTTATTTCCTTTGTCTTAAATTACCTCTCGTATTGGCTCTTATGTATCAAGTGTTTATTCGCACTTATTTATCAATAAAATCCCGCGCGGGAACCCCTACTTCCTCTTCCCGACGTCGTGCTTGCATAATGTTTTGGAGTCATAGTATATCTTTGGGATTTGAATAAATGCAATCTCATTCATTTCTCCTTTTTTATTGCATTCTTCCTTTAATATTCCATAGTTATCTCGTCATCTTTGACGTCTTTTCACATCTTCACTGACATCTTACTCACCTTGAGGTAACCCTTCTGTACCAAGGATAACTGAAATTTATTTACGCACGCGGGTGACACCTAGTGTAACTGGCACACTTAGTCTCTTAAGATTAACTCTGCTCACAGTGCTTGATTTAGGGAAGCGTCTTCCTAAATGACCTTTAAAGGTTATTCTTTTGTAGTCCATCCTATTATTGTCGGAATGCGATCTCTGAAAGTCTCACGATGTCAACGATTATCAAATCTTCCTATCCCTAATTCATGTTCGGTGCATCTTGTTCACTAGCCCATGTTGATTTCTATTACTCCGGGGGTCTAACTTTTCCTTCTGGTAATCACGTTGGAGCCACCAACTCATTTTTCGAAATGCGGATGTGACTTTATGGCTTATACTCTTTATTGTCTCAAGGCCTTTCACCTCTTATATTTTCCTTCACTCGACTATAAACTCTATCATCCTGTCATATTTTGATTTACCATCATCACCCATTTATCACGTTTTACTCATAGTGTTTCATTTATTCTCTTCTTATTCTCTCGCAAATATTTTCGTCTATCACCTTATTCTAAAAACTTCAACAAAATATTCTTTCGCTCTTAGCTCCCCTTGCTCCATCCACTGGCTCTTCAGGTCGCCTAACATTCTCTCTTTACTAGGGACGTGAGCCATACGAAGGTAAATATTAATCCCTTCTAGGATCCCAGTGCCCATCTTCTGAATTTTATGAACATGTTAGTATTCGTACCTAACTGTACCATTCTAGAGTGCACCATCTGGGTGTCTCACAATGAAAACTATTACCATATTTGCAATATCTGTCGGAAATGTCAGCTAATGCTAACAATCCATCCACCATTTTGGTTACTCTAACCCCGCCTGGATCCTGGTATTGCATCCTTCTCTAAATTTATATATGTTAGCTCCCACAGGGCATAACTGAGATGGGTGTTGCCAATTGTACATAGCTATATTACTGTTGAAAGTAACTCAGAATACTTATATTTCTCTGTCTGAATTGTAAATACTGATAATCTTCACTAACTGGGTACCTCGTACATTTCTTCACCTTGCTTCTTTTACTTGTTGTAACTTGTATCTACCTTCTGATTCTCTTGTTGCTTCTTAAACCATATGGATGGATAGATATTCATACCTTAGGGCTCCTTATCAAGAATCTTACACGTCTTAGTACACACAAAATCTACTGAAGACCTTACATTTACTCATCATAAGCATGATGCAAAATCGAGTTCCTCTAATCAACTCTTCCACAGCCACATTGAATCTCTTACCAACTGTGTTTGTGGATATAGGTATTGTTGTACTACAAATAAAATAGAATTTAGGAGTTTGAATTATTACAATTGAGCTCTACCATGCGATCTATAGTAAGAAGAAAGAGTGACAGTCCTAAATGCCCTGTAGCCCCCTACTTATAACTGTGGCGCACAGCACACCCATAAATAAGACTCTACTAGACACGGCTTGTAGACTCTCTAGGACAGAACTACTCTGATACCAAGTTTGTCACGACCAAAACCGAAGGGCCGCGACGGACACCTGGTGCCTTACTCAACCGAGTACCAACATAACGTATCTTTCTTATCATACTATTATGGGTAAATGAGCCAGAAAGGTTTCATGAGATAACTAGAATGAAATATAAGGGAATACTCGACATATGACGACCCAACATGATATACAAAATTATACATGTGACATACGGGCCTATAAGGCCGACATGATCATTTGGACACTCAAAATATAGGCCGACAAGGCCATACAAGTATTCATATACATGATATCTGTCTACAAGTCTCTAAGAGTACATAAACTTCATAAAGGTCGGGACAGGGCCCCTCCATACCAATCAATACATGTCCAAAGCATATTGACCAAATAGGCAACTCCGGAGCAAGTGGAGTACACCAACACCTTCCGCTGAGCTGATAGCCTACTAGGAGGACTGTCAACCTATCAATTGAAACCTGTGGTCATGAAACGCAGCGTTCCGACGCAAAAGGGACGTCAGTTTGAATAAAGTACCGAGTATGTATGGCATGAAAGCATTAATAAAAATAGTAATATAAAGAGATGTAGAGAAGATACAACCTGTAACATCTGAGTGCCTCTGAGAGCGACTAACATGAAAAGCATGATACATAAATATATACATATACTTTTAAAAACATACGCCTCTGTAGGCATCATCATCATTATATCGTACCTGGCCTCGAAGAGGACTAGGTAAAAATGTACCCGACCGTCATAAGGCTTAATAGAATCATACCCGGACACGTTAAGCTCGATAAAATTAAACTGATTAGTGGTTGCATAATAGGTACCGTACCCGAACGACTATAGCGCGCTCGAAAGAGTAAAACAGATACATACATACATACATATATATTTATGTAATGCATGCTAAGACTCATGGAATCACGTTCTAAATCTTTCAGAGTGACATAAGGTCGTCGCACCCTCGAATAAAATTATTGACATCCATACTATCAATATGAACCTCAATAGGATTCAAGAATCATACATACTTGATTTGAATAACTTTATAAGTAAAAAACAACATGGACAGCCTTAGTTGCTAGGAGTAGATCCGTTATGAAATAGAGTATCGTTTATGTTCATTTCACTTTAGATCACGCCAAAAGAAAGAAGGAAGTACCTTAACATACGTTTGAAATCTTCTATCCAATCGTAAAGCAAGCTCAATATGATCTTCTTACGTCTACAATGAGCAAACCGACTTCGTCGTCATCATAGAAGCGTTGTAACTCTCATATTTGGAAACCAATATTCTACAAGAAAACGGACAGCAGCTCCCCTGTTTGAAGAACCCTCCAAAATAGCCACAAGATGAAGAACTACGATCTAGCAAGCACCACGGGATTTCTAGCATTGGATTCATGTTTTTATCTTAGGTTTTCATCCTAGAATCATGGAGGAACCATTGGAGAGCATTTAGGAGGGTTTAGAAACTTTTTTGGATGATAAAATGAGTTAAAATGACTTAGAATTGACTTAAATACAAGCTGTAGTTTTACACCAACTTTGTGGGTCCCATGGGAGCTGCTTGTGCAGTCTCGCAAAAATGCGAATATCTTTCTGCTCTAATGTTGTGTCGACAAACGGTTAAATATGTTAGAAACGAGACTCATAAATCTTCAATTTTGTAGGTAGATCACCTCGTAATTCCAAGCATATTTAGAGAAACTCTCAGCTACATTTGACCTAATGATCAGCACATTAATGAATGTAACTTGTGATGACTTTTGCCAACTTTTATTCCACAACTCTCTTGACTTCAAAACATAACATGAGACTATCATACGACTAAAATAACTTATAACATAACCTCCTTATAATGTTAAGCACTCTAGTCTCGCCCTAAAAGTATATGTTATAATGTTCCAACTTGTCGACTTTCGATAAAACTTATTTTTTTCAATGCGTTTAGCTTCTAAGCCTTCCAACCCTCTTGGTACTTGGTATTCATGATCTTAAATATTTGTAACCTCCATGGTAACATGATTAACTTACTTTATAAACTTTTCAAAGATGATTTCATTTTTGAGCTTACATCAATTGATTTACGACGTGCTCTTACGTACGAAAACATAGGGTGTACGATATCACCACCTCGGGATGGACAATAGATCTATCAGCAAGTTGCAACATGACTGTGGGGTTGTCCTTGGAGCACGCAACCCCAATTGACTGAAAACTGATAGGAGCGTCAAATTTATGCTAGCTCCCAAATCGCAAAGTGCTCATCCAACATCTACCTCACCAATTCGAACAGGTATAGTGAAGCTCCCCGGATCCTTCAACTTTTGCAGCAATTTTCTTTGAATTCTCGAGGTGCACTCTTCAGTAAGTGCCATTGTCTCAATCTTTGTCAACCTTCTTTTGTTAGCCACAATTTCTTTTATGTACTTAGCATATTTTCGGATTTCAAGTAGCACATCAACCAATGGAAGATTCAATTGAATTGGCTCAGCATATCAAGAAATTTGTTGAACATCCTGTCATCACTTTTCTTCTTCAATCTTTGTGGGAAAGTAGGTGGTGGCCTTGCAATCGGAGTTAAAGAAAAAATATTTGACCTATTAATTATGAAAGAAATAATAGAATATACTGAAATGATGCAGCTAATAAATCAATAATGGTATGAATTTAATATAGCAGAAAATATAGATTTATATGACTTATATTCGGACTAATACTAATGAATATAAACCAAGAATATCTAGAATACTAGATAAGCACTATGAGAACTCAAGATTTATTAGAAAATTTACTTTCAGATAATATAACAGAATAACTTAGGACACATGATATAGACTATTTAGAATTTATTACTGAAACCATTAAAGAAATAAGAAGATTAATACTACTAAAAGAAGAATACTACAAGAAAGCCTTTCCTGATAAATAAAAATAACAGAATAAATTCCGCACCCTCCAAATTGGTATCAGAGCTATATATTAAAAGAAATAAGTGGAACTTATAAGGTATAATGAGAAAACATCCTTCGTTCAGAACATTAAGTTTTCATAATAATTATAGATGGAATCTTTTAGAATATAAAAGAAAAATAATTAAATATATAGTTTCAACAAAAAGAAATTATTCAATAAGTAAAAAATATAGGAAAGATACTCTTAAACAATTTAATGAACATAAAAATAATTTCAATCATTATTTATTAATAGACAAGGAAAATATTAGTAGATATACTTGCCAATTCTGATATAAAATGAATAAGGAAGAATACGCAGTAAGTGAAAATACATATAGAAGCCAAGAAGGAGTGGAAATAATTATAATACATTCTAATTTAGGTAGAAGATACAAGAAAATAGGAGACCAATTATACTTAATGCCAGAAAAAGAATCAGCTAGGATAGAGAATAGTTTAACAGTTATGATAAGACTAGCAAAAGAAAATGAAGAAATTGATAGAAATAAATAAATTGAAAACATTAGAAAACAAACGGAGAAAGAAATTGAACAAATAGAAGAAGTAAAAAATACTAGAATAACAGAATTAGAAAAAGAATTAGCAATGTTAAAACAAATATATGAAGAAAAAATAAAAGAANGGGTCAAGGGCATCAAATGCAGCAGGTTCAAAGTATGGCTATATATTGTGAAATTTGTGGAGATGGCCATATGAGTGACCAATGCCCGGTGAATCCTAAATCTATCTATTATGTGGGCCATCAAGGTAGAGATCCAACGAATCATAATAATGATTATGGAAACACCTATAATCCTAACCGGAGGAATCACCTGAATTTCTCATGGGGTGGGAACCAGACCACTCAAAATCTTTACATGCCTCAAGGGAACTATAATCAGCCTCAAAGGCCACCTCAATAGGTAGAAGAAAGCACTAATGATATGTCGAAAAAGCTGTTGATTGACAACAGATAATTAGCAATTGAGGATTGAATTTCGAAACATAGAGAAGCAGATTGGGCAGTTGGCTGCAAAACAAAACACTCGATATGCAGTGGCCTTCCCAGAAATACAGTTAAGAATCCTCGGGTAAATGCTATAACTTTGAGGAACGACAGGTAATTAGAAGAAGTCCCAAAAAGAAAGAAAGAAAAAGTCACTCCTAAGGGTGAACTGATCCACAAAACTATGGGAGAAGCTAATAAGAAGAATACTACAAGAAAGCCTTTCCTGATAAATAAAAATAACAGAATGAATTCTGCACTCCCCAAATTGGTATCAGAGCTATATATTAAAAGAAATAAGTGGAACTTATAAGGTATAATGAGAAAACATCCTTCGTTCAGAACATTAAGTTTTCATAATAATCATAGATGGAATCTTTTAGAATATAAAAGAAAAATAATTAAATATATAGTTTCAACAAAAAGAAATTATTCAATAAGTAAAAAATATAGGAAAGATACTCTTAAACAATTTAATGAACATAAAAATAATTTCAATCATTATTTATTAATAAATAAGGAAAATATTAGTAGATATACTTGCCAATTCTGATATAAAATGAATAAGGAAGAATACGCAGTAAGTGAAAATACATATAGAAGCCAAGAAGGAGTGGAAATAATTATAATACATTCTAATTTAGGTAGAAGATACAAGAAAATAGGAGACCAATTATACTTAATGCCAGAAAAAGAATCAGCTAGGATAGAGGATAGTTTAACAGCCATGATAAGACTAGCAAAAGAAAATGAAGAAATTGATAGAAATAAAGAAATTGCAAACATGAGAAAACAAACGAAGAAAGAAATTGAACAAATAGAAGAAGTAAAAAATACTAGAATAACAGAATTAGAAAATGAATTAGCAATGTTAAAACAAATATATGAAGAAAAAAAAAAGAAAAGACAAAAAAAAAAGAACAAGAACAAGAAAGAAAATTAGCAGAAGAAATAGAAAAATTTAAAAAACAAATACAATTAGAAAACCAAGAAGTAAGAATAGAAGAAGTTAATGACATAAATCCGGAAAATACAATAAACAACCATATAGAAGATAATGATTCAGAAGCAAGTGAAACATACACAGAACTTATAAAAAATACAGAATTAGAAATAAACACTGGAGAATTAGAGAATAAACCTTCCACATCAGGAAAACAAACAAGTTATGATAATAAACATAATTATGAATACTATAAACCAAATAGAAATCCATGGAATAAACAAATTTTATGGGATGACCAAATATATAAAAAATGGATACCTAAACAATCAATAACACAATATAATTTTCTAGATTTAGATTGTGTAGAAGATATAAACAAAACAATACAATTTTGGAGTGGATGCATAGCAAAACAATTGATAGATAATAAAATAACAATAAAAGATACACCCGAATATATAGAAAGAACTCTATTAGGAATAGTAAAAATATGGATACAAAATATGACAAAAGAAGGTAAAAACACATTAAGAAGTAATAAAACATTTAATAATGAAGCTATAACTTCCCCTATAGAAATATTACATAAATATGAAATAGCAATAAGAAGTGAATTTAGTAGTATGCCAACAGAAATAGAAGAACAGCAGAAAGATAAAAAGAGATATAGAAATTTAATGAATAAATTAACTATTTGTAATATGTGCTATTTAGATGAATATACATGTGCATTTAGAGAATATTACTATAAGGGAACATATACTATAGATGAAAGTAGAGAAATAAGAAACTCATATTATACTAAATTACCAGAATGATGCAGGATTAGCAGATACCCTAGGAGCTAGAATAAAATTTGCACAAAAATGGTTTACAGATTTGTGTGAAAAACAAAAAAAAAAATATGAAAATGGAAAAAATATTAATGAAAAACCTAGCATGTTGTAAGACAGAATTAGCACCTCAATTCGGATGTACAAGTAAATATTATGGAAAGAAAAAACGAAAATATAAGAAAACACCTTATAGGACAAAATATAAATACAAAAGACCTAGAAAAAGGTATTATGTAAAAAACCATAAAAATAAAAGACCATATAAACAAAAGAAAAATTTAACTGAATGTAAATGTTATAATTGTGAAAAAATAGGACATATAGCTAGAGATTGTAAAATACCTAAAGACCCAAAGAAAAAATAAATAACAGAAGTTATAATAGAAAATGATGACTATACCCAAATAGATTATATAGATTATAAAATAGAAAGTGACGATAGTATATATGAATTATCCGAAACTGAAACTATAACAGATATAGATGAAGAAGAAGTAGAATATGACTGAAAAAGATATACAAATAATTAAACAAAAAGAATATCAAGATGAAGAATCATATGAACAAAAAATAATCTTTGATAATAATATGTTTGAGCAAATAAAAGGTAAAGAACTAGATTTAAGTATAGATAAGATTTTAGAAGTACCTATAGTAAAGAACTGATTTAAAAGAAATAAAGAAGAATATTATATAATAAGCCAAAAAGAAAGCATAATAGATTGTAAATATACTAAAGGAAAAACAAAAATACCAATTATAAATAAGAGAACAATAAACAAGGAAATACAAGATATAAAAGCCAAAAGTCCAATAAAATATGTACATTTAGGAGGAACAGAAATATTAATTAAGGCATGTTTTAGAGAAGGAATAGATACACCTATAGAACTCTACTTAGCAGATGATAGAATTATACACCCTATAGAAAAAAGTATAATATGTGCAATAAGAGGAAATTTAATATATCAAAAATTTAAATTTATTCTAAGTGCAAACTATTCAGTAGCACTAGAAGATAAAAACATAGATAAATCACTAGTATTATATTGGAAAATGTCAGGAATAGAACTAGCACAAGGAAGTAAAGTATTTACGGCAAGA
>MCJB01013204.1:196674-219577 GCA_002018475.1 Nicotiana obtusifolia | reverse complement strand
GATTGCCATGCCAAGACTGTGACCTTAGCTTTACCGGGTATGCCTCGTTTGGAGTGGAGAGGGACTCTAGGTCATTCTACCCGTAGCGTTATCTCTTATGTGAAGGCTCGGCGTATGGTCGAGAAGGGGTATTTGGCCTATCTGGCTTATGTTCGTGATTCCAGTGCTGAGGTTCTCTCTATTGATTCTGTGCCCGTAGTTCGTGAGTTTCCCGAGGTTTTCCCTTCCGACCTGCCGCGGATGCCACCCGACAGGGATATTGACTTCTGCATTGATTTGGCTCCGGGCACTCAGCCCATTTCTATCCCTCCGTATCGCATGGCCCCGCCGGAGTTGAAAGAGTTAAAGGAGCAGTTGCAAGACTTGCTTGAAAAGGGTTTCATTAGACCTAGTGTTTCGCCTTGGGGTGCGCCAGTGTTGTTTGTTAAAAAGAAGGATGGGTCAATGAGAATGTGCATTGATTACCGACAATTGAACAAGGTTACAATCAAGAAGTATCCATTGCCGAGGATTGATGATTTGTTCGATCAGCTTCAGAGTGCCAAGGTATTTTCAAAGATTGACTTGAGATCTGACTACTATCAGTTGAGGATTAGGGCATCCGATGTCCCTAAGACTGCTTTCCGTACTCGGTACAGGCATTATGAGTTCTTGGTCATGTCATTCGGGTTGACAAATGCTCCAGCAGCTTTTATGGATTTGATGAACCGAGTGTTCAGACCTTATTTGGACTCGTTAGTGATAGTCTTCATTGATGACATTCTGATATATTCCCGCAGCCAGAAGGAGCACGAGCAGCATCTCAAAGTGGTTCTTCAGACTCTGAAGGATAGTCAGTTATATGCTAAGTTCTCGAAGTGTGAATTCTGGTTGAGTTCGGTTGCATTTCTGGGTCATGTTGTATCAGCAGAGGGTATTCAGGTTGATTCGAAGAGGATTGAGGCAGTCAAGAACTGGCCTAGACCAACATCAGCTACAGAGATTCGGAGTTTCTTGGGATTGGTAGGCTACTATCGTCGGTTCGTAGAGGGGTTTCCATCTATTGCAGCCCCGATGACCAGGTTGACCCAGAAGGAAGACCAGTTCATTTGGTCGGATGAGTGTGAGGCGAGCTTTCAGAAGCTGAAGACAGCTCTGACCACGGCACCAGTGTTAGTTTTGCCCACAGGTTCAGGGCCTTACACAGTTTATTGTGATGCTTACCGTATTGGTCTTAGTGTAGTGTTGATGCAGGAGGGCAAGGTCATTGCCTATGCTTCGAGGCAGTTGAAGATTCATGAGAAGAACTATCCGGTGCATGATTTAGAATTGGCAGCCATTGTTCACGCATTGAAGATTTGGAGGCACTATCTGTATGGCGTGGCGTGTGAGGTGTTCACGGATCATAAGAGTCTTCAGTATTTGTTCAAGCAAAAGGAGTTGAATTTGAGGCAGAGAAGGTGGTTAAAGTTGTTGAAGGATTATGATGTCATTATCTTATATCACTCGGGAAAGGCCAATGTGGTGGCCGATGCCTTGAGTAGAAAGTCGGCCAGTATGGGTAGTCTTGCTTATATTCCGGTCGGCGAGAGGCCGCTTGCTTTGGATGTTCAGGATTTGGCCAATCGGTTTGTGAGTTGGATATTTCTGAGCCTAGTCGTGTATTAGCGTGCACGGTCGCTCATTCTTCGTTGTTGGAGTGTATCCGTAATCGACAGTTTGATTATCCCCGTTTGTGTGTCCTTAGAGACACGATGCAGCGTGGAGGTTCCAAGCAGGTTACCTTAGGTGATGATGGAGTTTTGAGATTGCAGGGTCGAGTTTGTGTGCTTAATGTGGAGGGGCTTCGGGAGTTGATTTTAGAGGAGGCCCATAGCTCCAGGTATTCTATTTATCCGGGCGCCGCGAAGATGTATCAGGATTTGCGGCAGCACTATTGGTGGTGAAAAATGAAGAAGGATATAGTTGCATATGTGGCTCGGTGTTTAAATTGCCAGCAGGTTAAGTGTGAGCATCAGAGGCCTGGTAGACTGTTTCAGAGGATTGAGCTCCCCGAGTGGAAGTGGGAGTGGATCACTATGGATTTCGTTGTTGGACTTCAGCAGACTCGGAAGAAGTTCGACGCAGTTTGGGTCATTGTTGACAGGCTGACCAAATCAGTGCATTTCATTCCTGTGGCAGTCTCCTATTCATCCGAGAGGTTAGCTGAGATCTATATCCGGGAGATTGTTCGCCTTCATGGTGTGCCAGTATCTATCATTTCAGACCGGGGTACGCAGTTTACCTCGCGTTTCTGGAGGGCAGTTCAGCGAGAGTTGGGCACCCAGGTTGAGTTGAGTACAGCATTTCATCCTCAGACGGACGGACAGTCTGAGCGGACTAATCAGATATTGGAGGATATGCTTCGAGCTTGTGTTATTGACCTTGGAGGTTCTTGGGATCAGTTTTTGCCTTTAGCAGAGTTTGCCTACAACAACAGCTGCCAGTCGAGTATCCAGATGGCTCCTTATGAGGCTTTATATGGTAGGCGGTGTCGATCTCCGGTTGGATGGTTTGAGCGGGGAGAGGCTCGGTTGTTGGGTATAGATCTGGTTCAGGAGGCCTTGGACAAGGTCAGGATCATTCAGGATAGGCTTCGTACAGCTCAGTCCAGGCAAAAGAGCTATGCAGATCGCAAGGTACGAGATGTAGCTTTTATGGTTGGTGAGCGGGTATTGCTCCAAGTGTCGCCTATGAAGGGCGTGATGAGATTTGAGAAGAAGGGCAAACTTAGTCCTAGGTTCATTGGTCCGTTTGAGATTCTTGATCGAGTGGGAGGGGTGGCTTATAAACTTGCATTGGCCGAGCTTATCAGCCGTGCATCCAGTTTTTCATGTGTCCATGCTCCGGAAATATTACGATGATCCATCTCACGTGTTAGATTTCAGCACCGTTCAGTTAGACAAGGACTTGTCTTATGAGGAGGAGCCGGTAGCTATTCTAGACCGGCAGGTTCGTCAGTTGAGGTCGAAGAGTTTTCCTACTGTTCGTGTTCAGTGGAGAGGTCAGCCTCATGAGGCATCGACCTGGGAGTCCGAGTCCGATATGCGGAGCCGTTATCCACATCTTTTCCCCAACTCGGGTACTTCCTTCTTCTGTTCGTTCGAGGACGAACGGTTGTTTTAGAGGTGGAGAATGTGACGACCCAAAGGGTCATCACTTGTTTTTAGATTGAATTCAGTGTTCCGAGGCTTAAAAAATGATGTAAATGGGAGCGGGTGGTACGCCTACCACAAAATATGATGAAATGGGAGCGGGTGGTACGCCTACCACAAGATATAATTAAAGGGGAGCGGGTGGTACGCCTACCACAAGATATGAGAAATGGGATCGGGTTGCATGCTTGCAACAAGATGGAACTGAAAGTGAAAGTTGCCTGTATTTCTCTTTATTCGTGTTAGAAGTTAAATTGTAGTTTTCTTATTATTCTTTGATGATCTGATTTATCTGCTACCCCGGAGCATGTTTCCCTTCCCCAGCTTTAATTGTTTAATTACTTCTATCTTTTCGCTGTAGATGTATATATGTATATATAACTGCACAGGTCTATCTGGAGCCTAGTCCTAGCCTCATCACTACCTCGCCGGGGTTAGGGCAGGCACTTACCAGCACATGAGGTCGGTTGTGCTGATACTGCACTCTGCAGTCTTTTGTGCGGATCCTAGCGCTGCAGATTTCGGACCGTAGTGAGCTTCCAGCTTCTTGCTTATCAGGTGACCCGAGGTAGTCCTGCAAGCGTCCGCAGGTCTTGGTGTCTCCCGCTATCTATTCTACCTGTTTCTTTTATGTAGTCCCAGAGACAGTACTTTATTATTTCTTTCAGACCCTTATTTGTAGTACTCTTAGATAGTCTGTGAAGCTGTGATACCAAATCTTGGGTAGTTTCGTTAAGGAGATTTTATTAGCAGTATTTTAAAGTCTGAAATCTTATTATTCCACTCGTTAAGTTATGTTGTTTATTAGTTGTTGGTTTTAAGTTGTAATGAAATGGAAACAAGGCAAATAATTCGGGTGATTGGCTTGCCTAGCTTTCACTAGTAGGCGCCATCACGACTCCCGAAAGTGAGAAATCCGAGTCGTGACACCGGCCAACAGAATTCCTTACCCGGACTTTATTCACATAATAGAGTCAAATCTTCCTTCGAATAGGGATCAAATAAAAGGTGATTTGGAACAACCAAAAATAAATACCAAGTGACGACCCTGAATAATAAAATAATCTCTATTTCAAAAATATCATTTTAATTGAAAAAACTCTGTAACCCGTAATTATCCATAACATCCATATATTTATTTTTGGGGGGGTAAAAAGGGGTGTGACAATATGTCTATGAGGAAACATTTTTCCCTCAAATACGTAAAGCACCGTTCCTTTCTTAAAAGCACCTATAGCTTATTCAATTGATGCCTTGCTGCATTTATTCAACTAACTAGCTATAAGGATTTCATTTTCAGCACATAAAACTATTTCAAGTTTATAACTTCAAACAAATTCTTTTAACAAGATCAAAATACCAGTTACCGAAACGGACATAAAAATGAATGAAATAAACTAATATGAAGTAATTCGTAAACACCTAACACAGCCTATAGATCTAATAACTTAGACAAAGAAATCATGAAACTAGAACTAGTACATCACATATATTCAACATGGATTAAATCGTCAAAATGAGCACAATATATTCATGGCATGCATGAAATAGATTATAGAAGCTCGAACCATCTCATTCTCATTCATTACTGGATCAAGAATTACAGCATCAGTTGAGGGAATTACCTGGATAGCAAAAAGAAAAGAATTTCAGGAGCGCAAAAGTCAGGTTCCAACCACTACTAAGCTCAACACACAACAATCAACAGAATGCAGCAGCTACAACTCAGAACTATCCCAGCATAAAACCAGAAACCAGCAAAGAAATCCCAGGAAAAACAGAGTTAAACCAGAAAATTTGACAATTTTCAGAAGAATTGACTTCACACTTTTTGTGTTTTCCTTAAAAAGATTGGTTCTCAAAGATGTCACTCAGAAAGCTCTTAGTTTTTCGCCTATTAATAGCCCGTTTTACCAAGTTTCTAAAATAACATATTCTGAGAAGTGTTTTTTCTCAAAAGTGCTTTTCTCAAAAATACTTTTGATGAGAAGCAATTTGTGTTTGGCTCATTAATTTAAAAGCACTTCTGAGCAGCAATTAGTATTTGTCCAAGCTTTAAAAAAATGCTTTAAATTGTATTTTTCTCAAAAGTGCTTTTGAGAAGAAGCTACTTTTTTATATTTCGCCAAAGCTGCTTCTGCTTCTCAAAAGCATTTTTTTACTTCCCAAAAGCTTGGTCAAACACTTCTAACTTGAAAAGAAAAGTGCTTCTAGGTTCGTATAAGAGTGCCCAGCTGATCCTTTTTTCTCTCTAAAGATGTCTTCTAAGTGTGATAGAGTGTGTCCTTAAGTCGGAAAATACAAATCCTTTTGAACAGATTGTTGTTCACCTGCCCAAAGGACTATCCAAAAAGGGGAAAGGACAGTCCCCATTTCACCAAATTCAGACATCAAGAAAAGTAGCTGTACTTCTAAAATGCTTCTAATAGTAAAAGCAAATTAACATGTACATGTTAATGATTAAAATAACTACCCTTGAGCTTTAAACCAAATCAGAATCAGTAAGTAAACAACTAAAGACTTCACCTTAGTTCAATTGGGATTGATAAGGGCTAAACTTTACACCAGAGACTACATGATTGTAAACACTTAAATTCAAAAGTCAATGAACTAAAACTAAATAGCTAGCTTGAACGAACAAAACAAATGCTCCAAATATATCAACTGGCACCAACTGATTTAATGCAAACAAACACAGAACCATGCGAAGCTACTAGTTGCGGACTAATAGAGGTGAATTAGCGCTCGATCACACTGCTTGCACAAACTAAAACACGACTAAACAAAAAGCAAATAAGAAACGAATTAAAACCAAACAGAGAATGAGGCAACACTTAATTCTAAACAAAAATTATATAAGATACAAAGCAAGAACATAAGATATTAATAAAGAAAAAGACAGGGAAAGGGATTGGAAAATTTTTTTTTTTTTTAGTCAAATTTACTAGGCAGTGTGCCTAGTGTTAATTTTCATATATATAACCATAATTATAAAGATGGAGGGGGACATAGACCTTACCTCCCATATTGAAAGACATGCATTGACAATCAAGTAAACATATGTAATTGTGATGGGTTAGACCTATTATTGGAATTTCAATTGAAGTCCGGGGACTTTGAAATTTTAAAGTGCGGAGACATAACAATCAGACAATGATTAAACTAAAACCTTATTCAAGAATCATGGAGTGACTGAAATCCCAAACTAATATGCGAAACAGAAATCAAACGAGTTCCATTAAACTATTGAACAACAGTTAACAACAACTAAACAAACAACTAACTAACGAAATTATTCAACTGCACTAAAGACCAGTTTGGTTGATAACAATCCAATAAACAACTAAGCTAAACATAGATAACTAATGGACAAACGTACTAATTTGAAACTCTAACTAACAATAATTTGACCAAAAGAGAAATCAAAGTCGGAAATTAAACCTATTGCTTTTAAGAAATAGAAATTAAATGAGGGGACGAAAGTTATACACAATGAGTGTGCTTGAAACTGTCCACGAATCAAGGACGGCGCGAGTAGAGGCCGGTGAGGGTCAGCAACCTCAGAACAAGATTTCTCGGGTAACAATTTCAACATCATGCCATCTAGAAAAGGTCGTCCCTGGTCGTATATAGGCAAAACATAGAGTCGTGGCAGTGGTAGAGGGTGGCTTGGACAATCACGGCTGCCGGTAAATTAGTGGCCGGAGTTTCGGCTTGAGATTGATATCAATAGCTAGATCTTGAGGAGCTCTTCCCATTGATGTGGGTATTGTGGGGCGGAATAGGGTTATTTGCGGCGAATCTCAAAAAGAAAGAGGTGCTAAGGTTTGGATTTTCACCGATTCACGGCGTTGTGAAATTTAGTGGTGGCATTTGGGCGCCGTGGGTGGCGGCAGGCTGGATGCAGAGAGTGGAGGCTATGCTATAGCATAACTTGATTTTTATATCTCAAGGGAAATCAAATCAAATCAAGGCCGTCGGATTAAGGAGAAAGGAAGGCTCAAATCATATCTTTTCATGAAACAAAATGACATAGCAAGTGCAAAGTCACGTCATTTTGATCTCTTCCTTGGCCAACCATTTGCTGGAACGACCATTATGCTCATGGCCACTTGATTTATTACAAAATTTGGCCCATTTCTTCCAAATTAAGGGGGAAATAGCCTAATCTTTCAAAAAAATTTAATTTTTACCTTAATTAAAACTAAATCACACTAAAAAAACTAGTTCTAAAATTTACAAAGTGTGAAAAATATTTTGAGATTTTTTTGTGGAATAATGGCGTAAATAAATAAAAAGACACATAATTAAAGAAAAAGTCACTAAAAATCAAACTATAGATCAACTTAAAAACTATAATGTAGGAGAACTAAAAAATGGTGCAAAAATTAAGTATTCGCAGTCTAAAGCGAAATTTAATAAGAGGCCTTAAGTTTTCTAATAAAATACAAATATACAAAAATTTAATGCTCACTTTCTTTCTTTTTTTTTTTTTTTTTTTACTTTTTTTTTATAGGATAGTAGTTTTAAAAGACATAAGCCTCTAACTTTGAGCAATATTATTATTATATTAGTAAAGGTTAATTCATGTAAATAAGATACTAGCCATGTATTTGTAATATATTACCTAAATATTATTGTAAAAAATATTATTTAGTAACATAAAGAGTTAAGAAGTTTAATTCAAAATTTTAAAATATTTTTATTATTAGACAACAGATAATATTTTTTATAATAATATCGTATTTTTTTATTTAAAGTTTCAACATTATCTAACCGGAAAAAAAAATCATAAAATTTATTATTAAAAATTTTTGGGGTCTCAAAATTTTGGGGCCTAAAGTCAAGGCTTTATTAGCCTCCTCTTAAGCCACCCCTGTGTAGAGTTGACTGGCTCCTCTTGGAGAAATTCGTGCTAATGTGCGCAAACAGATAATTACAAGGTACAATCGGTACAGATAAAAATAATTCATATTTTATACCATGTGTATCAATGTATGCTTTGTTTTAAAGTGATATATGTATGTATGCTCATTTAAATTATCTTAATATGACTTAACTAACAAAATGGATCAGACTGTAAAATAATTTGTTTTTGCTTATTGGTTTCATGATACTTGTTTGGTTAGCCTCTTCTCTCATTCTTATTGCCTCTTTACTTTGGTGTATATTTGAATTGTCTTTGAGTTCTTATAGAGTTCTAGTATCCCAGGAAAAGGAAGTTTCATGAGGCACACATTACAATTGTCAATGTCAAGATCTCTTGGTGATTGATGGCATTATTAATAAAAGGTAAAAGATAGACAAAAAGACTTTCTTCTGTGAAAAAAGATGCATATAAAGATCACTTAGATGATGAATTTACCTTAGAGTGTGAAAAGAAAAATACAATTGATTTACTTGAGCATCATGTATTATGCGTATGAAAAGCAGATGCGGGGCTAGGATTTAAAGTTTGTAGATTCTGAATTTGACATCGATCTCATAGCATGCTTTAGTTACTGGTTCGCAATTATATATTAATACAAGTTTAATATATTTTCTAATACAAATACAGGATCTATGCAAAAGCTAACGGGTTCAGCCGAATCCATAAAGTATCCCCTACCTCCGCCCCTGATGAAAAGTTATTTAGAGTATCAAGTTATATTCAATCCCGCTGCCATTTTGAGGCATTGTATTTGTATCTCTTACTTTATAGATAACTAGTTTCTCGACACATACATCAAATGTGAACCACTTAATTAGAGTATGTTTTAAAGTATTGACTTCATGTGTTTTAACAAGTACTTACTGAGTGAGAAAGAGGAGGAAGAAGAGGTTATACAAACATGTTATCTCATCAAATAAAGCCTTATTTCCTTGCAGTTTGTTAATAAATCCATCATTAAAACCCACCCAAAACCTATTGTAACGTTCATTTAAAATGGGGCATATATATATATATATATATATAATTTTTTTTTTTTTTGAGGTCACCATTGAATTTATACCCGCATCGCACAAAAATTTATAAAGTGTACCCATTCGGATATGAAGTTGTTCAATCTCTTCAATGCACTTCAGAAATCAAATATGAGATTCTCTTATCTTTCAACTGCAACTTCAGAAATTCAAATCTTAAATAGATCAAGCTCTTCAAAGCAACTTCAGATTTCGAATTTGAGGTTCTTCTATCTTTCAATTGAAACTTCAGAAATTCAAATCTTAAGTAGTTCAAATTTTTCCGTAAAACTTTAGACAAGTTCAGATTCAAGTTCTTCTATCTATCAATTGTAACTTCAGATATTTGAATCTTAAGTAGTTCGATTTTTCAATACAACTTCTGACAATTTCATATTCAAAATTTGAATTCTTAAGTAGTTCAATTTTTTAATGCAACTTCAGACAGCTTCAGATTCAAAATCTGAAGTTCCGAAATATAAACTTGTTCTTCGAATTTCAACAATCCAACGTACGATTCGACAGTCAAATCTATTCCAAATGAGCTCAAATTTAAAATTTGACTTTCAAATATCATATAAAACAAATCAAAACCATCAAATTATTAAAACAACCAATTTTAATATATCCATTTTGCAACTAAGAAGTAAAAAAATCTTAAACACAAAGAAGAAAAAATCATCAGTGAAGAAGAAGAGAAAAATGTATATATCTAAAGTTGCTAACAAATTGGGTATCAGTTACTCTTTTTTTATAAGTGAGTACAGATTCAATCGGTGGTGCAAAACTGAGCGCCACATGAAAATTTTATATTTAAACTGTGAAAAGTTCAGTCCACATACCAATCCGCTCTAACCATCTAGATACTCCTCGAGTAAATAAGTCATCTAATCATAAAATCACTCAAATTATATTTACAAAAATAAAAAGTTTCATAAAGATCTTGAAAATAATCTGGTCCAATTTTTACACAAGAGTAAATAGAGGATAAAACGTCAACATTATATTAAAAATTTGACAAAACATTTATTTGTGGTGCTCATATACTCTAGACTATAATTGTATCATCTCTGTACCTGAGAGTCTCTTTTCATCTAATTAAGTAAAACTAATAAGGTTTAATATCATGGTAGATATATTGAGAGGGCCAACTCATGAGTAGTAAAAGATTATTTTGGCAAGAAATTTTCGTACATTAGGAAAAAATAAGAAGCTATCTTTATACAAATAGCCGTTGAATTCATGTCTTTACCTTTTTTTAGTTGGTATACATAAATTATATACTAATTATATACGATTATGTACGTATTATATATAAATTATACATATAATATGTACCTACCAGCTATATTTAAATTTTGGCTGGATGAATATCTAGGTTAATCTTGAAATAAGAAAGCATTATCATCTTTATAATATTAAAGGTCCTTTTATAGAAGAGGAAAGTTGAGCGATTAAAATTTATTTTGGAACTTAAATTACATGGTGATTAAAGAGCAAACAACCTTTGTGACATGTTAATTCCTACACAGAACACGCCATCAAAATGTGCTGAAGTTCAAAGTACTTCTAAAAATTTAAGTTAAAATTTACATAATAATTTTATGTACACAAATTTAAATGGTGATTATAATTTTATCTAACATGAAATTAAATAAAGAATACACTTTATTTTAAATGACAAATTAAGCTAAAATAAAAGTTGCAGGAGCAACATATTCTATGTGTTTGTATTATTTATAAGAGAGGAAAAAAACATCAATCCTTATAGGATAATCAATGTTATTTAGAAGGATATTAATGTAATTTAATTTTTCAATTAAGGGTTTCACCTTTTATCATAACAAAGATAGATTACCATTTGAAGTGCTTGGACTTGCATCGTTTCCAAAAGTAGGTGGCCTTGAAAGTTTTCTTTACCCGATTATCTATCAGGAACAACTTCTTTACCTAGGGATAAATTTTGTGTATACTTTATTCTCCCCAAACACCATATTGTTAGAGTGCATTGGGTATATTATTGTTATTGTTGTTGAGTCTCAAATAAAAAATTTATGAAATTAGAGGGACCGATTTTAGGTGTACTAGATTTATGTTAATTCATTTTTGGCTTAGCTGGTCTAGATTACATTACCCTCTCTAAAGCAATTAACAATAATAATTTTTATTATCTAACATCCAACGAGGAAACAGAGATGCACGATAGTTGTGAACTCCCCATTGATTTTGAACCGTTGAGTTTGTGTCTCTTTGTAGATGATAATCGTTCGAAGTGCTTGAACTTAGTATCATTTCCCAAATATAGTGGCCTTGAAAGTCTTTTTCGGATAAGACTCTAGTTTAAAAATTGATATGAAGTCAAATGGATTATTTGTAAGTGTAGCAAGATGTATGCTCTTCCATTTTTGGCTTAGGCGGTCTAAAAAGTCTTAACTTACATTACCGTCTCTGTAGCTATGAAATTACAATGACTTTTGTTACCTCGTATCGACGAGGAAGCTGAAATGGTGATAGTTGCTATCTCCATTATTCTTTATAGAGTGAACCCTTTTTTAAACTCGAGGACCAAAAAGTAAAAACAAAAAAAAAAATAATTGTGTAATGCTAAGTTGTGGGTTTGAAGTTGTTCCTCGTGGGGAAAATCGAATGTCTTATTAGAGATAGGATACACTTTGCCCGCAGCTTAGCCTCTAAAATATTAAACTAGAGATAGTACATATGCTTGTGGGGACACCAAAACTCTACAAATAAAATTGGAATGAGTATTTATTGGACTCATTAAGTAAAGTACCGAGTGTAGGAGAACGTTGACTCTACGTTGTTCTAAGGCATTTTTGAGGCTTGCATAAGCCTATAGTTTGATGCGAAGCAGGCAGTGTTTGATAGCAATCAAAGATTATGTCCAATTTGGAGCGATATCAATTGATCCCTCTTTACTGTTTCTTTGAGCAGTAGTAGATAGGGATGATAGAATTTGAATTTATGACATTTTGCACCCAAAACAAACGCGCTATCAAACTGCGTCACATTCCTTCAATTATTTCACATGATTATTTCCTCCATTGATATGTACAAATTTTTAGCTCATTTCGTCTTTTTGGTCTCATTTAACATATAATAGTAAAACAAAAGGAAAAGACATTCCTTATAGATTATAAAAAAAATACCTATATACAATTATATATAAATTATATAAATACAGAACCCGTCATAACAATAAATTAGTATTTTTTGAAAATTCACGGTAATAAAGAAGGGGATGTATTTTTTTCTGTTTTAAGAAAGGGAAAATCTTATTTTTCGAATCAATGTACATTACAATTTGAATTAGGAATTTTGTGTCCAACTCTAAGCAGCCCTTAACTGTAACGACACGACCGATCATTTTGAGAATTTACATCTTGTTCGGCGGCATAAAGTCTCGACCAGCTTCGTGTTATGTGTCATGACTTGCTTGTATGGCCGAGTTCAGTTTTCGAATGATTCGGGATCAATTTGGAAGAAGAATTCCTATTTTAGAAGCTTAAGTGGTAGAGTTGATCGGAGTGTTGATTATTTTGTAGGCGACTCCGAAATGGTATTTTGATGATTCTAATAGCTTCATATGGTGATTTTGGACTTAGGCGTGCGTCCGTATTTGGATTTGGAGGCCCGTAGGATAATTTAAAGCATTTTGGCGAAAACTAGAAAGTTGAAGTTTTGGAAGGTTGAGAGGTTTGACCGGGAGTTGATTTTGTTGATATCGGATCCGGATTTCGATTTCGAGAGTTGGATTAGCTCCGTTATGTCATTTAGAAATTGCATACAAAATTTGACGTCATTTCAGGTTGATTTGATATGTTTCGGCACGAGTTTTTGGAGTTGGAAGATTTGAAAGTTTATAAGTTCGATTTGTGGTGCGATTCGTAGTTTCGACTTTATTTGATGGGATCTGAGGCCTCGAGTAGGTCCGCGTTGTGTTATGAAACTTGTTGGTATGTTTCGACGGGGTCCCGGTGACCCCGGGACCCCGGGCGTATTTCGGATGGGCTACGGGTCATTTTCTCATGTTTTGGATGGCTGATATGATCTGGTGTTCCCTTACACGCGATCGGCGAAGTTCTATCCACATTCGCATCGGTTGTTTTGGTGGCTGGACCTTTTCCTCTTCGCGTTCGCATCATTCTACCCGCGATTGCATACGTGTGTATCCTCCTTCAATGCATTCGTGTTCACTGTTCCGCGTTCGCCTAGCACATCCTTCACAACTGGTATATTTTCCCTTCTAAAATAAGAATTCTTGGAATTCTTCTAAAATAGGAAGAAGAATTCCTATTTTCCCTTCTAAAATAGAAGCTTAACCGGTAGAGTTAAGTGGTCGCGTGTTATGGTACTCGATTGCGTAGTCATTTCATGGGGACATCAGTTGTTCCCTTCTTCGCGATCGCATGCATTTGTTCGCAATCGCGTAGTACAATTTCTGGGCAGTAGTCATTTTCTTCTTCGCGATCGTGATTTTTAAATCGCTGGGCAGCAAAATATATTTCCAAAATCGAGGGTTTAACCACTTTTATCATTATAGACCTCGGATTTGAGCGATTTTCCATAGGTTTTTCAAGCTAATCAGTGGAGTAAGTGTTCTTTATCCAGAATTTATTATATTTAATTATCCCATCTTTATTTTTATCTTTTAATTAATAGGTTGAGTTGGGAAAAATGAGTATTTTGAGAAAAACTTTCAAAAATGTAAAATGATGATTTGAAGGACGAATTGATATCGGAATTTAATAATTTTGATATGGTTGAACTCGTATCAGAATGGGTGTTTGAGTTTTGTAAATTTTATCGGGTTTCGAGGTGCGGGCCCAGGGTTGACTTTTGCATTGACTTTTTAGTTTTAATTAAAAATCGAAACTTTATTATCCGGAATTATTTTCTATGAGTTTTATTTATGATTTGAAGTTATTTTGGCTAGATTTATGCCGTCTGGAGGGTGTTTCACTCGAGAAGGCCATTTTAGAGTAACGGTCTAGCTTCTTTGAGGTAAGTATCTTGCCTAACTTTGTGTGGGGGAACTACCCCTTAGGATTTGAGTCATTTTTGCTAATTGTGTCATGTGAAGACGGCGTACGCGAGGTGACGAGTACATGCTCGGGCTTATTTGTGAAAATTTGAACGTTTAGAGCTCTTAGGTACTTAAGTTCATTAGATATGAAGTTATTTTATCATGTTAAATCTCCCATTTATTAAATTAGCCCTTACGTGTCTTATTTGGAATTTAAGTGCTTCGTGTTCTACCCTTATTACCGATTAAACTCTTAACCGTAACTAAAGTGTTGCTTTTTTAATTGCCATGCTATCCTTTCTGTAATTGCGTATCCTTAATTGAAGTTATTATTATCTTTTCGTAATTGTCTATCCTTAATTGAATTTGTTGTATCTCTTCCGTAATTGCTCAACCTTAAATGAAGTTTTCTTACCCCTTCTCATTGTTGACTTATCCTTATTTGGAATCATTGCTACACATTATCTCTTCCTTGTTGAGCTATTCTTGTTGAGACCATTATTCCCTGTTGTGTCTTTCTTTGTGAGCTCGTCATCGTTTTTTTGTGTTTTGAAGTTCCTGAGTTGATTTACTTGTTGTATTCTCGTGTTATTGTTGTTGTTGTTGTTGTTGTTGTTGTTGTTGTATTTAGTGTTGTTGAGCTGAGGGCTATGTGTGGTTGTGATATTGAAACTGCTTTGAGAAAATATTATGGCATATTGGCACATATTGTAAAAGTCATTTTGTTGAGTTGTTATATTTGGCACACTTGTTATTCTTGAGAGGATTGTTATGGTGTTTGCACGAGGTTTCTACGGTGCTATTGTTATGGTGTTTGCACGAGGTTTCTACGGTGCTATTATTATGGTGTTTGCACGAGGTTTCTGCCGTGCTGTTGTTATTATTGATACGCATGAGGTGATATAAGGTCTTGGTGTTGAAACACATGCAGTGAGATAAGGTGGGCTTGATACGCGTAGCTGGTAGGGGAACTACTAAAAGCCATGCGGTGTGATAAGGTGGGCTAAAACGCGGGACGCTATTTCGGGAAAAATAATTTTTAAAACTAAATGCAAAGGCTCCCGGGATGATATAAGGAAAGATTGTAATTCATTTTATGATTTGAGACTATGAGGCGGTACCTCGGTAGTGACTCTTGTTGACTTTTTCCCCATTCTTTTGTACTTGTATTTGATTGTTTTTTTCTTAGTATAATACTAATTATCTTTCTCTGTGTTGTGTTATTTTCTTAGTTCTGTGTAGCTAATCTGGTTGTACTACTTGTTGTTTCAATTTCATTGTTGTCTTTATTACACTGCACATGTTGTGGTGATAGTTTCTTATATGCCATTCATTGTCTCTACTCTTACTTGTTGCCTTGAATTGTGGTAGAACACTTACACAAGCATACGCAGATAAATCAGCCATATCAGTCTAAGAAGATGAATCCTGATGTTTTGACCATTTACATGTACCCCGTGTATTTGCCTTATGTGTGAGAGTTATCCTGTTGGCACATGAGTTGTCCGTGCAGTCATGAGTCATTATTATTGTTGGCATGTGAGTGGTCCGTGCGGATATTAGAATTGTCACCCTTGGGCAGTGCTATTATGAATTGTAATGTGGGCACAAGATGCCAAGTGATTAGGGTTGATGACTTGCGACCCGTGATTTGTGATTTTGAGGTTTGGTACAACGTGGAAATTCTTGGATAGAATTGGTGTGAAAGAGGTTGTTCCTACTAAGTTGTCACTTGTCTTCCTTTATTTGGTCGCCAGATTTGGACTGTGTTCAACTTGCTCTACAGTGTTACTACCTATTGTATTTCGGGTGCTAATTGTTTCTTTTAGTCCCTATTATAAACATTGTATTATTACTGTCATCATGCCTAGCTTTATACTGATAATTATTCCTCGTTAGTTCTACATCTATTCTTGTTCAGGTTGTTTAGTCCAGTGGGTGTCTTGAGTGTTCCTCTTCACTACTCCACCGAGGTTAGTCTTGATATTTACTAGGTCCCGTTGTGGTGTACTCATACTATGCTTCTGCACATTTTTGTGCAGATCTCAGGTGTCTCGGTTATTGTTGATTATTAGCTAGCTGGTCGAGCATTGTGGTGGAGACTCAATGTAAACCTGTTGTCGCGTTCACAGGCTTCGGAGTCACCTTCTGATATTGTACTTGTATAGTTTAATTTCCTTTCCAAACAGCTGTATTTAGGGATTCTTCTAGCAAACTCAGTAGAGCTTATGACTTTTACTACCGGTTTTGGGATGTTATTTCATGTTGTAAATGTTGAGTTCATTTAAAAATATCTGGTTTCTGCTTAATAGTTTTATTGGTTTATTTCTGTCAATTTATTTAGTAAGTGTTAGGCTTACCTAGTCGTAGAGACTAGGTGCTGTCACGACATCCTACGGAGGAAAACTAGGGTCGTGACAAGTTGGTATAAGAGCTCTAGGTTCATATGTGCTACGAGTCATAAGTGAGTTTAGCAGAGTCTTGCGGATCGGTACGGAGACGTCTATACTTATCTTCGAGAGGCAACGAAACTATTAGGACAGTTTCACCTTTGTCATTCTATTCTCTCACTACTGGTGAGGACACGAGCTGCAGTTACCAATAATGTTGCCCCCAGAATCAGTGTTGCTAGGGGCCCGGGCAGAGAGGTACAGACCGAGGAGGAGCACGTGCTACAGCTAGAGCACCTGTCATAGCAACTGTTGAGGAGCTGCTAGTAGCTCTTGTTGGGAGAGAGGTATCGGAGGTGCCTGTTGTGACCCGAAGACTTCAAGAGACTTTAGCACAGTTCCTGAGCATGTTTGGTACATTGGCTCAGGCGGGGTTGATTCCGGTTATACCAGCTACTTCACAGATCGGGGAAGGAGCTTAGACTCATGCCGCCTATACTCTGGAGCAGCGAGTCCACGTTGGTCAGGTTCCAGGTGTCATGCCGACACTGCTTATTATCCCAGTTCAGCCCGTGGTTAGGACAGCAACATATGAGGAAGAACAACTTAAACTTGTTGAGGTTCAGGAAGTATTACCCTCCTACTTTCAGTGGTTTGGCTTAAGAGGATGTGCATGGGTTCCTAGGGGAGTGCTATCATATTCTCCACACTATGGGTACTGTGGAGATGAGTGGGGTTGCTTTTACTACGTTCCAGCTTAAGGGAGCGGCATATTAGTGGTGGCAAGCGTATGAGTTGGGTAGTCCGGCAGATGCAGCTTCACTTTCATGGACTTAGTTTTCAAAGGTGTTCTTGAGAGTGTTTGTTCCCCAGACCCTTCGAGAAGCGTGACGCGCGGATTTTGGGTAGCTGCGCCAGGGCACTATGTCAGTGTCAGAGTATACCATTAGATTCAGTGATTTGTCCAAGCATGCACCTGCTTTGGTTTCTACAGTCAAAGGGCGAGTCTGCAAGGTCATTTAGGGGCTCAGTCATGATATCCGGTTCAGCCTGGCTCAGGAGTTGGAGCCGGATGTTCCATTTCAGTTAGTAGTAGAGATCGCTCACCGTTTACAGCGCATGCGAGACCAGGTGAGAGAGGGAAGAGAGGCTAAGAGGCCTCGTAGACCAGGAGGACCTACTGGTTCCTATTTCGGAGGTAGGGTATGACATGGTAGAAGTTTTGTGGCTCAACTAGTTCAGTTTGCACTTCAGGCTTCGCACAATATTCTGGGTGCCCATGGGTCTCAAGGTACCCGTGCCGAACAGCTTCCACAGCCACATCAGCAGAGAGGTTGCTTTGAGTGTGGAGATACTTGCCACATGGTGAAAGGTTGTCCCAGTTACTGACATCCATGCACCGCCAGCTCGGGGTGCAGGTCAGGCGAGTAGAGGGCGCCCAAGAGGGGGAGGCTCGGCCTGTTAATGTGCTCCCTACGAAAGGGCTAAGGTCGTTGCACTAGATAATGTTGTAAATGTATGGTTTTGATTTGTTACAGAGGAACATCATTCGTATTTTGTTTCGGTTCTGCTTATCGGGGTGATTCCTCCTATATCACTTCACATACGGGCGAGTTTAGTGATTTGGTACTCTGCTTATGTGTTTGTCCCTATTGGGAGATTCTATAGTGGTAGCCCGTGCCTATTATTTTATTTTATTCATTATTGAGAACTATGAGGCTAGAAGTGATTTTTCTGTCACTCATTTCGGTAGTTTCGATGTGATTTCTGGATGGTTGGTTACGATTTATGGTTTAGATGCTCTACCGATATGGGGGTTCAGTATGTGTTGTGATTTTGTTAGCAGAATTGAATTGGTGGAAGGTTTTGGTTGGTATGATGTGTATTTTACTTGTGATTCACAACTAAAGATAGGTTCGTCGCATTTTCAGGCAGTTTGATATGTTTGAACCGGGCTGCGGGCCGCAGTGGAGTCATATTAGGATGGGATCCTTGTGATTAGTTCATATGCCTTGATTCTCCCTTTTTGAATTGATTCGTAATATGATACTGATAGGCAGTCGTGCATGTCGGACTTGTTTGGTAGTTCTCTCATGTGTTTCTCTTTGCATACTCAGTCATTTTTGCATTGTACTTATTGGGTTTTAGCTTGCGAGGTGTATGCCCAGGTGGCGTTAAATGTAACTTGTTGATTCGGGTGAATAGTTAAGAGGTCTTCATGTTTCTTGCATCATTGTCAGTGTTGTGAAGCTTTGGAATAGGGTTCTAGCGGATATGAGGCTAATTACCGGTGCTAGATTTGATTATGGGAAACTATTGTGGCTAGAGTTGTTGTTAAGGGCATATGTGTGATGTGTCACGTCGTATGGTTGTACCTTGTGGGTGTAGGCAAAAGTTGTCGCAGTTGGTTGAGGCTAATACCAAGTGTTGACGTAGGAATGGGGTCTCTTGAAAATGATTGGATGGTGAGAAATTTGATTCTAAGGTTTATCAGTGTGGGTGGAAGGAATAATTTTAAGTTGGGATGGTATCGTCGGGCCTCTGTGGATTGGGGTGATGTGGGGTCACTGGCTGGTATGTGTATGATGAGTAAATTCGGTGATTTGACGACTTCAGAATGGTTCTTGACACGTTCGAGGAGGAACGTTTGTCTAAGAGGGGGAGAATGAAATGACCTGACCGATCGTTTTGAGAATTTACGTCCCGTTCGGCAGCGTAAGGTCTCGAGTAGCTTCGTATTATGTGTCATGACATGTGTGTATGGCAGAGTTTAGTTTTCGGATGATTCGGGATCAATTTGGAAGAAGGATTCCTGTTTTAGAAGCTTAAGCGGTAAGAGTTGACCAAAATTTTGACTTTTTTAGACGACTCCAAAATAGCATTTTGATGATGCCAATAGCTTCGTATGGTGATTTTGGACTTAGGCATGTGTCCGGATTTGGATTTGGAGGTCCGTAGAATAATTTGAAGCATTTTGGCGAAAATTGGAAAGTTGAAGTTTTGGAAGGTTGAGAGATTTGACCGGGAGTTGACCTCGTTGATATCGGGTCCGGATTTTGATTCTAAGAGATGGATTAGCTCCGTTATATCATTTGAAACTTGCATGCAAAATTTGACGTCATTCCAGGTTGATTTGATATGTTTCGGCACGAGTTTTGGAAGTTGAAAGATTTGAAACTTCATAAGTTCGGTTCGAGGTGCGATTCATAGTTTTGACGTTGTTTGAAGTGTTTTGAGGCCTCGAGTAGGCCCACGTTGTGCTATGTAACTTGTTGGTATGTTTCGACGGGGTCTCGGGAACCCAGGCGTGTTTCAGATAGGCTACGGGCCATTTTCTCATGTTTTGAGTGGCTGATCTGATATCTGGTGTTCCCTTATACGCGATCGCAAAGTTCAATCCGTGTTCGTGTAGGTTGTTTTTTTGGCTGGACCTTTTCTTTTCCACGTTCGCATGAATCTAGCGGCGATCGCGTACGTGTGTATCCTCCTTCATCGCGTTCACGTTCGCGTAGCACAGCCTTAGCAGCTGGTATACTTTCTCCTTCGCGATCGCGTAGTACATTTCTTGGGGGCATAAGTTGTTCCCTTCTTCGCGATCGCATGCGTTTGTTATCAATCGCGTAGTACAATTTCTGGGAAGTAGTCATTTCCTTCTTTGCGATCGCAATTGCATTTCCACGATCGCGATTTGTAAATTGCTGGGCAGCAGAATATATTTTCCAAAATTGAGGGTTTGGCCATTTTTATCATATCTTGAGTTGTAAACCTCGGATTTGAGCGATTTTTTGTGAGTTTTTCAAGAAAATCATTGGGGTAAGTGTTCTTCACCCGGAATTTATTATACTTCATGATCCCATTTTTATTTTTATCTTTTAATTAGTGGTTTGAGTTGGAGAAAATGAGGATTTTGAGAAAAACTTTCAAAAATGTAAAATGATAATTTGAAGGACGAATTGATATTAGAATTTGATAATTTTGGTATGGTTTAACTCGTATCGGAATGGGTGTTCGGGTTTTGTAAATTTTATCTGGTTCTGAGATGCGGGCCCGGGGGGTTGACTTTTGGGTTGACTTTAGTTTTAATTAAAAATCGAAGATTTATTATCTCTAATTGTTTCCTATGAGTTTTATTTATGATTTGAAGTTATTTTGGCTAGATTTGAGCCATCCGGAGGGTGTTTCACTGGAGAAGGTCATTTTAGAGTAACGGTCTAGCTTCTTTGAGGTAAGTATCTTGCCTAACTTCTTGTGGGAAAACTCCCCTTAGGGTTTGGGTCATTTGTGCTAATTGTGTCATGTGAAAGCAGTGTACGCGAGGTGACGAGTACGTGCTCGGGCTTATTTGTGAAAATTTGACTATTTAAGGCTCTTAGGTGCTTAAGTTCATTAGATATGAAGTTGTTTTATCATGTTAAATCCCCCATTTACTAAATTAGCCCTTACGTGTCTTATTTGGAATTTAAGTGCTTCGTGTTCTACCCTTATTGCCGATTAAACTCTTATGTGCCTTAACTAAACTGTTGCTTTTTTATGGCCATGTTATCCTTTCCGTAATTTCGTATCCTTATTGAAGTTATTATTATCTTTTCCGTAATTGTCTATCATTAATTGAAGTTATTATTATCATTTCGATAATTGTTTATCCTTATTTGAATTTGTTGTATCTCTTCCGTAATTGCTCAACATTAAATGACGTTTTGTTACCCCTTTTCACTGTTGACTTATCCTTATTTGGAATCATTGATTCATGTTATCTCTCTTATTGTCGAATTGTACTTTTGTGGAATCATTGCTACACATATCTATTCTTTGTTGAGCTATTCTTGTTGAGACCATTACTCTCTGTTGTGTCTTTCTTTGTGAGCTCGTTCCATCGTTTCTTTGTGTTCTGAAGTTCCTGAGTAGTTTTACGTGCCGTATTCTCGTGTTATTGTTGTTGTTGCTATTGTATTCAGTTTTGTTGAGCGGAGGGCTATAAGTGGTTGTGATATTAAAACTATTTTTAGAAAATGTTGTGACATATGGGGCACATATTTTGAAAGTCATTTTGTTGAGTTGTTATGTTTTGGCACACGTGTTATTGTTGAGAGGATTTTTATGGTGTTTGCACGAGGTTTCTGTCGTGCTATTGTTATGGTGTTTGCACGAGGTTTTTATCATGTTGTTGTTATTGATAACGTGTTCATTCATTTTGACTACTTTAGCATATTTTCTCATACTAATTAACACTAGTAGAATAAAGCATAGGCATTTCTACTAGTGTTAGAATTTTATGAAAGGTAACTATCTCGGTTTCATAGATAAATTTATATAGAATCTTTGAAAAAGACTTTCTTTCATAAGAAAGAAAATACTTACTATCTTTGGGATCTGATCCTACACCGCTGCTCAAGACTTTAGTGGATCGACTCTATTACATAAGTTAATTCCTAATTTTTATCTCACATCATGAGATAAGTATTTCTTCCATCATGACATAAGTATGCAGTTACTATTGTATCGGTCCAAAACCTCGCTAATTGATCTTTACGGTGCTTCCTCTATCTCTATCAATTAAAGCCTTATATCCATAGAAAAAAGTTGCTAGGCATTTTTATTTTTTTCTATTTTGACTTCTATGAAGTTTCTTTCTTTGCTACAGCTGATAAAAATCGTTGTTTTAGACGATGCATATGTAGAAAGCCTATTTGGTTCTAGTAGTTACTTTACTAGATTTTTTTTTTCTTTCTATAGTGGAGATAGTCGCACGTAATGATAGATCACGGCCATATTATTAAAAGCTTGTGGTAAGAATGGGTTTCGTTCTAGTGCTCGAAAATAATATTCCAAAGCTTTCGTATGTTCTCCATTACTTGTGTGGATAAGACCTATATTATAGAGTATATAACTTCGATCATAGGGATCAATTTCTAGTCGCATAGCTTCATAATAATTCTGCAAAGCTTCCGCGTAATTTCCTTCGAATTGAGCCAACATCCGTTACGGTCGTCATTCAATTGAAAGAATCTCCGTTCCAGAACCGTACGTGAGATTTTCACCTCATACGGCTCCTCCCTTATGTGCATAATGAGAATAATATATAGAATCAAAAAAGATTCAACGATGAAAATATTCTCATTATGAACTCAGCAGGGCTAGTGTTTTTAAAGAAATTTCTAGCCAACCTTCCTGCAAGAGATTCTTTCTTAACATCAAGCCTATTGGGACTAGATAGAAATGATAAGATAACTCCAACAATTTCTTTGTTTTTAACGCCTCCTAATTTCCAGGAATTAGTCACTTCAATAGCCTTCGATGGTTATACGGGTATCCAAAGGACGAACGAGATGGATGTTTCTTGTCCCAACCATTTT